>CAWUFW010004841.1:690000-1080000 GCA_963921515.1 Calotriton arnoldi
GACTGGTACAGGTGGTAACTGACTCTGAATGTCCCTGGAAACACATACAAATACATACCCTAGGGTACACTATGGGTACACTATGGGTTAGGGTATCCCTGTGATTGGCATGACCTCCCCTATAAGGCCCTTGTACATAATAGGGCAGGGGATAAAACTACTTTTCAATCCCTAGTATATAATTGGGCATGGCAGCTTAGAGGCCAGCAGCCTTTTCTACACTTGCATGTATGCACTGCTGAGGCCTGAGGCCAGTTTAAAAGCAGCCATGTGTTGCAGGACTGCTTTTAACATGTAAGTTGTGCCCAACTTGACTTTGGTGTTTGGGGCACTTAAACATTAATAAACTACAATATTTTGGCATATTAGGTACCCCCAGGGTCCCCCTAGTTGTCCCAATGGTGGGGGGGGTCAGGTAGTTATAAGGAGGACCCTTAAAAATAGGTCTTATAAGCCTTGGGTTTAGTGAAATTGCACATTTCACTTCCTCCATTGTAGTAAAGTGCTTCCCAAAGATCGACCATTGTGCTAGAAGCACTGTAGAGTGAGGATCTACAATAGTTTTACATATTAAGAACCCCTAAAGTCTCCCCTAGGTGTTCCAAGGGTGTGGGGGGTCCTGTAGATGTGGGCAGGGTCTTTATAAAAGACGTTTTATAAGCCCTGGTGTTGGAGGAATTTCCCAAATTATTTTCCTGATTGTAGACCCCCAGCCACATAGGTTAACATGGCAAGAAGTTATTAACTAATAATTCCCTCCAGGAAACCCAGAAAATATAATTCAAGGACTTACTAGAATGGTATTGTAAAATCCAACATGTTATTGTTGAATGTGTCATAAAATGTACAGACAAAATGTTACAAGACTTCCTTGTCTGTAAGCCCAAATTCAGCCTTCCAGTGATCTGCCCTAATTTATGAGTTAAGTGGATTAGCCAGGCTGCTTTGATGAAGTGATATGTAGCCTCTGGGATGAAAGAGTCATTCTGGGAGGAGAGGGTTCTGCTGCATAGGAATGCCAGAGCAAGGGGAAGGGGTTGTAAACAATGATCTTCAAAAGAAGGAGGAGACAGGCAGAAGAGACTAGTTTCACATTTACGCCCCTACCCTCTAAACCCACCCAGATGGCAGGCTTAAGGAAGGAATGTGCAGATGCCAGGGGGAGGGAGTCTATGAAGATGAGCCATCCTGAAGGTTTGTTTAGCCAGCTCTTGCCTCTCTGCTGAGACTTCAGCCATATTGAATTTTGGAGAAATAGTGCTTTCTGGGAGACCATTGTGCCACCCTTTGGAGGGAATGGTCATGCTCTGGGGTGTTGTCCTGCACCTCATTGGACAGGAGTGCCCTCTTGTGTGACCCCAGAGAACACTGAATAAGTATCTGAAAGGGGCATTGCCTCTCAGATCTGCTGCTCAAAACCAATGGGAAAAAAAGGATCGATGCTGAGAAGTTTGATTTGCACCAACTAGGCCCTGCACTCTGACTGACTGCGCCTGCTGCACAATCTGGAACTACAGCCCAGTGGATCGAAACTGCTTCAAAAGGACTAAAGAGTGCACTCCCTGCAGGCTACAGGTTAACAGATTTCACCTGGACCATCACAACCAAGAATCCCAACCTTGGAGTACTACCAGTGGTTTTGTAAGGGTTTTGTCCAAGTGGATTGTGGGAATTGAAGTCTCAAACTTTCAAGGACCATCTTGGAGCTTCCAAACCCTTGGAGTAAGTTTTCGAAACTTTGGGACCCTCAAAGGAAGTTCAGGAAGAAGTTCCAGAAGTTTGGAGAATTTTGGAGCAACTTTGAAAAAAGCTCCAGAAGTGCACCAACTCGATCTGGCCAGCCATGTTCCTGCCACTGAAGAGCTCTGAAGTTCCTACCGGGAGGTGATCAAAACCTAAGCCGGCGAACCCTCACCAAATCTGGCCTGGTGAAGAGCATCGAGGGACCCCAGGAGAAAAAGCTCTGTAAAAGTTTTTAAGTTCAAATGTAGAAAAGGTGACCGGGACAAACCGCGATAGTCAAGCCACCTACCTTCAACCGTGAGCCAGCCTAGATCTCTGGTTAGTCCCTCTGAAAAGCTCTGGAGGTCTGACTTCCAAAGGTTAGGCCCGGGAGCTCATCGCAAGGCAAGCCGGCGAACCCACACCGAATCCGGACTGACTAAGAGCTTTGAGGGACGCCGAGAAGAAAAGCTCCACAATAGTTTCTAAGTCAGAAGGTAAAAACTTTGACTGAGACCTACCACAAGGGATAGCCGTGCATGGGCTCCATCGCGGTTAGTCTGAAACTTTGACTTTGTCCCGGTCTAGCGTGACCAGATGTCCCTGTAGGCGCTATATGGGCTATATCGTGCTAAATATTTAAAATAATCATGTCTCCGGCTGCCTACATTGGATTTTTTTTGTTTTGGTGTTATTTTAGAGATAAAAATATTTCCTATTTTTATAAATTAGTGTTGGATTTTTAATGTGTCTTGTGTCTTAATTATTTACTGAATTGGGGTTTTTAACTGCTTTACATATCTGTCTTTGAAGTTAAGCCTACCAGGTCACAGCCAAGCTAACAAGGGTTGAGCATGCAAATAATTTTCTGAGCCCTATATTGTGTTAGTGGCATTGCTGTCAGTGGTAGATGCATATTTACCACTATTAATAATCCACTTTCCAACAGGGCTCCAAAGCAAAAGGTAAACCTGAGTAAAGTGTTATTTCTTATATTGCATGTAATAATCCCCAGGGAAGGGAGTGCTTGAAAGAAATTCAATAGCGGGCCTAGTCCCCCTGCCAATAAAAGAACTGAACCCGGGCTGGAAATCATTGAACAATATAGTCGGATGCAGGCTGTGCAACTATATGGCAGAATCGTTGGTACACCTACTATGCTGCTGCCCGCATTACTGCAATATCGACGTATACTGTTAAAACCAATGTTCCTAAGGCACGGGACCAGATTTTTATGAATATGACATGAATGGTCCTAATCGAAAACAGCACAGAGGAAAAGTGTGTGGATGCAACTGTCGAGCCTCTGGTAGCAACAGAAGGAGACGAACGGTGAGGAGCCCCTTCCAGGAGAAAACTGCACGGCACTCACAAGACCCGTAAGGGACCAAGTGACAATTTTCCACAAAAGGATAAGGAACTGGGACTTTTCAAATATGTAATTTTAAAAACCAATGAATTTTAGAACAAAACCCATATTTTAGAAAGTCAGTCCCCGCTGATCAAATGACAGTTTTAATTTTTTATACATGATCAGACATATGTATTATAATGACGTGAGACAAGTATTTTAGTGCAATTTTGATAATGTACTGCAACTTTGCAATGATTTTAAGAAATTATGCAAAATAAAAATTAATTCATTCAATTATATTGCATGTGCATGTACAGAGGTTAGATTGCATGAGCACTAGTCTGATCCTTCAGGAACTAAAACAGATGTCACAGAGAAGATCACTATGTGGTACAACATGTGCACTGTTTTACATGAAGACCACCTTCATAGATGTGTGCATTACATGAAGACCAAGTCACTCTTCACGCGAGGACGGGAAGTCAACTGACCAATTTCTCATTCGTACTGGCATTTCGGTATCAGTATCTATTCATTGTGAATGAGGATAGAGGTATATCTCATTCTTACCTCACCCAATACAACATTTTTAATGTATCTATTCTGCATGTCAGAACTGTCTCTCCTAATTTCATGTCCCACTGTCTTTTTCTAGTATTGCTTTTTAGGTCTCACCTACGCAGCGGCACATGCGCTGCGTAGGAGGACCTTTAGCCGTCGCTCTGGTCATTTTCAAGCACACACTCGTACTTGTGGCGGCATCCACCTTGCGGGAGCGAGCAGGGGCGTGCCACAAGCACGAGTGCAGTGCTTGAAAATGAGCAGACTGCGCGCGCACGTATGCAGCACTCCCGGGCTCTCTCTCTCTCTCTCGCTCTCTCGCTCTCTCTCTCTCTCTCCTCTCGCTTTCCTTCTCTCTCTTTCTCTCTGTCTAAATCCTTCAATTGTCTTTGCATTCTTATCGAAGTCTTTCCTATTTGCTCACCCCCTAAAACTCCCTTCACCTCCCGCAACACTTCTCAATTTCTCACTCCTCTCACAACACACACTGCTCTGCTCCAACTCAGCCACCACGTCACTCGCCACCATCTGTTCCCTACTCTACACTCTAACTCCACCTTCCCACATCAACTCCCACCATCTACTCCTCTAATGCCCTCAGCCCACCTTATCCTTGTCACTCCATCACCTTCTCTACAGCTTCAAACGTACAAATTGTTGCCCCAGAATACCACCTAATTTCCTACACCCCTTCAAACCAATGCACACACAACCTCAACAGTAATCGTAGACATATTTATTCAGTTCCCTACCAATTAACTGAAAACCTACAACTCAGCCCTCACTTGAGAGGAAATAACTGCAGCCACTAGGACAGCATTTGAAAACTCCCAAGTCAGCTGTAAACTGGAATGCCCACAACCACCCAATGGCAGTAAATCAAACAAAACTACTTTCAGCTGAGAAGCTTAGGAAACCCACATGCTCCACAATAGGCACCCTGATTAACAAGAGAGAAACAAAGGTTCAGGGATACTACAGAACAGATGCGAGGGCAAGGAAGACTACCACAACAGTGCTTCGCTGAGCAAGTCACAATTACAACAAGCATTGGCATAGCCAATAGGTCTCGCCTTTGGGACCTTATAAGTGTTTAGCCATGCAACAGTTAATGTTGTTGCAGTAAGGATATTGTGCTGCATAACTAAATACTTATAAGGTCCCAAAGGCGAGACCTATTGGCTATGCCAATGCTTGTTTATAATATAAAGAATCCGATCGTACGGATTAGATTACTAGAATAATACATGTCATCAAATGGACCCATTACAAGATAGCATTCACTGTCACACTTCAGTTCTTGATATCATTTCCCTGACATCCGGTTTGGTCTCAACTTCTTCCCTACTTACAAGAACGACGCAATTTTCTTATTGTGAGGGATTTCCATACAAAATCCTCAGGTGTCCCATATTCTATTTGATGTCAACTGAACTCAACTATGGGATTCATGGTTTGATGACATTTTGTATCACAGCTCCTTCAACTGATTTAAACCGATTAAATGCTGTGCATTATTTTTTTTCCATTTTTTTAATTTCTTACTTTTGTATCTGCTTGCTCTCTGTTGTTATCCAGACCCAGGGAAAAGCAAGACTTTAATCTACATGGAAAGCTTCACGGACTGGGGCGTGCAAAATTTAGGGGCATATGTACAAGGAGTTAACGCCGCGTTAGCGGCACTTTTCCGCCGGTTTTGCGGCGATATTTTTATCGCCATATGTACAAGATGCCGCTAACCTCTGTTAGCGGCAGTTTTCCAGCGAAAACATCCATTATAAAGATCACCACTTCTGTTAGCGATAATGACATGCAAGGGAGGCGTTCCAGTGCAAAAACGGCCGCTAACCCAGCTTCGCGATATTTACAAGGGGATTCTTCAAGTTTGGAGGACCAAAAAAACTGCCTCTAACTGCATTTAGGGGCAGTTTTTTAAGACCAGAAAATAGCTGGTCTTAAAAATGGAGATAACACTTGGGGCTTCATTTCAGCAGGTTTTGTTGCTGGACTACGCTGCAAGCAATGTTGCTGAGCTGCCCTGCGACAAAACTACAGGGCAGGACTGCGCACCATCAATAAGATAGTGCGCATTCCTGGGCCTCGCTCATAAAAAGTGTTGCAGCGCTGCGACAAGACAGCGTTGCAACACATTTCACTACCCCCTTCTTCCGACACCACGGATGCGCTGTATTCACTGGACAGCGCTCCAAATGACGCAAGTAATGACAGATGCGTCTGGAATCCTGACGTATCTGTCTGCGCTAAAGTCAGGCATTGCTCCAAATGCGATGCAGCGCGCGCAACGAAATTCATTTTATTAATATATATGTTTACTTACCTCTATTCTGCCGTATTCCGTACTTTACTACCCCCCACCCTGCCCCTCTCCCGCCCCACGTCACCGCCTGGCAGCACTCCCACCACGGGCCGCTACTGGCTGATCCCTAAAGCTATCGCCATGTATCGACGTCTTGTACATATGTCGCTAACAAGGCGATAGTTTTCCGCGGTACACGGCGATAGAAGAACTGCCGCTAACTAGCGCTAGCGATAGTTATCGCCAATTCTTGTACATATGCCCCATAGTCTTGCTTCATTTGCTTCCAGGAAAAGGTTGACATTGCTCCGGCATCACTATCACGGGAGAAATGTGCATGCAGACATCTAATACATCTGTTGGAGGGAACAAAAAGGGCTTCTCTCCTCCAGCCCCCTTGCGACCTGCAGCTTCTTTATGCAAAAGTGCATTTGTGGTGTACTAAGTAAGGCACTTTCAAGAAGAAACTATGCGCTCCAGCAAAAACAAAATGCTGTGCTGTGCATCCCTGTTAAAATAAGGATCTAGGAGGTTTACGGTGTGTTGCATTTCAGTGTAGTGTGTCAGTGTACATTAGGGATCACGTGTTGCATCAAATCCTGACATCCAGCGTTGGTTTGTTCCCTTACATCTTCTGGAACTGTAACGTTGTGTTTTGAGGAATGTAACCTATTGTTTTTGGCTGGTGTCAATATATATTTTTAAAGTTATGTATCCATTGCGACATTCTGCGTTGCTGTGGCATGACTAGCTTCAGACTGCAAGGAGGGTGGAGGTCAGTGGGAGGTTATTTTGTTTTTCTCCTATGCAGTGCCTGTGTTATAATGGATGGGTCATTTGAATAGACTCTCCCCCACCCCTTGCTGAAGTGCGAGAGAGCCTTTGGGACTCATTCACTCGTTCACATCAAGGTAATGCAATGGTCTGGTCACTCCTTGACATATCCGCTGCTGCCACAACTTAACAAAAAAGCTTCAGGGTCCCTTAGTTAGAGACATCCAGGGGGATATTCACAAGGACTGTCAATACGTATCGCAAATGCCAGTTAGCGGCAGTTTTTAAATCGCCGCCTAACCCTGAAAACTATCGCCATGTTAGCGGCGTATTAACAAGCCATCGCTACATGGCGATAGTATCGGGGAACGGCGGTGAAAACTGCAGCTAACATCAGCGTGAAGGCGATAGGAAATCCGGCGTTAGCGGGTCAGTCAACATCCAATAGAAAATAGGCATAAAAACCCAAAAAATGAAGGTTGGAGCAGCCTGGGCCAAGTTCAGCACACATCAACAACCCCTGCAAGCCACCCAACATCCAGGATGACCAGGATGAGAGCCAGGATGCCTCGCTGGACCTGCGTCTGGAGCCTGGATGCCTCGCTGGACCTGTGTCTGGAGCCTGCATGCCTTGCTGGACATGCGTCTGGAGCCTGGATGCCTCAATGTACCTGCGTCTGGAGCCTGGATGCCTCGCTGGACCTGCGTCTGGAGCCTGGATGCCTCGCTGGACCTGCGTCTGGAGTCTGGATGCCTCGCTGGACCTGCGTCTGGAGCCTGGATGCCTCGCTGGACCTGCGTCTGGAGCCTGGAGTGGGATGCGGAGGAGCTGTGGAGTCGATGAGCCGTGGCGGTAGACATTGAGGCGTGACGATCGCCCGTACCTGGTGGTGAAGTCTGGCAGGTCGCATGGAGACACGTTGCTGACCTGTGTGAGAAGACCGCCTTGCGCACCGTGGAGCTATTAATAGTAGAGGCACTCCTGCGTCCCAACGTAGGGAGGTCTGCATTGCATACTAAGATCCACCACTAAACCGAGGTGCATGGAGGGGATTACCAACAGTGGGTGCCGCCTCTCTGCATCACAGGCCGGATGATGTTGGGCTGGGCGGACGCTGTGGAGGGTGAGGCCCCTGAGCTGCACCAAACTTGTGTGGCAGGAGCGCTGCAACTTCATGCCTAAGGGGGCCCTGCTGCATCAACTGCATCGGGAGGTTCACCAGCGGACTTGGCGGCGACTGCTGTACCCAGGCATGTGAAATCCCACCTGACTGAGGCTCCTGCTGGCTGAGAAACAGATTTGGAGAGAGTGCAGCGGATTGCGCCACGGTGTCAATGTCCAGGCAAGGAGAAGGTGGGACTCGTAGCGCAGGACGCCTGGGGGTCGAATCGCCCAGACCTAGCACATCTAGATGACGCAACCCCAGTGGCGGCTCATCCGCTATGGCGGATGAGCGTCGCCCCACTGCTTTCAAGCAGTGCAGAAGAGGAACAATCATCACATGATGATAACTTACTGATGTAACCGTGCTGTTTCCTTTGCGGGTGGGTAGGACTGCTCCAAGTATGGGCAAGGCATGGGCGGATTGGCATGCCCACTCAAGTGCGCAATGACTGTTTGGTCGGCCCACTCAGGCCGCCCAAAGTAGTCATGCGCACTTCCCTGTTCGTAATGCAGGCTGCATTACAGCCTGCATGGAGAACATGCCCACCCCTCCAGCCCCAGGCTGCATGCCTTGTCCCGTTGCCAATTACCAATCCCACCGTCGCATCGCAGCATTGTGATTGGCTCAGGGGAGGGAGCCTGACTGCCTACTCCCTGCTCCTGGAAGCAGACACAAGGGAGCAGGAGCTACGAAGACACGGGACCCGGCTTCGAGGTAAGACTTCCCTCATAAACATTTTTACAACACTCGCTCACACACACATCCCCGCTTTCACGCCCCATCCAGTGTTCTTTCCAGCATTTACCACCTCACAGCTGTCCAGCCCCCCAGCACTTCTCAATGGCAGACGCTGTGCGCCCATGCACAGCGGGCGTACCACTCGTGTGCCAAAGGCACATACGTAGTTGCGACGCATGCCATAACATCGCATTCCATTCCAATGCATACTAATACCAGGCACATTGCAACAGTAGAGTAGGTGTTGCATAGCGGAGACATTAATATCACTATTCCCACTTCAGTGAGTGCAACCCAAAACTAACCTTTGCACCCCAAACCCTACCGTGAACCCTGGAATTCCTTTTTGAGCCCCCATAACACACCCAAAAATCAAATTTGACCCAAATGCACACCCCAATTTCCATATTTTACCCCAAATGCACACCCCAATTTCCATATTTTACCCCAAATGCATACCCCAATTTCCATATTTTACCCCCAAACATACCCCAAATTCCATTTCTTACCCCAACACACACCCCAATTTTTATATTTTACATCCAAAACCCATACCCACCCGGAAAATTTTAAATTACCCCATTACTGACCTCACAATGCATTGTAATCAAATGCGATGTAAAGGCACCTGCGTTGTCGGAGTTGCGTTGTTGATGATGTACTGCCTGCGATGTAATGGTCGTCTCCCGTGCCAAAGGCAACCCATAGGCTACGCCGTTTGCGTCCGTCTGCCCCTGAACCGCGCTCTGCACCAAGGAGCCTTCCTCTTGGACACTCCACCACTACGATGCCGGCAACCCTCCCCGCCATCAACCCTGGACGCCAGCTCGCCTGCCAGGACCAACCTCTGCTCCAGACCGGACATCGCCATCACCATCAATGACGACTGCAATATCGCCCGCAAGGAGCACCCCGACCATCAAGGAGGAGGCATTGTCATCACCATCAGAAGCACACTCCATTGACCACGCACTCTAATGTCCCAAGGGTGATCATGGACCACCTCAACTCCCAGATCCGGACCAAGCCCAAGCACATCCTCTGCGGCACCCTCATGTGCAGGCCCCCCGGGGCCATGGCCCCCCATTCTCCAATACCATAGTAGACCTCATTGCACCCCAGGGTCTCCCATCCACCAACGACATCCTACTCGGTGAACTCAAGTTCCATCTGGGCAACCCCAGTGACCAGGACACCACCCCCTCATGGGGAAGGTCCCCTACATCAGACGCAAGCAGCAAGTCAGCTCAACAAGCCACATAGCAGGACACACGGTCGAGCACGTCACCTCCGCCAGCGGGTACTTCAACTACAGCCACAACACCGGACTCTCCTGGACCGGCCATCATTGGTAACATCACGTCTTCACCTTGCCCACCGGACGCCACCGCCATCATCGCACCCCCTTGCAGCTGGATCAAGGCCACCGAAGAATGTCTTGTCCACTCCCTCCGCAACAACACTCCACCAATGCTTCCAAACGATGACACCGCAGCGCGCAACCATCACCGATGGATCTCCAACAGCGCTGACATTCGGGCACCCCTCATAAACGGCACTGCGTCAGTACCTTCCGCCTGCCTGATGGCAGGCTTGAGGGTGACGCAGTGCCACAGGGATAGGCTGGCCCCATGCATTGCTGGAGTTGCTTCATGGTTGTGACACTACTGTAGCAATGCGTGACTTTAGCGCAGACAGATACGTCAGGATTCCTGATGTATCTGTCATTACTTGCGTCATGGAGCGCTGTCCAGTGAATACAGCGCATCCATGCTGTCGCAAGAAGGGCGTAGTGAGAAGTGTTGCAACGCTGTCTTGTTGCAGTGCTGCAACACATTTCATGACTGGGGCCCAGGAATGCGCACTATCTTATTGATGGTGCGCATTCCTGCACTGTAGTTTTGTCGCAGGGCAGCGCTGCAACATTGCTTGTAGCACTGTCGAGCACCAAAACCTGCTGAGATGTGGTCCCAAGCGTTATCCCCATTTTTAAGACCAGCTATTTTCTGGTCTTAAGTAACTGGCTCTAACTGCAGTTAGAGCCAGTTTTTTTGGTCTTCAGAAGTTCAAGGATCCCCTTGTGAAGATGGAGTAGTGGTGTTTTCGGGTGTTATTGGACGGGAACGCCTCTCCTACATATAATTACTGCTAACAGAAGTAGCAATCTTTATAACAGACGTTTTCGCCTAAAAACTGTCGCTAACGGCTGTTAGCGACAGCTTGGTAATAAGGCGATAAAATTATCGCCGTATTAGCGGCAGATAAGTGCCGCTAAAGTGGCGATAACTCCTTGTAAATATGCCCCCCAGTGTCTCCTTCACACAAGAACGCAGACAACCTCTCTACTCTATTGGTCCACCAGCCCCAATCGTGGACAATTCTTTTTAGGTGGATATCAAAAGGTGATCAGAAAAAAACTACAGATTTTTCTGAATACCTGTTCAATCGTAGTTCAAAGTGGCCACTGGTTCAAGTGAGCTGAACCATTGTTCCATATTGTGTGCTGAGATCTGCGGAAGCAAAATGTTAAGGGCAGCTGAATTCACCAATGGATTAAGAGGGCTGACCCAAAACTCCCCTGTATAATTTGTCACTTTTTTTTTTTAACATGATACTCATTTTTTCATTTAAATATATGTATATGGCCTTTAGATGGTGGCATTTGGACTTCTTATTTCATTTAAACTTTTATTGTGTGCGCTTGTTAAAAATAAATAACTTAAAATGCTTTGCAGGGTGGTTAAAGTCAAAGCTATTGGCTTTGGCAATGCTTGTTTCTTTTTCATTCAAGTCTTCATGGGAGAGAAAGCGTTTCCGATATCCCTCCCCGGTATGCTGATTTCTACACTCAAATCTGTTCCCCCCCTTTTCTCCAAGATGGTCCCTCCTCCCCTTGCTTTTCAAAAAATGTTCGGGGCATATCATCAAGGACCGGCGATAATTATCGCTAAGCGCACTTAGCGCTAGGATAATTATCGCCGGGTAACGTGGAATTTTATCGCTGAGATAGCGTGCTATTAGCAACGCTTATCTCAAAAGCGATAAAATTCCAGCGCTAACTGCCAAATGTGAGATTATCGCTGGAAATCCAGCGATAATCTCACAAAGTTTGGCGATAGCTTGATGATAGGGCAAGGCATACTTAGCCATGATATCCACCTTACATAGGATATCATGGCTAAGACAGTCTTGAAGCAGGCGTAAGGAAAGTAGCGATAACAGAGGTTATCGCTACTTTGCTTGTCGCTCTGCAGGTTAGCGTGCCCATTGATAATTGGAGAAATGTCGCTTAGCGACATTTCTCCAGTTATGTCAGGGCAGGAACGCCCACTTTGCATCTCATTAGAGCAACAGAGAACAGGCGCTAATGCAACGTTTCACGCGATAGCGTGACCTTGCTGATTAGGCGATAAAATTATTGCTGCTTTTCGTCCGAAAACGGACGCAAAAGCGGCGATAATTTTTTATCGCCTCGTTGATGATATGCCCCTTTTTCTTTCATACCTGCATCAAGCTCCTCTATTGCTCCATTACTGCCACTCCCATTTGCTCCTCGAACCCGCTTCTCCATTTCTCTCCTGCCCCTGACATCATGGTGTTTGTAGTCTTTAAATAAAATTCTTTTTTACAAGTTTTTTTTTGAGGACCTGACAGCTGCAGTTTGCTGCCTGGCTGCTCCTTTTTCACAACAAACGTATTTATACATTTAAATATTTGTTTATATACTGACCCAAGACTGCAATCTGCCATTTTAAAGAGTAAATAAAAAAAAATGAGAGCCGCATCATGTTGCATGCATGGGTATACGTTGTCAGAATGGGTTGCAGTAGCTTCATGACACCTCGTGTTTCTTTTTTCGGCTGCCTATGTTGAACGTCATAAATGCATTTGACATAGTTAATAGGTCTGAATTGACACTCAGATGGCAAGACCTATTGTCTTTGCCAACGTTTGTTCATATTGAATGCAATGTACCATTTAAAATATATACATTTCGTCACTACAGTTAGAAAAGTGTTTTAGAAATAACATTATTTGCTGTTGATCAACAGTTGCAAATATGTGTTTTACAGATTACTTTTACTACCTGCACAAACAAAGCACTACCAACTTAAAGGAAATTTAAATGATGCTGTAGTCCATAATGGTAGTTGTGGTAAAAACACTACATTAAAATATGCTGCTTACAACAAACTGCCAAAGAAGAAAACTTAATTTATTTTATTGCACTGTGTACAAATAGAATACCCAGGATTGAACAGACTTAAATGTCACCAATGAAGCTTTATAGCTACTAAAAAAGAATAACCACTGAAGAAACTGACTAGAATACTGATCAATAATATCAATAAACGTACCGACCCACCAAAGAAAAAGTGCATTGCATGATTGAATCGGTCACTTGCTGCTAACACACGTCACTAACATTTTGTACTATCATTGCTCGGATCATTATAAAGGATCCCAGCATCTTTCACAAAATAGAATTGACTTACTCGGAATCATAGTAATTTTACATCGATTTTACATTGGTTCTGAAACACGCATCTATTTGAATGAAAGAAAAATCTGCTTGACACACCATGAATGAGGATACATTTATCGTCCGTGTTATATACGTATGCTGTTATTTCTGACAGGAGGAAGGTGATTAGATCAAACCAACTTTGCATTTAATAACGTGAGAACTGTTGCGCTCTAAAGTATTTCTCTCTCTGGAGACTCTCTTAAGCCACAAATCACAGACCTGATTTACTAGGTGCATATTATCAACGGCCAGCGATAATTATCGCTGGCCGTGCTTAGCAATAATATTCCTATCGCAGGCTATCTCTGTAATTTATCGCCCTGGTAGCGCGTTATTAACAACGCGTTTCTCCAGGGCGATAAAAATTCCAGAGATAGCGAGGTTATCGCCGTTTTGCAGGGAACATCGCTGGTTTTCCAGCGATGCTCCCTGCAAAATGGCGATAACCTTGTTGATACGACCCTGCGGTCGTATCAGCATAATCCACCCCCTATGTCTAACATAGGTAAGTCAGGATTTTAGCAGACGTTAGATTTTGGCGAAAACGGCCGTTTTCGCCAAAATCTAACGTCTGCTATAATCCTGTGGGCTGCCTTGTAAATATCGCGATGTGAACATCAGCGATATTTGCAAGGTAGTCCATCCGGGGTACGCCCAGTGACGCCCACTTTGCATCTCATTAGAGATGCAAAGGGGGGCGTTGGGAAAAAGAGTGCTAACATGCATGTTTGCACCCTCTTGTTAATAGGGCGATAGTTTTATCTCCGCTTTTTTGGCTTTTTAAGCCAAAAAAGCAGAGATAAAGCCCTTGTAGATATGCCCTCTAGTGTTTTATGTTTGTACTAATACAACCTTCACGAAGGTCCCTTCCAGAGGATCAATGCAAGTAAAACACTAGTATTATAGATAGGTTATATAGAAAATAGTGCGTCTATCCCAAGATTTAAATAAAAACACACACTTAGGGGCATATTCTCAAGGACACATCGCCAAATTCGCGGCACTTTACCGCCACGAAAGTGGCGATAGATTTACCGCCCTATTCACAAGCCTGCGCTAACAGCCGACATCGTCTGTTTACCTGCGATAGCTGCCGCCAAAAACATCGCCAAGGCTGACAGCGACAACAAACGCTAATCATATGCAGAGTAGGCGTTCCCGTGCAAAAACTCACGATAACACCACTTCGCGATATTCTCAACGACCAGCCAGAACGGCGATGCGGTCCAAAAACAGGCGATAAGGCACGTTAGCAGCAGGGACTTAAGACCTGCTTTTTCCTGGTCTTAAGTAGGTGAAAACCTGCAGCATAAAGGGAGCCCAGCCCACAGCCACATCTGAAGACCAACAGATGCCATGGAGCTACTAATCATGCAGCTTGGAGACCCAAGAGGGCCACAACACCCGCCTCCACCACCACCCCCCCCCGGACTGCCACCGAGGCAGCGCAGAACAAGACAGCGGACCTTCCGAAAACACACCAACCTCAGAGACTTAACGCCAGAGGATGTCATTGCCCACTACAGGCTCAAAAGGACAACCACCCTCCGCATCCTGACCCACATTGCCCACAGACTGACGGTACCAAGACAGCGGACAACCAACATCCCTCCGCAGACAAAGCTGCTGGCTCTGCTGCACTTGTTGGCCTCTGGTACCTTCCAACCAACAACTGCCAGAGTCGGAGGAGTCTCACAGCCAGCCCTATCAAAGTTCCTCACACCTGTCTTGGATGCCATCATCAGCTTGATACCCCAGCACCTTTACTTCCCCCACACTGCGCAGGAACAGCTGGAGACCAAGCAAGGCTTCTACGCCATAGCTGGCTTCCCGCACGTGTTGGGGGCAATTGACTGCACACATGTCCTACTTGTGCCCCCTGCCGACACTGCACACAAATACTGCAACAGAAAGCACACGCATTCCATCAATGGGCAGGCAATAGTGGACCACCGGGGACTGTTCACCAATGTCGTCGCCAACTTCCCAGGCAGTGTGCATGACTCCTACATCTTCCGACAGTCCATCATCAACCAGCGCTTTCAGGATGGCACCTATGGAAATGCACTGCTCGTTGGTAAGTACCAACCGAACACACCACACACCTCAACTCCACAATCATACAACTCACAACTGTGGGAATGCACACGTAACAAAATCACATACAACATGCCAACCAACATGCCCACCTACCAGACACGACAACACAAGTAACTGTGGTAACAGGGGCCAGACATGTAGACAAACCATCCACAAAGGCATAGCCCCTCTGCCACACAATTGCAGAAGGTGGGGAGAGGTGGGAACCAAGAATGTGCGAAGGAGGCAATGGACCCATGAATAAGAATGTACACAATGCCAAGTGTGGCGGTGATGTGCTGGACAGTCTTGAGTATGCAGAGCACAGACATGTCCATGTGGACATATACTGCTGGTGTCTGTAGTGTTGTGGACAGTGGACACAACCATGTCACCTCAGGCAGTGGGAAAGACCTTGGACATGTAGCTATGTCGCCCCCCCTGTAAGCGTAAGCGTAGTGGGCTGGGCTGGCGTACGCCAGTCCAGCGCAGGAGTGTGAATAAACAGCCCGGGGCTCTGGGCGTGGTTCACTTCCGGGATGGCCACCAAAGTAACTTCTGCGTGTGTTTCTGTGTCCGCCATCCTGACCATAGGCCCACACACACGTGGCCGACCACCTTCAATGGCCAAATTTACACTGGCGACGAGGTGGCTACGTCACACGCCACCTGGCACACATCTCGTCATCGCCTGCAGGGGCGTGTCTGCCAGGGCGGCGCCCCTCACCCTGCCACGAGGCCGCCGCCGTGACCGGTGGTGCCTGCGCGATCCTTTGTGCCCGCTGGACCCCAGACCCGTCCGGCGCACAGCGGTGATCGCCCGCCCCTGCGCACCCAGCCATCACTGCTCACCTGCCGCCACCGGCGTGACTCCAAGAGGGCTCACCACATGCCGGTGCAATACTCAAGCCAGAGACCCGCGAGCTTGGCAGGCTCCTCAGCCGATCGCTGGCTTCCGCGCAGCAGGCCCCCAGCGCACCCTGCGGCACCGCAGAGTTCTGTGTGTGCTGACTGCTCCCTCCGGCCTACACTACGGTCCAGCAGGCCTCACACCAATAAAATCCAGTCCGGACCTCCAGGCCTACTGCATCATCACAGGCTGCACACCCGCTCAGCTCCTCAGGTGGGCCTACCTCAGTGCACCGCAAGTCATCGCCACCTGGAGGTAGGCCCGTGCCGGACGCAGTGCCTCAGGTGCCACTACCTCTGTGCACCACAAGTCACCGTCCAGCCTCCAGGCCTACTGCATCATCGCAGGCTGCACACCCGCTCAGCTCTTCAGGTGGGCCTACCTTAGTGCACCGCAAGTCATCGTCCCGTGGGGCTACCCCACAAGTCCGCCTCCAGCAGCCAACAGCATGTCCTCGGTAATGCCACTGGAGCCCTTCACAGTCACGGGGCCACCCCCGTCCCAGGCAGGCCACAGGAAAGCCTGGGTGGAACGTCTGGAGACGTACTCCGAAGCGCACGACATCCCAGCGCTGCAGCGGCGGCCCACGCGTAGGCGTGTGAGGACTGAGGAGTGTGAAGAAATGGCCCGGGGCTCTGGGCGTGGTTCAATTCTGGGCTCTGGGCGTGGTTCAGTTCTGGGCTCTGGGCGTGGTTCAGTTCCGGGCTGGCCACAAAAGTAAATATGGCATGTGTCTCTCTTGTAGTGTCTACGCCACCCGGCCCTTAATCGACAATCTTGCAATGTAGCATCCACCCGGAGGGCGGGCTCGCCCAAATGGATAAATAAAGGAGCGCAAGACCGCTCGGGGTCTTGGCTCATACATGCCAACTGTTGTGTGTGTACCTTCATTGCCGCAGCATAAGCCAAAGGCCTAGCCTCAATCGCAGCCCGAGTTCAGCCAGGCCTGAACTCCACATCTGTGTCCGCCCTATCCTTACCATAGGCCTACACACACGTGGCCGCCCACCTTCAACGGCCAACATTACAGTGTTGTTGTCAGGCTTGCGGACATGCGCAGACAGGCATGACAATGGTGTGCCATAGGAGTGCAAGTGATGCTACCGCGCAGGTCACACAAGTAAATAGGCCCGGGGGGAGGGAGGAGCAGCTGTGAGGCTACATAATACACATTGACCACGCACATTTGCCAGAAGCAATACATGGCAAACATGAATCCCAAAGTCACACAAATCACACACCACAAAACTTGTAAGTCTGCCAACACAGTATGCAGAACCACCAGTTTACACTAATCTCACTTACCTCTCACAGGTGATCAAGGATATGCACTCTGCCTGAGGATGATGACACCCCTTCGAGCCCCGGACACCCCGGCCCAGAGGCAGTACAATGTGGCCCACAAACGCACCAGGGGCATTGTTGAGCGCACATTTGGCATGTTAAAGTCACGTTTCAGGTGCCTGGACATCACAGGTGGAAAACTCCTGTACAGCCCAGAAATAGTGTGCAAGATGAGTCGCCCCCAAACTGCCCCCCCCGGGGGGGGCGGAAAGCCCACTAGAAACCAGGGATTATTTTTTTTATTGACGTTGGGTGGGGGCTGCCCAAAAAGGGCATGGCAATGCCACCACCTCCCCCCCCCAGGAGAAATGTAAGTCTTTCTGCCCCCCGGGGGGGGCAGAAAGCCCACTAGGAACCAGGGATTTTTTTTATGACGTTGGGGTGGGGGCTGCCCAAAAAGGGCATGGCAATGCCCCCCCCAGAGAAATGTCAGTCTTTCCGCCCCCCCAGGGGGCAGATGGGTGCAGTAGACCCCAATCTGCCCCCGGGGGGGCAGAATGCCCAATAGAAACCAGGGATTGTTTATTTTTTTTATTGACGTTGGGGTGGGGACTGCCCAAAAAGGGCATGGCAATGCCCCCACCCCGCCAAAAAAAATGTAACAGTCTTTCTGCTCCCCCAGGGGCAGATGGGGGCAATAGCCCCTGATCTGTCCCCGGGGGGGGGCAGAAAGCCCACTAGGCACCAGGGATATTTTTTTTTTATAATGTAGGGGTGGGGGCTGCCCAGAATGGGCATGATAATGCCCCCACCCCAAAAACAATTACCACAGTCTTTCTGCCCCTCCCCGGAGGCATATTGGGGCACTTGCCCCTTATCATCCCCCCGGGGGGGTAGAAAGCACTCTAGGCCTCAGGATTTTTTTTTTTTATTCAAGATTGGTGTCAGCCCAGAATGGGCATGCCAATGCCCACACCTCCCCAAAAAAATGCCACAGTTTTTCTGCCCCCCCCCGAGGGTGGATGGGGGCAGTGGCCCCGGATCTGCCCCCGGGGGGGCAGAAAGCCCACTAGGCGCCAGCGATTACGCTGGCTTTTTTTATGCGTTGGGGTGGGGGCAGCCCAGAATGGGCATACCAATGCCTCCACGCCCCAAAAACATAGCCACAGTCTTTCTGCCCCCCTGGGGGCAGATCGGGGCAACCCCCCGATTCCCCCCCAGGGCGGCAGAGGGCCCACTAGGCACAGAGTTGTTTTTAGCAATGTGCCTACCTGTGGATTTTGGGCCCTAGAGCAGCCGGCACATAGGGAAACCTAGCAAACCTGTACATTTTTTTAAACTAGACACCAAGGGGAATCCAGGATGGGGTGACTTGTGTGCCTCTCACCAGGTTCTGTTACCCAGAATCCCTTGCAAACCTCAAACTTGGTTAAAAAAAACACATTTTCCTCACATTTCTGTGATGGAAAGTTCTGGGATCTGCGTGGATCCCCAAAATTCCACCCACCCCGCATTCCCCAAAGCCTTCTGAGAAAAATGGTACCTCACTTGTGTGGGTAGGCCTAGTGCCCGCGACAGGAAACGGCCCAAAACGCAACGTGGACACACCACATTTTCACAGCGAAAACGGACCCTTTTTTTGCAAAGTGCCTAGCTGTAGATTTTGAACCCTAGCTCTGCCGGCACCTAGGCAAACCTAGCAAACCTATGCATTTTTGAAAACTAGACACCCAGGGAAATCCAGGATGGGGTGACTTGACTGGCTCTCACCTGGTTCTGTTACCCAGAATCCCTTGCAAACCTCAAACTTTGTTAAAAAAAAAACACATTTTCCTCAAATTTCTGTGGTGGCAAGTTCTGGAATCTGCGTGGATCCACAAAATTCCAGCCACCCCGCATTCCCCAAAGTCTTCTGAGAAAAATTGTACCTCACTTGTGTGCGTAGGCCTAGTGCCCGCGACAGGAAACGGCCCAAAACACAACGTGGACACACCACATTTTACAGTGAAAACTGACACTATTTTGCAAAGTGCCTAGCTGTAGATTTTGAACCCTAGCTCTGCAGGCACCTAGGGAAACTTAGCAAACCTATACATTTTTGAAAACTAGACACCCAGGGGAATCCAGGATGGGGTGACTTGTCTGACTCTCACCAGGTTCTGTTACCCAGAATCCCTTGCAAACCTCAAACTTTGTTAAAAAAAAAACACATTTTCCTCAAATTTCTGTGGTGGAAAGTTCTGGAATCTGCGTGGATCCACAAAATTCCACCCACCCCGCATTCCCCAAAGTCTTCCGAGAAAAATGGTACCTCACTTGTGTGGGTGGGTCAAGCAACCGCGACAGGCAAGGGTATGGCTTGCGTGGGTCCCCCAACATTTCCCTACCGAGAATCCCCTGCAAACCTCAAATTTAGCTGAAAAAATCACTTTTTTGTCAAATTTCTGTGTGGGAAAGTTCTGGAATCTGCGAGCTGGATCCACAAATTTCCTTCTACACAGCATTCCCCCAGGTCGCCCGATAAAAATGGTACCTCACTCGCGTGGGTGGGTCAAGTACCTGCAACAGGCAAGGGCCCAAAACCTATTGAGGCGACATCTAAATTAACTATCACAAAACAACCTTGTTTTGCAAGGGGGGTCCCATGAGATTTTGGCCCCGGGCTCAGCGGCCACCTAGGGAAACCTACCAAACCCACACATTTCTGAAAACTAGACATCCGGGGGAGTCCAGCAAGGTATGGCTTGCGTGGGTCCCCCAACATTTCCCTACCCAGAATCCCCTGCAAACCTCAAATTTAGCTGAAAAAAACACATTTTCCACATATTTGTGTGTGGAATCACCGTGGCGGCACAAATGTCCTACCACACAGCGTTCTCCTTAGTGTCCGAGTAAAATTATACCTCACTTGGATGGGTGTCCAATGCAGAATTGACTAAAAACTTATTTTTAAAAAAATGTAGCGCTATACCCTTATTCCCTATATTTTGGGCTCTTCTCAGTCACAGACCCTTGCCCCACCCACACAAGTGAGGTATCATTTTACTCAGGAGACTGAGGGGAACGCTGTGGGGTAGGACATTTGTGCCGGCATGTTGATTCCACCCAAAAATATGTGGAAAATGTGTTTTTTTCAGCTAAATTTTAGGTTTGCAGGGCATTCTGGGTAGGAAAACGTTAGGGGATCCACGCAAGCCATACCTCGCTGGACTCCCCTGGGTGTCTAGTTTTCAGAAATGTGTGGGTTTGGTAGTTTTCAAAGATGGCTGCCGAGCCCGGGGCCAAAAACCCAGGTGATCCCTCCTGCAAAAGCAGATTGTTTTGTGATAGGTCATTTTTATGTCTCCTCAATACGTTTTGGGCCCTTGCCTGTTGCAGGTACTTGACCCACTCACGCGATTGAGGAATCATTTTTGTCAGGAGACCTGGGGGAATGCTGGGTGGTAGGAAATTTGTGGATCCACGTGGATTCCAGAACTTTCCCACACAGAAATTTGAGAAAAAAGTGATTCTTTCAGCTAAATTTGAGGTTTTCAGGGCATTCTGGGTAGGAAAACGTTGGGGTATCCACACAAGCCATACCTTGCTGGACTCCCCAGGGTGTCTAGTTTTCAGAAATGTGTGGGTTTGGTAGGTTTCCCTAGATGGCCGCCGAGCCCGGGACCAAAAATGCATGGGACACCCCCTTGCAAAACCAGGTTGTTTTGTGATAGGTAATTTTGAAGTCGCCTCAATAGGTTTTGGGCCCATGCCTGTCGCGGGTGCTTGACCCACCCACACAAGTGAGGTACCATTTTTCTCTGAAGACTTTGGGGAATGCAGGCTGGGTGGAATTTTGTGGATCCACACTGATTCCAGAACTTTGCACCACAGAAATTTGAGGAAAATGTGTTTTTTTGGACAAATTTTGAGGTTTGCAAGGGAATTTGGGGAACAGAACCTAGAGAGAGCCAGACAAGTCACCCCATCCTGGATTCCCCTGGGTGTCTAGTTTTCAAAAATGTATAGGTTTACTAGGTTTCCCTAGCTGCCGGCAGAGCTAGGGCTCAAAATCTACAGCTAGGCACTTTGCAAAATAGTTTGTTTTCACTGTAAAATGTGGTGTGTCCACGTTGCGTTTTGGGCCGTTTCCTGTCGCGGGCACTATGCCTACCCACACAAGTGAGGTACCATTTTTCTCGGAAGACTTTGGGGAATGCAGGGTGGGTGGAATTTTGTGGATCCACGCAGATTCCAGAACTTTCCACCACAGAAATGTGAGGAAAATGTGTTTATTTTTACAAATTTTGAGGTTTGCAAGGGATTCTGGGTAACAGAACCTGGTGAGAGCCAGTCAAGTCACCCCATCCTGGATTCCCTGGGTGTCTAGTTTTCAAAAATGTATAGGTTTGCTAGGTTTCCCTAGGTGCCGGCAGAGCTAGGGTTCAAAATCTACAGCTAGGCACTTTGCAAAAAAAGGGGCCGTTTTCACTGTGAAAATGTGGTGTGTCCACGTTGCGTTTTGGGCCGTTTCCTGTCGCGGGCACTAGGCCTACCCACACAAGTGAGGTACCAGTTTTTCTCTGAAGACTTTGGGGAATGCGGGGTGGGTGGAATTTTGTGGATCCACGCAGATTCCAGAACTTTCCACCACAGAAATTTGCGGAAAATGTGTTTTTTTGGACAACGTTTTAGGTTTGCAAGAGATTCTGGGTAACAGAACCTGGTGAGAGCCAGTCAAGTCACCCCATCCTGGATTCCCCTGCATGTCTAGTTTTAAAAAATGTATAGGTTTGCTAGGTTTCCCTAGGTGACGGCAGAGCTAGGCGTTTAAAATCTGCAGCTAGGCACTGTGCAAAAAAAGGGTCCCTTTTCACTGTGAAAATGTGGTGTGTGCATGTTGCGTTTTGGGCCATTTCCTGTCGCGGGCACTAGGCCTACCCACACAAGTGAGGTACCATTTTTCTCGGAAGACATTAGGGAACGCCGAGTGGGTGGAATTCTGTGGATCTACGCAGATTCCAGAACTTTCCACCACAGAAATTTGAGGAAAATGTGTTTTTGTTTACAAATGTTTAGGTTTGCAAGGGATTCTGGGTAACAGAACCTGGTGAGAGCCAGTCAAGTCACCCCATCCTGAATTCCCCTGTGTGTCTAGCTTTCAAAAATGTATAGGTTTGCTAGGTTTCCCTAGGTGCAGGCAGAGTTAGGGTTCAAAATCTACAGGTAGGCACTTTACAAAAAAAGGGTCTGTTTTCACTGTGAAAATGTGGTGTGTCCATGTTGTGTTTTGGGCCATTTCCTGTTGCGGGCACTAGGCCTACCCACACAAATGAGGTACCATTTTTCTCGGAAGACTTGGGGGAACGCAGGGTGTGGAATTTTGGGGATCCACAAAGATTCCAGAACTTTCCACCACAGAAATGTGAGAAAAATGTGAGTTTTTTGACAAATTTTTAAGTTTACAAGGGATTCTGGGTAACAGAACCTGGTGAGAGCCAGTCAAGTCACCCCATCCTGGATTCCCCTGGGTATCTAGTTTTCAAAAATGTATAGGTTTGCTAGGTTTCCCTAGGTGCCGGCAGTGCTAGGGTTCAAAATCTACAGCTAGGCACTTTACAAAAAAAGGGTCAGTTTTCACATTAAAAATAAATTGTGTCTACGTTGCGTTTTGAGCCGTTTCCTGTCGCGGGCACTAGGCCTACCCACACAAATGAGGTACCATTTTTATCGGGAGACTTAGGGTAACACAGAATTGTAGAGCAACTGTTATTACCTATTGACTTTCGATGCATTTCTGCCTTCCAAATGAAAGACAATGTATAAAAATGAAGTCATTTTGAAAAATGACCTATAATTCTCATGCTAGTATGGGTACTCACAATTTCGGAAATGTGCAAATATCTACTGTTTCCAAACTCTATATTTTGTTCCAATTTCAGAAATACATAGGTGTCTTTCATACCGATTTTTTCCATGTATATATTTTCCCAAATTAATTGCTATATACCCGGTACATAATAAAAAACCATTGCAAGGCGCTGCTCAGTTATTGGCTCTGAGTACGTCTTGTTCTTGGTGAACCTACAAGTCCTATATATCTCCACAACCAGAAAGGTCCAGCGGATGTAACGGTATATTGCTTTTAAACAGCTGTCATAATTAGAAGAAGTTGCAGGTGAAAACGTTGACACAAATGGCTGTTTTTTTCAACTAATTTTCAATTTTTCCTATATTCAATGGTTAGTTTCTATAAGGAAACCTTGAAGGATCTACACAAATGACCCCTTGCTGAATTCAGAATTTTGTCTACTTTTCTAAAATGTATAGCTTTCCAGGATCCATTATTGCTTTCATACCCATTTCTACCATTAACTGGAAAGAAGTTGAAAGCACAAAAAATAGCAAAAATAGGCTATGTCCCAGAAAAATGCCAAAATTGTGTAAAACATTTTGGTTTTCTGACAAAAGTCTGTGTGTCCCTGAAAGCTGGGAAGATGGTGATTTCAGCACCATAACCCCTTTTTTGATACCATTTGCAGGGAGAAAACCAGACGCTTTCATCTGTAGCCCTTTTGTTCCCATTTAAAAAAAAAAAAATTACCTGTATTTTGGCTAATTTCTGGGTCCCCTCCAGGGGAATCTACAAACCCTTGGTACCTTTAGAATCCCCATGATGTTGGAAAAAAGGGACACAAATTTGGCGTGGATACCTTATGTTGTCAAAAAGTTACAGGGGCCTAAGCACGAACTACCCCAAATAGCCAAAAAAAGGCTTAGCACAGGGGGGGGAAAGGCCTAGCAGCGAAGGGGTTAATGGGACATTGCCTATTTTTTGCTATTTTTTGTGCTTTCTACCTCCTTCAAGTTAGTGATAGAAATGGGTGTGAAAGCAATAATGGATTCTGAAAAGCTATACATTTATGAAAAGTAGAGAAAATGCTGAATTCAGCAAGAGGTCATTTGTGTAGATTCTTCAAGATTTGTTTTATAGAAAATACAGTTGAAAATAAAAAATATTGAAAGTGAGTTGAACAAAACAGCCATTTGTGCCAATGTTTTCAACTGTAACTTCTAAGTATGACAGATTTTTTAAAGCAATATACCGTTACATCTGCTGCACCCCTCTGGTTGTGGGGTTATATAGAACTTTTAGGTTCACCACAACCCGAGAAACCCAAAGCCAATAACTGAGTTGCGTCTTGCAATGGTTTTTCATTGTGTACCGGGTATATAGCAATTCATTTGGTAAAATATAAAGATTGAAAAATAGGTACCAAGGAAACCTATATATTACGGAAACGGGAACAAAATATAGAGTTTAAAAGCAGTGGTTATTTGCACATCTCCAACATTGTGGGTACCCATACAAGCATGTGAATTAGAGGTCATTTTTCTATATGACTTATTTTTTACAAATTGTCTTACATTTGGAAGGCAGAAATGGAAAGAAAGTCAATTGGTAATAAAACTTGTTCTACTATTCTGTGTTTCTCTAAGTTTCCAGATAAAAATGCTAGCTCACTTGTGTGGGTAGGCCTAGTGCCTGAGACAGGAAACGTCCCAACACGCAATGTGGACACATCACATTTATCCAGTGAAAACTGACCCTTTTTATTTTGCAATGTGCCTAGCTGTGGATTTTGGACCCTAGCTCAGCCAGTACCTAGGGAAACCTAGCAAACCTATACATTTTTTAAAACAACACACACAGGGCAATTAGGGATGGGGTGACTTGTGTGGCTCTCACTAGGTTCTGTTACTTAGAATCCCTTGCAAACCTCAAACTTTGTCAAAAAAACAAATTTTCCTCACATTTCTTTGATGGAAAGTTTTGGAATCTGTGGGTAGCCACAAACTTCCAGCCACCCAGCGTTCCCCAAAGTCTTTTGATAAAAATAGTACCTCACTTGTGTGGGTAGGCCTAGTACCCGCAACAGGAAGCTGCACAAAACACAACGTGGACACGTCACATTTTTTTAGTGAAAACTGATCCTTTTTAGGTGAAGCATTTGAGACCTCTTGTATATTCTTTAGTATATACTTATATGTGTTTGTACTTTGTGGGCTCTGGAGATCAGCCCTAGGACTTGTCTGCTTCCGCTTAGGGACTTTTTTTTCTGTTCAACTGCCACTATTTAACTGTCTTGATAGAAAATGACCAGCAGAGGTCAGTAAAATACCAGAATTGCTTTCTGCTGAGGGACTCTCTTTTTTAAAATTTTCTGGCAACTGCCTCTATTTAACTTTCTTGATAGAAAACGACCAGCAGAGGTCAGTAAGATACCAGAATCCCTTTAGCATTCTCTAGATTCCAGTCCATAGAAATTGTCTTCCATGAACACCCGTAGACAATAATATTTTTTTCAAATCTTGTATTTTCAGTGATATGATCAACGAAGGCCCTGATTTTATATTAAAAACAGAGCTTTGGATTATACAATTTCCAGCTGAAAGGCAATATTTCTCTCCATGTGTTCCCATACCTCTCGTGTCACGCAGTTTGTTGCTTACTTTCCCTCCATGTTAAAGAACAGTAGATGTTTCAGCACCCAGGCTAATGTGCTGCCTAGCTAAATACATATAAGGTCCCAAAGGCGAGACCGATTGCATTGCAAATGCTTGTTTTGCAAAGTGCCTAGCTGTGGATTTTGGACCCTAGCTCTGCCGGCACCAAAGGAAACCTAGCAAACCCACACATTTTTGAAAACTAGACATCCAGGGGAATCCAGGATGGGGTGACTTTTGGGGCTCTCACCAGGTTCTGTTACCCACCCCTGACCTATAATAAAAGAATCCCTGGTGTCTAGGGTGCTTTTTGCCCCCTTGGGTGCCAGATTTGGGGCTACTGCCCCCATCTGCCCCCTCCCCGGGAGGGGGCAGAAAGACTGTTTATGGCCATTCTAAATGGGGGGAGCAAAGACCCTTGCCCATGGGGCCACTCCCCCCTCCCTGGTGTCCAGTGGGTGGATCCCCACTTGGGGATCCCCCTCCTGGGGCGTCTACAAGCAGGGATCCACTAGGCAAGTGTTCCATTCCAACGATACATCTCCCATGTGTTTTGGTGCTCAGGGGCTGGGATAGCCCCACGAGCACTGAAACAGTGAAACTGAAACTAAGTTTCAGTATCATTTTCAATGTAGTGACGTCAGGGCACGATGCGCGCAATCGTCATTACATTGGAAAAAAAAGGCTTGGGAGGTTAGGGAAGCTGTTTTCCACCTCCCGAGACCCAAAAAATAAAAAATAAAGGAAATCCCTCTGCTGTTTGCAGCAGAGGGATTTAGTGCGCCTGTGCACATGTCAGAATGGCTCCATCATGAGCACAGGAGCACTGGTGCTTATGACAGAACCATTCCGTCATGAGCACCGAAGGGGTTAAACTACTAGCATGGCATTATGCCAGACAACAGTTACTTCACAGAACGTTTCTAGCTGTGTTTAAGACTGTAGGGTACCTTAAACTGCCTTTGTTTGAAAGTTTTTGATAGAAAGCTAAAACAAATCTGATTTCCTATTTATCTGAATGAAAAGTTCCTTTAACTCAGAAAAAGTGGCCTCGGGTATGCCCAGATGTGGGTCCTGTGCTCACCATACCACTGTACTCAAGCTAGCCTGGCTGATAAGGGGTAATACCCTGAAACCAGTGCCAGGATGCTTGTTTCCGGTCCAGGGAGGACCTGGCCTGACAGTTCAGGCTGGACTGCTTCCATCAGGAGCAGGGTCAAGACTGATTTGCATATGGCTGGGTCCAAACTGGGGTGGCATAGTGAGCAAAAGAACAATGGATTAAACCCAAATCTCTTGACTGGGGGTGATAGGTTGAAAAGCTGCAGCACTCCATCCATCAGCTTGTTGTGTTAGCTGTGATGTGGAATTCGGAATTTATTTGGGCTGACCCCTGTAAAGTATCGCTAATGATTCAGGGGCAACCAGAAGATCCCCAAAAAAACCTGGGTATATTTCGTGGACTATTCCAACAAGTGACTGAATGGTTGGGAGCGGGATATCAAAGTTAATGATTATGTTGGGTTGTACAACTTGATCATGAGAGAGCATATGTTCAGTATCTGTTTTACCGATTTGCACCAGCACCTATTTGACTGACCCTGAGATGGCGGACCTCTGGCATAGCACCAGAGTGTCCAAAAAGGTATCTGGGGGGGAAGGCCCCCTCACAAAAGTGTTCAGGGTTCCAACAAGAAAAAGAGGGGGGAGAAAAACGTAAGCATAAAAAATTCTCTAAAGGCCTCAAAAATAATTCCCAAGTGAGCCAGTCCCAGTCTGATCCTAAGAATAAGGGGTTCTTTGATCAGAAGACAGAGAGGTTCATACCCCAATGTACTGAGTGCTATAATTATGGACACTCCAAGGGTGACTCCAAATGCCCCAAGAGGGCACAGCCCCCAACAGTGTGCAGATGCCTGGGTTGGTGAGTGTAGAGCTCAGGGAGGAGATAGTCCCAGTTAGATTTGGGGGCAGACAGAGGTGACCCTGGTTTCCTTGGAAAATAAGGAGATGGTATCAAAAATTCATATGCCAGCTAAAACCTCCAAGTATAGGCAGTGGGTCACTATCAATGGACAATGGGTAGAGGCTCTGTGAGACATTGGAGCCACAAAACTACTGTGAGAAGTCAGCTGGTGTCTACAGAGCAGTTTCTACCAAACACATTCCATGAAGTCATAGTCGCTGACAATCTTGAGAGCCATCTACTGGTGGATCTGGTTTCTTTGAGTGGGGTGGGTCTCAGGTTCCCTGAAAGTAGCTGTGAGCCCTGACATGCCTGTAAATTGTCAATTTGGCAATGACCTGGAGCACACTGCCTGGAGGGAGGTAGAGCTCAGGTCACACTTGGAGATGTTGGGATTGCCTGAGTTGGTCTGTATGACCAATTGAGTCAAGGATGTCTGGAGCCTGGTACAATGCCCCAGACAGCTGCCAAGAAGGAGAGGGGCAAGGGACATGGGAAACCAGCCCCTAAAGTTCCCATGGTCGAGGTTAAAAGAGTCCATGAGGAGGAGGCCGACTAGCCAACCGGGGAGGATACTGTTGCCCTGGTTGACATGCCTGAATCTGCTTACTGGCAAGATGAGGGTTCACCCACCACAGAGGAATTCTGCAGGATGCAGAAAGAGTGAGTCACTCTGGAGGGCCAGAGGTGGCAAGTCGAAGCCCAGGCAGCAGGTGACACCTCTGGGGACCACTTTATCTACTGGGAGAATGATCTCCTATATAGTGATCATAAGGCTCCTGGTTCTGGGGCAGCCTATGTGCTGGTTGTCCCCCTGTGTGACAGGACCTTCCTACTGGGTCTGGCTTATGATATGCTCCTGGCAGGACATCTAGGGCAAGACAAGACCTTTTCCAGGCGTGTGGCCCACTTTTATTGGCCCTGGATGAAGACAGCCTCAGATGCCTTTTATAGGTCCTGCCCTACCTGCCAGGTCAGTGAGAAAATCAGGGAAATTGTCATTTTAATTGTATTTGTATAGCGCTTACTACCCCTGACGAGGCATCAAAGTGCTTTTCAGTGAGTGGCACTCTACTCCAGAACCCAAAAGGATTAGGTGTGGAATAGTATAGGGAATATGAGTATAGTATTAGGACAGGGAGGTTCAAGGTAATTTGAGCGGAGGACATATGTTAGTTGAATTGAATAGAGTAGTGGAGGGATAGAAGAGGGAAGAAAACTAGAAGTGTTAATTGGGAGATCATAGTAGTAAGTTGAGTTCTGGGATGAGTAAAGGAGAGATGGAGGGAAGAGCCTGTAGAAAGAGATTAGGGACAAAGAGAATCAGAGAAGAAAAATGAGGTTTGGGATGTGTCAAAGGAGAGATAACATGAGGGAGAATTTAGTAGAGTTGTTTGGGAGATCATAGTAGTAAACTGATGTTTGGGGTGAGTGAGGAGGTGTAGAGGAGGGACGAGTCTAGGAAGGGTTATTTTGGAGATCATAGTAGTAGAAAGGGTTTGTGATGAGAGAGATAAGATAGAGAATAAATTGATAGAGGTATAGGATGATGGTAAGACAGAGTAAAGCTTTCGAGATAGTAATGGTTCTCTTGTTCAATAAGACTAAAATAATAAATATATTGATACAAGATTACATAGTAAGGGAATATATGTGTAAATAATATAATATATTGAGATTTGTGTGTTTTGTTTTTGTGGAGTAGTGAGAGGGGATATTGATGCAGTTCTGTGAAAGATTTGTATGTGCAGTACTACATGGGAGTGGTATTTGAATAGTACAGGGGTAGTGATGTGTTTTGGAGAAGAGTATGTGGTGTGTAAGAGGAGATGGGCAAGATTTATGAGTGTATGTGTGAGATTTGATCACTGAAATAGGTAATGTGTATGGTGGAGTGGCGTGTAAGGATTGTATGGTTGTGTGCCATTGGTTAAATAGAGCAGTGTGTTGGTAGATGGTGTGATTGAAGGCTGAGTGTTGGTTTTGTCCTGATAAAAGGGGATCTGTTATTAGCAAGAAGAGGATAGAGCTGATGTTTTGTTTGAACAGGGAGTGTGTGTCTGGATGCATTCAAGTTATGTATGACGTGGCTTTGTGTTGTGTTGGTGAGGTGTGGATGTGTTAGTTATATAGGACAGAGTTGTGTTTTGTGTGAGAATGCAGCTGCCACAGTGTTTTAGTTAGAGTAGAATTGTGTGTAGGTGTAGTTTGTGGGGTCTTGTAGTGGTTGTGAAGTGGTTCATTACACATTGAAATCTGTATGAGGTTTGTTTGTGGTGCATGAGTAGAATGCCTTTGCTGATATTGTGTTTGGATGTTGGCAGCGCAGAGGGCTTAAAGTGGTAGCTCATAAGTGATAATTGGGCAGCATCTCTGGCCTTAGGCCAGACCCAAACAGGCCCAAACATTCAACTGCTCTTCTCCTATCTGCCTAGCCTAAACAAGCGACTGCCCTTATCCCCTCTTCCCAGCCTAAACAGGCAATTGCCCTTGTCCTTTCCGCCCTTAGTCTTGACTCCCGGGCTGAGCCTCCATGAGTCTTATGCTTATAATTGCCATATTGGCCAATGGAACCCTAGTCCTAACCCTAACCAATCAGAACCCTAACCCTACACCAAATGGGAGACCTGGCCCTACTAACCAATCCCAGCACTAGCCCTAACGGCCACTCAAAGCCAAAGCCCTAATCACTAATTTCAATAGGAAACCCTTGCCCTAGTAGCTAATTAGAACCCTAGCCCAAACAGCCTATGCAAGAACACCTCTGACAACAAGAACCACATTCGCACAAATGCACTCAGCACTTGTAGACCACACAGCACCAAGCTTTTAGTTGACATCTACAAAATATTACACCACATCCATACCATCTGAGCACACTCATAAGCACAAAATACATCAGACCGGAAGTTGAATAATAATAAAGTAATTACACTACTACAACTTTGGGACCTGCTCTGCATCATTCCCAAAAGCGTGAAAGATTGGTAAGGAGATTTGGCTCAGTCTTAACACCTGCACTTGTGCTGTGCAGAAAAAGCTTCCCTGATCCCACTACCAGTAGTTAGCAACCCTTTTGAAAGGGTAGGCAGCGACATTATCAGACCTTTGGACCCCAAAGACAGCCTCAGTCAACAGGTTTATCCTAGTTCTTGTGGATCATGCCACCCGCTACCCAGAGGCCATTCATCAGAGGACAGTGTCTGCACCGGTGGTGGCTAGAGCTCTGATGGGAATCTTTACCAATGTGGAGTTACCTGAGAAGGTAGTGTCTGGCTGAGCCATTAACTTCATATAAGCATACATGAAGTCCATGTGGGATGAGTGTGGTGTAACCTACAAGTTCACCACACCCTATCACCCCCAAACGAAAGGTCTTGTGCAGAGATTCAGCAAGACCTTAAAGGGAATGATTATGGGCCTACCTGAGCCCATGAGGCGTAAGTGGGATGTCATCTTTTCATGCCTACTCTTTGCCTACATGGAGGCGTCATAGAAAGAAGTAGGGTTCAGCCCCTTTGAACTCCTCTATGGCCACCCTGTTTGGGCGGGGTGGGAGCAAGCTTCCAGGAAAACCCCAGGAATGTGGCCAGCTGCATGCTGGCCTTCCGCAACCAGATGTAACACTTTTGTAATCTTGTGAAAAGTAATCTTGAAGCCAGTCAAGAAGCTCTGGTATGATCAGAAGACCAATTTGGTGGAGTTTCATCCTAGCCAGAAAGTATGGGTCATGGAACCAGCAGAACCCAGAGCTCTTCAGGATAGCTGGACCAGCCCATGTGACATGAAGGAGCAGAAGGGGGAGTATACCTACTTGGTAGATTTCCAAATCCCTAGAAACACCCAAAGGGTGCTCCATGTCAACCCACTTAAACCTCACTTCAAGTGGTCCGAAGTGAGCATGCTCCTGGTGACAGATGAGGGAGTGGAAGAGGAGAGCGGGCCTCTCCCTGACCTCCTCTCTGCCCAGGAACATGATGGGTCAGTGGAAGATGTCAACCTCTCTTCTACCTTGACCCCAGAGCAGCTAAGCGACTGTTACAGGTTACTGTGAAAGTTTGCCTCTCTGTTTTCCCTCACCCCTGGACACACACACCTGTGCATCCATGATATCGATACTGGAGACAGCATACCTGTGAGGAACAACATTTCCAGGTTGTCAGATAAAGTGAGGTCAGTATCACGGAGGGTTTATCCAAGATGCTGCCATTTCTGGTGAATGAGCCCCCCAATAGTCCCTGGTCTAGCCCTGTGGTGCTGGTACCAAAGACTGCCGCACTGGGCACCACTCCAGAATGTAGGTTCTATGTGGACAACCACAGTCACAGCTCAATAAACAGGAATGAAGCACACCTCATCCCCCTGACTGATGAGCTCATTGACAGGCTGGTCACTGAAAACATTCCTCAGTATCTTTGATTTGACATCAGGATACTGGTAGGTTGCTCTAACTTAGGGGGGCAAAAAGAGGTCATCATTCTCAACCCCAGAGGGCCACATGCAAGTGATGCCCTTTGGGCTGAAGAATCCCCCTGCCACCTTCCAGAGGTTGGTTAACAGGGTCCTGGTTGGTAAGGAGGACTTTTGTGCTGCCTACTTCCAGCTGGGAAGAATGCCTGCACCACCTCCAGGAGTTGATTCAGGACATGCAGCAGGCAGGCCTGACTATCAAGGCCAGTAAGTGCCAGATAGGGAAGGGTTCAGTGGTATACCTGGGTCACCTGGTAGGCGGGGGCAAGGTGCAGCACCTCCACGCCAAAATTGAGATTATTATGGCCTGGCAACTACCTAAGACTCAGTCAGAGGTAAAAGCCATCCTGGGCCTCACAGGGATATGGCACCATTGTTACCCCCTTAGCAGAGCTGACTTCCAAGAAGCAGCCCAGATATTGGTGATCTGAACAGAGGCTTGCAAGAAAGCCTTTGATACCCTCATGTGTTTTTGCCTTGTGTACAGCACCTGTACTCAAGGCAACTTATTTCTCCAAACAGTTCATAGTGCAGACAGACGCTTCAGAGCATAGCATAAGAATGGTCTTAGCACAGTTGAATGAGGAGGGCCTAGAACAACTGAAAGCCTTCATTAGTAGGAGGCTACTTCCACAGGAAAAGAGGTAGAGTGCAATTGAAAGAGAAGCCTTTGCTGTGGTTTGGGCACCGAAGAAGGTAAGACCAAACCTGTCTGGGACTCACTTCCTGGTTGAAACAGACCATACACCCCTCAGATGGTTTTTGCAGATGAGGGGTAAAGATCCCAAACTTTTGAGGTGGTCCATCTCCCTACAGGGAATGGACTTTATGGTGGATCACCCTCTGAGGTAGATCCACACCAATGCATATGGTCTCTCCAGATTCTTCCACCTTAGTGAAGAGAGCTCCCAAGGGGTTGGGTAGATCTCCCCACTTTCAGCTGAGGGGGACACATGTTAGACCTGATAGTCTTAGGGTGGTCTCTCCCCCAACTTTGTGCCGGCCTTCTCCACCTTTCTGACACATTTTTGATGGTATTAGGACTCTGTGCACTATACCACTTCTAACCACTGCTAAGTTGCTTGTGCTCTCTCCACTAAACATGGTAACATTGTTTCATCCCCAATTGGCATACTTAGTTTATTTATCAGTCCCTAGTAAAGTGGTATCCCCTGTACCTAGTTCCTGTAAATTAAATGCTACTAGTAGGAAGGCAGTACTGATTGTACCACCCACTTAAGCAGCCCTTTAACCATGTCTCAGGCCTGCCACTGCAGAGCCTGTATCTACAGTTCACACTGCCATGTCGACCTGGCAAAATAAACCATTTGTTATGCCCAAACCTTGCCTTTTAATGCATATGTCACCTCTAAGGTATGCCCTGGACAACCCAGAGGGCAAGGTGCACTCTATTTAAAAGGCAGGGCATGTACTTTTAAGTCTTACAGGTCCTGGTAGTGAACAACTCTCAAAGTCATTTTTCAATACTGCAAGGCTTATATCTCTCATAGGATAAAATTGGGATTACCTTATTACAAATTAAAAGCGTGATTTTCAAATTTGGTGTCTGGAATCCTAACTTATGGTGATGACGGATTTTAAATTACAATTCTAAAAATGTAACTTTTAGAAAGTTGGCACTTTCTTACTTTAGTCATTTGGTGCCATTTGGTGCCTGCTGCATGTCTCTGATCAAATGTCTGGGGCGGGTGACAGTAGGGCTTTACTAGACAGACACACACAATGGGAGCTTATGTGTGACTTGATGGACCATCCTGGCAGAATGGGAGGGAGGAGCTGGACCCAGCCTCACTTTCATCTGAATAGGATGTGTTCTGTTCACACACAAAAGGCTGCATATCCCCCTGCAGTGAGTCTGGAGCCAGGGCAGGAATTTCAGGACCTCTGTGCACTTCAAAGGCCTGTGTTTGAAGTCTCCCCCACTGAAAAAGACCAATTGGGTATGAGCACTGGACGTCTGACACCACCACTACAGTACACTTCTGGATCTGTGAAGATTCTGCCAGGAAGAAGGACAGCTATGCTGCTTAAAGGACTGCCACTCTGTTGTGCTGCCGTTCTGCTGAGCTACTGCCTTGCCGTTCTGACTTGCTGCCTGCTGCCTTCTTGCATGGGTGAGGGTCCTGGACCTGCATCGCTTGGACCCAGCATGACTCCAAGAGCTAGATGTCTGGCTTCCTGATCTGAAGTCTCAGGGACAAAAAAGACTTCCAACCAAGCTGCTTCTACACCTAAACTCTGCCATTTGTGAGTCTACCCTGCAAGTGGTGCCACACCAGGACTGGACCCTTGAAAGTGGGTCTAAGTTGTTTCTCAAGGGGAACCAATGCCTCCTCTGCTGAGCGGAACATCCCTGGGCAGAACTGATGCATCTCCTCGGCTGAACAGCGCATATTCGAGCAGACCGATGCATTGTCGCTGTTGTGTGAATGGGACCCTTCTCAAAAACCTCACATCAAAGCTGCATCCCACATCATGGGTGCGACGCATCACTTTCAGAACCACCACTGTGCAACACTTTTGCTGGCACAAGCTGCTCACATCCCTCGTCGACGGCAGCCTCAACAATGATGCTGAACCTCTGCATCGCAGCTTCACCACTCATCTGAAATGACTCATTGTCTCCACTGCGCCTTGCATCCTTGACACCGACATTCTCATCGCAAGCCCCGTTAAATAGATCCTCAACATTGACACATCAAGACCTTGCACCACAGCCTTGTCGCACCCGATGGATTACCTCAGCTGTTTGATGCATCTTTGACACAGATCCACGCAACTGTTCTGCATCCAGGATTTAGGGTACTTCGGTTCAGCAGGCCTAACTGGGTCCCTGTAACCGGCCTGTGCTCCATCCCGGTTGGACTAAACTTTTGGCTTTGTCCTTGTCCAGCACACACAGATATCCCCAATAGAGCTTTTTGCTTCTTGGCATTATTTTTCACTATAAACTTTAAAATTCAATATCTCAATTTCTACTTATTGTATTTTTGTTGTTTTGGTCTTGTTTTATTTATGAAATTACACTTTATAGTTCTACTATAGTGTGGAAGCATTTTGTGTAGTGTTTTCACTGTTTTACTGTTTGAAACGTTGCACAAATACTTTACACATTTCCTCTAAAGTTAAGCCTGACTGCTCAGTGCCAACCTATCGGAGGGTGAGCACAGGTTAATTGAGGATTGCCTGCCTCTTACCCTGACTAGGATTGTGTTTACTGCATGCTTAGGGTCCATAACCTAGTCAATGACCAACCGAATTTCTAATAAAGGTAAAACAGAGAAATGGAGAAAAGAACCTCTTGGAAGGCATACCCTTCAGGGAGCTATCTTAATTGCATCCAACCCAAATATTATACACAGCTCACCATTGTTTTCCCTTACCTTCTCTTGGCCTGTCAGGCTCCCAATCATTTTGGATGCATGTGAGGCTCCTGATACACATTAATACATGAAATATAATAGACAAGATCCAAAAGAGGAATATGCAGGTGCAGCATCTGCTTGGCTGCTCACAGGGTACTCTCCTATTCTAGTTTTTTTGTCTGTTTTACACACACATACAACCACTCACACAACCACTCACAAACCCATACAGCCACTCACACAATCACTCAGTGGCCCAGAAAACTACTCACACATCCATTCACACACATATACAGACACTTACACACCCAGTCACACATCCATAAAGCCATTCACACACCCTCTCACATACTCATACATTACTGATACATCTACTCAGAGACCCAGAGAACCACTCACACACCCACTCAGACTCATAGATCCACAGATGCAATCACACACCCACTCACACAGCCATGTACACATCCATACAACCACTTAAACACCCAATGGCAGTCCCACACAGTCACTTACACACCCACTCATACACCCACACACCCACTTACACACCCACACATTCACTCATACACCCACACTAACACACCCATAAAGTGAGACACACCCACTAAAACACCAATACAGACACTCACACACCCAGTCACACACCCATGCAATCACTGATACAACCACTCTGAGACTCAGAGAATCACTCACACATCCAATCACAGACCCACATGGGCACTCATACACCCAGAGACCTAGAAAACCACTCACACACCCATTTGCACATTCATATCGCCACTCACCCACCCAATCAAACACCCATACAGTCACTGATACATCCCCTCAGAGACCCAGGGAACCACTCATAAACTCACTCACAGACACTCACACACCCACTCACACACCCACTTACACAACCACTCACACACCCATACAGCCTATCATACACCATTCAGAAACCCAGAAAACCAGTCACGCATCCATTCACACACCCATACAGTCACGTTATAGGTAAGAAATATCATTAAAAAACATGGGAATTCACTGAAAAAAACAAAGGTTACATCAACATTATAGTTAAGGGTCAGATTTTACACACACAAAACCATAGAGATTCAGCATTTATAGTTACCTAAGAAAACTATAACTTATGTCCCCGTAATGCACTGCTTATGACCTTATATATTACATCACTCATGACGTAGTCAGTGACATCATTGAACCGTGGCTCTAACGAGTTATGCATTATAAGGTGTTATAATGCAACTCAGTGCTTCTCTGTGGGAGAGCCAGACTTGTGCTAATGAAAAATAAATTTGGAGATTTTTCCTTGCCAGGACATGTAACAGTGGTGACATGGTTTGCAAAATAATGATGGATAGGGATGCTGCCTGAGTAATTACCAGTGTCTGAGATTAATTCAAGCATTCCATTCATCACTTTTTTCAAACTTTCTAAAAGCGGCATTTTCAGAATGGTGACCCAAAGTCTGTCTATTCTACTACAGAGCCTTTTCAATTACAACTACTTAGACACCAAATATGGCAATTCTACCTTCTCCAAAACAAAAGTTATTGCTTATTAAGTGTAAAAATTAAACTCAGTGTTATCCTATGGGAGAGGTAGGCCTCACAGTAGTAAAAATTGAATTTGTGAGTTTTTTACTACCAGGACATGTTATTTCAATATAATGCACCCTACCCCATGGGATGTTGAGGGCTTAGCCTAAGGGTGACTTATATGTATTACAGAGGGAGTTTTAGGTTTGGAAAAGTTGTTATTTTTGCTAAGTCAAATTGGCAAATTAAAACTGTTAGTAAAAGCGTCATTATTTGTATGGCCTACGCAAGTAATGGGTCTACATTTATCCTCCACTGGGAACCAAACTCCCATTGTAGCGATTGACTCTCACATGGTAGCGAAGCAGAGCTGTTAAAGGCCTAGTTAAGGGAGGTGATGTGGACTAGTGATCATCATTCACAGACACACAATAATATCACTCAAAAATGATTGTCCAATCTGTGCTTTTACATTTCAAAAATAAAAAAGTTCATTTATTACACACACACTAATCAATACTATGCAGCAATTTACAAATATACACAAGCTGATGGATATACTTCTTAATGACATTGCGTAATCATGGGAGATCTAGCTCAACAAGTCACATGTCAAAATATTCACTTGTATTAAAATGCAAAAATAGAAAATCACTTTGAATGAACACTTAATATTGGCAATAAAGCAGGTATATTTTGAATATGAATGTTTGTCCGCGTCAATAGTTAATTAAAACATTCACAAGGGGAAGTGTCTATGCATGTCTGGGTGATTTGTGAACTTAGCATAACTTTTAGGATGAATAATACAACTAACACATAGTCCGTAAAAGGCCATACATTTATAATCTCAACACTGTGCAATTATAGACAGTAACCCAAAGAGGGTGTTGCACAATTTAAGCATGACCCATAAAAGGCATTACAATTGTAATCACCACAGTGTAATTACAGCCTTTCACCCCTAGAGAGTGCTTGCACAATATGAAAACATATGTTGACCACCTTTACCCCTAGAGGGCCCAGTACTCCGAGCTGTAGAGCAAAAGACCCAGCCTGGAGAGTGCTTGAAATTACCAGGAAAATCCTGGCAGGTTATTCTTTCAGAATCCCACCCAACTTAGGCTAGAGACTTGGGAACTCTTTTGGGGGGAGGCTGCACTGTTACTGCAGCTCCCCCTGCACTTGTGGATCCTTTTGGTGGTGACCCTGTTCTTCTGGGACCATCACAAAGCAAAAAAGAGGGTTTTCCAGAATAAATTTAGCCAGGCCCTGCAGGGCATTATGGGGTGCTCCTCATGCTTCTTATGAATTTTATAGCAGCGTCTTTCCTTTGCAGCAGGGAGAGCTGTATATTTTCTTTCCTTCCTTGGGATTTCTTTCTTTTATCGGCAGCCTTGCACCATGTTCTCTTTTGTCATGGTGCCCAGTCCCACCCAGGCACCCTACGAACCAACTACCTTGTGGGAGATCAGTCTGGGGAGCCCACCACCTGCTGCCCTCGATGGCTCCCCAAGTGGCCAGTGCTCTCTCGTGCTGCTGCAGGAGCCGACAGAGACATTTTTGCCTGCTTGCTCCTGCAGGGCAGATGCAAAGATGCTGGATGGTTTTCCTGCTCCCCCGGGCATGGGGAGTGGAGAAGGGTGGTCACACAGGGGAGTGTGGCAGCACTCCCTCCTCTTTGTTAGGGCTGTCGGGACCAGGAATGGGGTCCTGGGCCCCCTCTCGCCTTTGCAGGGGAGCACAATGGTGCTCCCTCAGTCCACTTTCTTCCTGGGAGCTAGGAATGGGGTACTTGGCCCCTTCCTGCCTTCATGATGGAGTACAACAGTTCTCCCTTGGTCCACCTTCTTCCTTCCAGGGTCCTGGGATAGGGTCCTGGGTCCCACTTCTTACAAAGAAAGTGGAACAGCCCCCACAATGTTCCTGTTCTTCGGGGCAGCATCTGGGCTCTGGCCCACCCCAGAGGAGCCCCCCACACACTTTGTAGCCTGCTCAGCAAAAGGTCAAAGGTTGCCCAAATTCAAGATGCCATAATTTGAGTTATATTTGTCTCATTTTGCTCCTGGTGGCAAGCCCTAGCCAGACTTTCTTCTGGTCTTCTGGCCCCAAAGGTAGATATCTTTGCAGGGAGCTGGTTTTACTGGCTCCCTGCACCAGACTTTCACTTTGCTTAACCTCTGGGCTTCTCACCTTCCTTGCGCAGGTGCCCTGTCTTTCCCCCAACTGGTCCTCAGGATGGTAAGGGGACCAGCTTCCCTTGTCCTGGGGAAGGCCCCACTGGTCCTGGGGTGAATTGAAGGGAGTGTCCTTAATCCATATAGCAGTCAGGGGGTTCCTCCTTCCAACTTACCATGGCGTCAGACTCCAGTCCCAGTGTTCAGCAGAAAAAACACAACAAACAGAGATCTCTCCCCTTGCACAGGACCTTTTAAGTGGGGGACGAGCGGTTCCATCAGGGTGCACCTTTGGCCTATCCTGATGTGCCACATCACTTCTCCCTGGTTCCAAGCACCCTTCACAGCCTTCTTGGATACTTCAAGATGGTGTCACCCAGTAGTCACTTGCCAAATGCGCTCTGGGGGGTCTCAGCTTCATCCCTCACTGACATCACTGCCACGGCCTGCCCCAGCAAAACTTCAAAGAAGCCCCCTTCCTGGTTTGGCTCCAGGGTCTGTGTTCCCTGCCTTTGTTTATTAGGCTTGAGTTGGCTCTCTTCCTAGCACAGAAGGACAGCTTGCTAATTGATGTGAAGCAGTTAACCTCACCCATTCCTCTTCAGGAGCTGACCTAATCAAGGTTAATTGCTCCCTTGGGGGGCGTGACCTAGCAAGCAGCAAGATGGCCGCTTGCTAAGCATGCTCTGCCAGCTGAACTGGTAAGCCGGCAATTATCCTGGCGAAGAGGGGCGATCTTCCGACTCAGGAAGACAACACTGGCTGGGCTACAGACCCGGGATCCCCCCTGGGGAAATCAGAGGCCGCTGAGGCTGCATTGCGGCAAAACGGAGCCTAGGAGAAAAAGGCCCAGTCGGCAGCTCGGTCGCGTCCTAACCGGCGATACATGGAGTAATTCCGGTGCTTCCACTAACCTGTCTGCTGGCAGCGAGCGATCGAAGTAGGTGGAGACGGATCGAAGGACAGACGATATCCAGGTGAGTCAAGCGGGCCCCCACCTGGGATGAGATGAAGTGAGGTGGGGTGCTCGGCAACCGATCTGCAGACTGGCGCCGCTGGGGGATTCAGGCGAGACTTCCACGCTGGCTGACGGCTGGATAGGCAGGCCTCGGTTGCGCACTTCTGGGGCTCCAAATTGATATTATCCTAAATGCACAAGGCACTGGCGGCCGCGGCCACGAACTGTGTGAAGCCGGGACGCGGAGCAGGTGAGGGCTGCGGTCTCTCCATGTTGGCGCACCCCGGGAGGCCCTGCATTAGACCGGGTGCGGCCGCAAAAGAATCCTGCTATTGGAGCTGCTGGGGCTGCATGACCACTTGCTTGGAGTGCCTAGATCAACCGAGGTGATTTAACAATCATTTGTGAGCCTAGCGCTGCCCCCGAGATCCACCTGTTAAACCTGGGCAATAACTTGGGTCCTGAGTTGGGACAGTGTGGTCTGACAGGAAAGACTACCTCTACTCACGCTTAATCCCGAGTCACGCTGGGAACGGTTACACACCATCAGACGCGGCGGCGGCACTACCCTGAAGATCACCTTCCATGAGGGAGGACTCTGGTTCTGTGAAGCTGCGTAGGAGCGGTAGACCCCAGCTAAGTGACATTGAACCTATCAATTCATGGCTATAGTCTAATTCTACGGAGGGAGGGGAGCTCCCTGTCTACCTCAGGCTTGATATAGGCTAGCTGTACTGCGGAGCTGAGTAGCACAGATTGATGTGGGGGGCAGAACACTTTTGAGCAGCGCAGTGTATGTGGCAATACAAGTAGGGCTACTCGAGGTAGAGTTACACTAAATCCTCCATCAAATAACCAAGTCTGGGGCTCACTCAAACGGGTGGTGTGGCCACTCGTATTCTTACACTCGTATTGAACATTGGTTGCCAACAACCTTACCTGCTATCTAACGCTGCTGCGGGTGCTCGCGCCGGCCCATCCCCGGGTGCAAAATGGGGAAACACCACGCAAAGCAATCTAAGCTATCGTTTGAGAACAAGAGAATAACCCAAAATGCTGAGGGTGGAACGGAACAAGACGCTGAGTCAACACCGAGCGAACCTCCGGATAGGCAGGAAGACGATTTACGAAGCCTTCTGCTTGAGGTCAAGACCAGCCTTAAAGCCATCGACAACAAACTGGACAAGATGGCTGCTCAGCTGGAACAAGTCCGGAAGCGCGTGGACACCCATGAAACCTGTCTTGACCACCTTGAGAACAGAATGTCTGATGCACACGACTACCAGGTAAAATCAAAAGAACACTTGTTGAACATGGAGAAAGTATTAAACATCATAAAAGCCAAGAATGAAGACCTCAAAGCTCGCTCGAGAAGAAATAACATCCGAATAACTGGCATTCCGGAGACTACTGCCAACTTAAAGATGGAAACGTTTGTGGAGGACCTCCTACGCGATCTGTTTGGTCCACACCTGTCCAACATGTTTATAGTGGAAAGAGCACATCGCTCTCTGGCCGCCAGACCTCCGGTGGGTACTACACCTCGACCCATCATTGCTCGTTTGTTTAACTATAGAAACAGAGATACCGTACTGCGGAAGACCAGGGAGATGGGTAATGTCACTCATCAAGGCAACAACCTATCATTTTTTCCGGACTTTACGCCCACGGTGCAGGCGGCCAGGCGAGAATTTGGTCCTGCTAAGCAACTTCTTCAAAAATCCGGAACTGCCTATGCCCTCTTCTACCCAGTTAAATTGAAAGTTACCCACTATGGAACGCCGCACTACTTCACCGATGCGAAATCTGCACTTAAGTTCGCTAGACACATAGACAAGAAAAAACAAAGTACATCTACGTCAGCCTCTCGTAATACTTCAAATACCCAGCTAAGTGACAATGACTGACAGATATGACTGCACCGGCTAAGCGGCCTATGAGGTGTTAATTACCTTGCACTTGCTATAAGGTAACGGGATGGGCGGGGGGCCTGGTCTCGACCCCAGCAAACTGTGCTCTATAACTAAGAAGATGGAGGGAGATGTCACCTTTTGCCACTAACATCTGGTTCGGCCACCCTGCCTCATGGCTAGGCTGTTCGCCGGCGACACCACGGCCCCCGGGAGATCTCCCTTTGGGACTGTTCAAATGTTTGATGTTCTAGTTGTTATGCTGGGAGGGGGGTGGGTGATATTACTCGACCTAATTGGGGGTTGGTGTGGGAGGTGGGAGGAGGGGTTGTTAAAGGTTTATTGATGGTTAACTTGCAAGCAAGCAGTCAGCAATACTTGTTGGTTCAGACCAGGACACAATACAGTATACAAACTAGGAGCACTACACACCAGTTGAGGGGCTCAAGTGTGATCTCAGCCCTACTGACGCATTATTTTATTCTTCAGCCCAGATGAAGGTCGATCATAGCAATTATACAACAAACTATTAATTAAATACAATGACGGCCTACAATTTCCTAACCTGGGATATCCAAGGTTTAAATAATCACATGAAGGCAAGACTTGTACATGCATATCTCACTAGACTACAGGTAGATGTTTGTTTCCTACAGGAAACTCATCTAAGCTCCACTGATTCGAGTAAACTGAAACACAAACAATGGGGCGAGCGCTACTCCTCTATATATTCGAACTTTGCAAGAGGCGTAGCAATTTTAATAAGCAATGGGGTGGATTGGACAATGACACACTCTCATATAGACACTGAGGGCAGATACATTATTTTACAAGGGCTTCTGGGTGGAACGAAGTTAACCATGCTCGCGATCTATGGACCGAATGTTGATAACCCAGATTTTTTTTACAATATATGGGCCCAGGTGGTTGCTCTGGGATGTGACACGGTCATAAGGGGAGGGGACTTCAATGCCTTTCTAAGTGATGACATGGACAGGGTGGGATCAGCTCATGCCCTCCATCCCCAATTCAGTCATGCTCTTAATGCCCTTATGTCAAACTATCATCTAGTAGACATCTGGAGGTAACGGCACCCTCGCAGTAGGGAGGGAGCCTGTATCTTGGTGGCGCACAACTCTTGGTCAAGACTTGACCGCTGGATAGTGTCAGGGGATGTGGCAACATGTACAGAGGATGCCACGCAACTCCCGAGAACCCTATCTGATCACACCCCATGCACCCTGAAAGTAACTTTCCCCACATCAGTTAGAAGGGAGTTCTCGTGGAGACTACCGCCTCATGCTCTGTTAGACTCAGCATTCCAGGAGGAAATCAGAGGGGACATTATTGAATATTTTGCTCTGAATCATGACTCTGTATCATCCCCCTCAACCCTTTGGGAGGCCTTCAAGGTCGTCATTAGGGGGAAATGTATAGCCCGACAAGCGGGAGTGCTAAAGGCCATACGCTGTACAATCCAGAAACTGGAAACTGAAAACAGAGACATGGAGGTGCAATACTTTGACACGAATGATATATCACAGCTGCCGCCTATTCGAGCTAAGATGTCTGAGTTTGAGGAGGAGGCCAATGGAGAATTAAAATTCTTGGGGAAATATGCCACAGCTAGGAGATATAGAGAAGGCGACCGACCGGGCAAAATGCTAGCAAACATTCTAAAACCCCCGCAAAGCGCACCCTACATAACTGAACTCTTAGATGACGCAGGGGTACCAGTCAGAGGCCCAAAAGAAATACACGACCACTTCACGAACTTTTATGCTTCATTATACACCTCAGCGATGCCTCACGTAGATAGTGAACTCACTGCATACCTAGACTCCTTGGAGCTGCTCTGGCTTGGCAACGCACACAGAGACTACCTTGACGAACGCTTCATAGTGGAGGACGTAGTGCAAGTGATAAATAGCCTCCCAACTGACAAGGTCCCGGGACTCAACGGACCGACCACAGCCTTTTATAAGTGCTATGCCACGCTCCTAGCACCCCATCTCATTGAGATGTACCAAGAATCCCTACAGGTTGGCGCACTCCCCCCATCCGCCAGGGAGGCTGTCATTTTAACACTACTTAAGCCAGGCAAATCCCCAGACAGATGCGACTCGTACAGACCCCTGTCCCTCATTAACATTGACAATAAAATGTATGCTAAACTCCTTGCCAACAGACTGCAACCTTTATGTGAGAAGTTGGCCTGGCATATGCTGTCCACTAATTATAGTGGGCACCTTGCACCAGTCCAAATCGACTCTTATGGTAGGTAGGTTAAAGACAACCTTATTGAAAGCTATCCTAGTGGTAGCTATGGAGAGCAGCCTTCAGGCTAAGTCTTGAAGGAATGTAAAGCTGCTTGTTTTACCAGTCTATAATCTCTTGAGTGACCAAATGAAAGAGCACCACACCAGGTATATATTCAAAATATATGTATTTATTACTAAACACACCCCTCTAGTCTCTTTATGAGGCTAGAGTTCGAAGTACATAGGTTATAAGATCTTAAATCACAGTAATAGCACAAATACACGTTTGGGCCCTAGGGCGTACCAAACCATATACCAATAAAGTGGTATGCGAACCACGACTGAACTAGACACTAGGCCTAGAGCCTCTAGAAGTGCTTGGACCACAAGGAACCACCCAAGGTAGTGACACAGGGGACCCACGGGAGACGCGTGCAGTGTAAATACACAACCGCGATACGCCGTTAACTTCTATGGAGAAAGTCGGGATCGGGAAAATAGAGGAAAGGGACACTTAAAATAGGACTAGGACAAAACCCTTTGAGATCTAGGACTTTGAAGAGTCTCTACCCACGGGAGCACCGGAGTACTCGTGTTACCTCACCCAGGAAGCCGGGTGCATAGGTGCCTTTCGGGGTCGGGTTTCGTCGTCGTTTCGTATGGCGATCTGCTGCAAAGTGCTGCTGGCGACCAGGAGAAAAGTGTCCGGGTGGATCCAAGAGTGGATCGGAGTTCTGAAGAACCTGAAAGCAGAGGGGACAGAGTCTGGGTCACTAGCCAGTGACCAGGAAGGCGATGGACAGATGCCCACCGATGTCGAGTGCTTCAGGTGCGGTGACGGTCGTCTTGACTCTTCAGCCACGAGGTCCGGGAGGCGTTGTCGGCGACCAGGAGCAGGATTCGGGCTGGTGCTCGATGTCTGTCGAGTGCTGAGGTGTCGGCGACCGGATTGGACCCAACAAGCCTTGGCAACGGCAAGTCTAGAGTAAGATGTAGATCGTCGATGATGCAGACCAGCAAGGTCTGGGGAACTCACCCAGCGAGGGTAAGTGAGGGCAGGCCTGGAGCAACCAGGATGCCAAGTAAAGAAAAGATTGGCCTTCGTCAAGGGCTACTAGCCAACGGGCTAGCGACCGCGAAGGAGCCTCGTGACGCCGCACGTGGAGCTGGCTTACAGGACACTCGTGGAGTGGGGGCCAGTGATCTTCGGTGCAGGTGGTGCTGGAGGCTAGGGCTACTCGGAGTCCAAAGCACGACTTCTTGGGAGACCAAGAAGATGGTGCACTTGCAAGTGTGCTCGGTGTCCAGGGGTCACGGTCTCAAGTCACCCACGATAGCCACGGGCCTCAGCTTTGCTGGGGACTCAGGGTAGCCTCGGGAAGTCTGAGAATCCACCTCTGGTGATGTGATTACTTCGGCGTCCGACGGGAGCTTCAGTGATGCGAACCGGACAGATGCTTCTTTGGTGCCTGCCAAGCAGGGGAGTCACTCCTTGACCCCAAGGGAGATTCTTCAGTCCTCTAATCTTGTCGTAGAGCGTCGAAGGTCCAGGATTCAGTTTCAGAGTTTCGTCCAGGTATAATCTAAAGTCCTAAGGACTGGGTTCCTACCTTTATTCTAAAAATAGGGGATGGACTACTCTGTGGCCCCACCTATGGGTGGGTCAGGGCAGAGGGGTGGCTACACCCCTTTCCCTTTGTCCAGTTCGCGCCAAAGCAGGGGCTGCGAGCCCCTGATCCGGTTTGAACTGGGGTATGCACAGGGACACCAAATGTGCCCCCAGTGCAGGACTTCAAAGCACCCGAAAGTGCTCCCGCCCAGCCCCAATACACATTGTCCTGTCTGGGGAGGTGGTCACACCTCCCTGGGACAGGAAACCTATTGTCCAGGCCTCCCCTGCCGGAGTTTCGTCCAGCAGCAGGAGGCCAGACTCGTGTCTGTGGCAGCAGCATCCATTTTGTGATGCCAGGGCTCTGGAAAGAAGTTACCGGACTTGTCAGAGTTAACATGCCTTTCCCTCTAGAAGGGTGGAATGCTACCCCCGCCACCAGGATTGGCGGGGGGTAGTATTCCAAGATGTTTGACACCAAACACGACATGTTTAGGTGCAGCCATTCCAAAGTTAGCATTTTACCGCGAGGATATAATGCGCTTAAGAGTATATGGTCAGGCTGCACTACAAACAGCATCAGAGATGGTCTCCGAACGCTGCAGAGGGGCCCTGCTCATGCAGGGGCACCCTCTCACATAGGAACCATGCACTCTGCCTTTAGGATTGATAAGGCCTGCCTTAGGAGTGACTTATAGGTTTATATGTGTGTATGCTTTTAGTGATATAGGTAACCTATACCACAGTAAGGGGTGCATGCACCACCTTACCCAGGCTGCAGTAGCAGACCTGTGGTGTCAGTTTGGATGGCCTTCCAGGGTGGCATAATATATGCTGCAGCCCCTGGCAGGCCTCTGAGGTACCTATGCCCTTGGTACATAGTATACCATATACTAGGGACTTATAAGGGCACTCCAGATCCCAATCAGTGATGTGCCTAAGGCACATGGAGACCCTTTTAAAGAGGAAACAGCTAGGCTGGGGTTCTGAATAGCAGGGCCCCAGCCAGACTAATGTCGAAAACCAGTGAAGCATCAGCAAAAAGTGGGGGTACCCATGTGAAGCAGATCCTACTCTCCTACACTTTATTACCGCTTATCGCTCGGCCCGACCAAATTCCGATTTATTCCGAGGCGATCTACATTGCATAATTTGAGGACTTTTTACTCTGCAGTGCACCAACTGGCCCCCTAGATCCCAGCCTTGGCAGTTTTTCTTGATGCCACCAAGGCTTTCGATTCACTGGAATGGCCGTATCTTTTTGCCATTCTTGCCAGAATGGGATTCAGCCCCCTATATATTAAACAGATCAGACTTTTGTACTCCAAAGCGACCGCACGCCTCTGAGCGAATGGGCTGATCTCGGCTCCGTTTGAAATCAAACGTGGCACCAGACAGGGGTGCCCGCTGTCACCCCTTCTGTTTGCTATTGCCATGGAACCCCTCGCTGCACAGATTAGGCAACATCGTAAGGCGCGAGGGCTAGACTTTTCGACCAGAGATTTAATTATATCTCTTTATGCTGGTGACATAACACTGTACTTAAGAGATCCATCCGAAAACTTGAACCCCGTCCTTTGAGAACTTATGAGATTCGGTGGGCTCTCAGGTATATACATAAACTGGGCCAAGTCTACTCTACGCCCACTTACATGCACGACGACCCCCTTTGAGCCAGATTATCCCATTCAGTGGGCATCGGGCCCGATCCGATACCTCGGAATCTGGCTGAGCATCAACATACAAGAGTTATGGGACATGAACTTTGGCTGAGCAATTTCATGGTTAGAGGAGAAAATAGTTATATGGTCAAAACTCCCTATTTTACTGGCTGGTCGCATTGCGATTGCCAAGATGATAGTCTTGCCTAAGCTCTTATATCTATTCGTCAACTTGCCATTACAACTAACCCAAGCTTTCCTGAAATCTTTCAGATCATTAATGGCGACACTGGTATGGGCGGGGAAGCGACCACGTATATCGTGGGAGGTATTGACACTCCCATTGGCTCAGGGCGGATTGGGGGCACCAGATCTGGCTCTATATGTGTTCAGCGCACAGGCGCAATTCTTACACCACTGGATCTACTCCACCCTCTTTCAGCCTCATGTGGCAGCTGAGGCTGACAGCAAAGCCCCAATACCATTACTGGTAGCTCTCTATCAACCCTATAAGCGACAACACATCACACTCAATTACCCTGGGCGTAGTTGGCGTAGTAGCACTAGACGTAGCTACGCGAAGTACATTTTGAACTACACGTAGCTACACAAATTGCGTAGTGCGTAGCTGTGTGCTTGTCTGCACTGTGCAATAATTGCCAACGGCATCTTGCACAGTGCAAGTTAAGATAAAATAAGTATCTCTGTCTTTATATTGTTTCAAAAACCTTTATTAGTTTGATAAAGGCACACTTACATAGTTACAATGAAACAATTATCATAAGAAGTACAAGGATACAAAAAAGCATGTGAAAAAGCATGGTCGTAATCATCATGGTGCATTATCCATCCCTTCCAAAAAATGTACTAAGAAGTTTTATTGATGGCCTATATAAATGCCAATCCTGGTAGCCTGGTGGCAAAGGCAGAAAAAAAACCCAGTTTTTAAGTGACCCAACCTTTCCAATTTGTAATCTGCCACAACGTATTAGCGTCTTCTAGGCCTAAGGTGGCACGGTCTATATGAACATAAGTCATAAGTTTATCTAGAAAAAGATTGCGACAGGCTTTGGTGTCCATATCTTTGTGGAGATAGAGAAGTAAATTACGTGCATCCCAGAGAGCCTCTTTAGCAGAGTTTAAAAGCCGCCAACCCGTGGGAGGACGCAGAGCAGAAAGACCTTGTCCATAGAGCAGGGCGTGGAAAGATAAAGCAGAAATACCTGCAATATGCAACAGGAAAGGCTGTAATAAGGTCCAAAACTCCTTGGCATAGAGGCAACCCCACAGCAAATGATAAACAGTCTCTTCATTGCCACATCTGATGCGTGGGCAACATGCTGTGGGGGCCAGTCCTCGCCGATGCTGAAAGGTTTTCACCGGAAGACAGCCATGCACAGCCATCCATACTGTGAGTAATGTCCTTGTGTCCTACCACTTTCCACACTCGCAAGGATTGCGGTTCGGACATGGTATTCAACACAACAGGTTGCTCTTGCTTCCGGAGTTCCTGCTTCAGTCCAGTGGGGTGAATACATACATCCCGGTCAAAAAGTTCAGTGTCCAAAGTCTGCAAAAAGGAGCAAAACCCCTTGTAGTAAGGTGGGACAATGGTTGCCAAGGGGTACAGGTTAGAATGTGCAAAGAGTCCAAAACGTCGCAACATGGCTCCTAAAAAATAACGGGTGAATAAAGCAGGCACTGAAACAAGATCTTCATCAGTACGGGATACTACATAACATAATAACTTAGAGAACAAAAAGGTTTTAAGATCAGGTAAACTTTTTCCCCCATTCTTCCATGTTTCACAAACTTTAGCACGACTGAGCTTTTCCATCTTAGAACTCCAGAGGAAAGTAAAAATCATTTTTGAATTTTCTGCAAGGTACGGTGGTGTGGAGGGAAAACCATAGCAAGATACAACAACAGAGGAAACAAAACTGCTTTAATAACTAAAACTTTTCCTTCCAGTGTAAGTTTACGCAAGGACCAGAGAGAGAGCTTTTTAAAATCTTAGCGTGGACTTCGTCCCAATTCCTCTCCACATGCCCTTGCGCCCCAAAATAGACCCCCAAAATCTTAGTAGGTTCGGTGGTAACAGTGAGTGGAAGGTGCGCCAGCCGATCCCAAGGACCAGTGGTCAGACAAACACTCTTTCCCATGTTCAGACTCAACCCTGATACCTCCTGAAAGAGAGAGGCCTGTAAAAGGGTCGTGCGCACAGAGGCGGTGGCAGGACATAATACAGTGACATCATCCATGTAGGCGGTAACCTTGGTGGGGACCCCAGAGCCGCCAGGAACAAAAACACCTTTGATCAGTTTGTCCTTTCTGAGTTTACACAAAAAAGGCTCGAGCACACAAACAAACAGAATGGGAGACATGGGGCATCCTTGACGGACTCCAGTGTGTATAGGAAATGCAGTGGTATGGAATCCATTGATACTCACTTGGCTGTAAGCACCATGATACAAGGTGTGGATCATGTGAACAAAAGCAGGGGGAACATTCATTTTTGTTAAGATCAAAAACAAAAATCATGCCAAACTGTATCAAAAGCCTTATGGAAATCCAGGCTCAAAAGACCCAGAGGAAGGCCCCTCTCCTGATTGTACCATAAAGCATCACGCAAGGTCACCAGGCTGTCTACAATAGTGCGCCTGCTGATGGCGCAAGCTTGGTTTTGGTGAATGCAAGAATGCATAACTCCTCGAAGGCGGCGTGCCAGCACCTTAGCTATAAGCTTGTAATCAATGTTCAGGAGAGATATAGGCCTCCAATTTTGCAATGAGGTCTCGTCCCCCTTTTTATACAACAGAGTGATGATACCGGCTGAGAAGTCTGCAGAAAAGGTATTATTAGTAAAGCCTTCATGCACAACTGCCATATAGTCAAGACACAACAAGGCCCAAAATTTACGATAAAATTCCCATGTAAGCCCATCAATGCCAGGGCGAGAACCTCTGGGGAAGACTGCAAGGCTGACAGAAATTCTTCCCCATCAAAGGGTTGCCCCAAGAGAGTGATTTGATCTGTAGTGAGACCTCCTTCCAGTCCAGAACAATATTCTTCCATATCCTGAAAAGAAGAAGTATTAGAGGGTGCAGCATACATACAAGAATAAAAATCAAAAGCGATCTGTTTACAATGCTCAGTGCCGTGCAAAATGGTACCATGTTGATCACGGAGTGTTGTGAGTAATTTATGGGAAGATTTCGCCTGCTTAAAAAGAAAGATGTACATTTTTCATTCTCCTGGTAGTATTGGACCCTAGAATGAAATATTGTGGCTTTATTCCTTTTGCCAACCAAGTATTCATGTCCAGCGTAACTAAACGAGTTTCCTCTTTCACATCTTTCCCCGCCGCACCCAATTGCTGGAGAAGGATGAGGCGGCGATGTAGCTTCTGGTAGGCATCCCATTCAATGCGGCATTTAAGCCGGCCTTGTTCCTGAAAAAACAGTTTTGTTTTATGTTTGACCCAACACCACCATTTATTTTTAGTTGAGAAACGATTTTGCTGTGCAGCCCATGTATGGTATCGCTTGACATACCGAGCACAAATGAGTTCGTCTTGGAGCAGGTCATTATTAAGTCTCCAAAAGCCAGGGCCCCTTTGAGGCCGGCCTGGTGGTGTGAGCCAGACAGCCAGAACCTGGTGATCCGAGAAGGGGACTGGTGTGAGACTGCATTTGTCAGCGCTTAAAGTTTTGGATGCAAATACAAAGTCTAGACGGGAGCGGGCATTCCCATAATCCGCCTCCCACGTGAAGCCAGAACCAGGAGGATGGTGCTTTCTATAAGTATCATAAAAGTCTAAATCATAAACAAGGGATAACAGCAGTTTTGAAGTCACATCCAAAGTATAGGTTGCCTGTGCACCCTGTCGGTCCTTGGAATGCAGAATACAATTAAAATCCCCCACCAGAAGGGTTGGCGTGGCACCTGCAAGAAATGGTTTAATAAGATGAAACAACTGCTCCCTTTCTGGTTTAAGGGCAGGAGCATATACAGCACATATTTTGAGCGGCAAACCATCCATCAAAACAGACAATAATATAGCCCGTCCGGGCCATAAGATTTTTTCCTCTGTGATTTGCCAATGCTTATGCCGGAAAAGAACAACAACCCCATCATTCTTGTTGGCACCTCCAGACCACGCCGAGGGTCCATAGGGCCAATGTTGCTGCAAGGAAAAATATTTCGGTTGATAAGGAAGAAAACATTCTTGCAAGCAAATGACATCAAAACGTGTATGTGCAAAATAATCAAGGACTGTGTTCCTACGCAAAGCTGTCCCCAAACCTCTCACATTACAAGAGGCTAGGGATATGGCCATTATGATTAGGAGAGAACAACCAGTCATACTGTTTAAAGTGGAACATGGGCCCCAGAATCATCATCTTTTACCCTGGCAACTTCTGCTGAACTCTGGACAGTGGACGGCGAAAAAAGGGCCTCCAAGTTCGGCGTGCACTCCAGATCCAGCTCTGGACTATCAGAAATTTCTAGAACCTGGGCTATGTCCTGAATAACCTCCTCTGAGTCAGAGAGGTGTAGAAGAGCGTCAAACCGTCCCCCTCCAGAAAAGCGATCCAGAGAGGAGGTACGACGCTTAGCACCTGTAGAACAGGAAGAATCCACTACATTTTGAGATGTACGGGTTTTCCGCTTATTTGAGGTATATGTAGACCAGCCACTATGGTCCATTTCTTTCTCCTTTTGCTGGACTACCGCAGGCTGGGCTTTTTTTAACACTGAGGTTTTGCCTGCTGATTTTACCACTTTCACTGAACGTTGTGGCTTCGGAGCAGACTGCACTGTGGGAGAAATGACCGAAGGGATTGTCTCAGGCACAACTGTAAGTGAAGCCTCAGGAGTGGAGGGTGCCTGGCTTACACCTGGAGTGGGAACCACACCCGAGGCAGACTGTGAAGCATCGTTTGCGCGCTGCGCCTTTCTAGCTAAGGCCTCTTGTTTAAAGTGCAGGGTTTCCACACGTTCTGCCTCATCCACCTCTTCCACCTGTGGAGACTGCAGAGCAGGGTCAAACTCTGGGTCCAAGGGGTCTGCACCATATGCCTCAGCATTGTCCTCATCAGTCCCCTGAGACACCCCACATCGCCGGATCTCAAGACCATCAATAAACCCCAAAATCTCAGAGTCCGTGACATCCTGGCGTGCATCAGATGGGCCTGCTATAGTGCGCGGGGCAGATGGAGGAGGTGGAGGTCCCTGCGCACTGGCAGCAGAGGCATAGGAGAACTTTCCCTTAGGACAGGTCTTAAACAAATGGTCAGTACCACCACATACATTGCATTTTTGGGAACCACACAATCTTGCGCTTTATGGTCAGCACCCCCACAATTCCTGCAGACCATGCCAGAGCACTGTTCTTTAGCATGGCCGAATTGCTGACAAAGTCTGCAGAAGAGGGGCTGGCCTGAATATACCAAAAACCTTTATTAGCCCCCAGGGAAAAAGTCTGCGGAGGGTGCGCCATGCCCCTGACACCTGTGGGGTCTTCTTTAAACGTAACAGTATATTTCCGTTTACCATTCCAGATACCACAGATATTTTTTATCTTTTGCCCACCCCTGATGGTGCTGCAATAACGAGCCAAAAATACCTCAATCAACCGAGGATCAGTGTAAGGATTATACATGTGAACTACTAGAATGACTTCCTTCGGGTCAGATATGGAAGTAACAGTGAGGCCACGTAAAGGCGGGCTATCTGTATGGGCCGCCACATGTTGCAACAAACTCTGACAAATGGAATCACTGGAAAATGTGACATCAAAAATACCTCTGCTGGAAAAGTCCTGAATACATTCAATAGCACGGTCAGAAATATTGCATTCCTTTTTGATAATTTTCTCAACAAGAAATAGCACATTCTTCTCCTTATGGTGCATCTCATTCTCTTCTACACGTACTGTATTAGGGACAAAATCATGAATGCAGGAGGCACCCGCCATGCGGGAAGATGAGGCCATGAGGAAAGTCTCGTGGAGAGAGTCACCACACCCTCATAAGAGTCAAAATGGAAAGGCACAAGGTGGTAGGCGTGAAATGGAAGAAAAGACGGCCGCCGCCCCTCAAATGCACAGCGCTGGGAAGTGAGAAAAGAGACGACACGTAAGTTGTATGCAAAGCTTACCTCCCGAGAGAAGTGTAAAGGGCAGTAGATGGCACTGTTGCGCAAGAAAGCTGCAGGCAAGTGAGCCCTCAGCGCGCTACCATAGCGTCCGTGACAACAGGAAGCACAACAGCCGGGGGAGGCTGGGAGCAGCCACAAGGGCCTCCCCGCTTCTGGACAAGTGGCAGCTCCGCTCGCAGAGGCACCAACGTGAAGGCACAAGGAAAAAATGTCAATGCGGCGGAAGATTGGCTCCGCCGATCCTGCAACAGTGTAGCAAAGATGTCTGGAAGGCAGGCTGGAACCGAAGCAGTCTGTTCTCCGCCAAGGCTGGACAAACGCAGGGTCACCCACCAGCTTCCAGGAGTGCAGCCAGGTCCCAGGCAGGCCAGGAGTCGCAGGCCAGGAGTCGCAGGCCAGGAGTCGCAGGCCAGGAGTCGCAGGCCCGTCCCTTCAGCTGTAGGGAAACGCAGAAGTCTCCAGGCGAGAAGGCCCCCACCCATCTACCACACCCAGAGAAATCTGCCTTGCCCCGGGCAAGCCAGGATACAAAGGCCCAGCCCCTTAGGATAGGCAAAACGGCAGGAAACACTCCTCAAGGCACCCTTCACCCCTAAAGACGCAGCCTGGCTCCGGACATGCCAGAGAGACGCAGGCCCAGGCCGTCGGGGATCATGAGTCACCTCTTGCCCTTCAGCACCAACCAAGCTGACACTTGATCTTAGCCAAAAGGCCGAGAAGCATTATATGCTAAAATGCATTTAGTCATTTCAATAAAGTGAAAATGATAGATTAACAAGCAGTGAGAGAGGTGATGATTTTGGGATCCTCCCTAACCTAGGGAGAGAACCAAGCAGATGCCTTGAAAACAAAAAGCACATCTTGTTGAACGATTCGGTGGTGGTCCCATCCTCTTAGGACCACCCCAAGCACAGTTATTGGCAAAATACAATCCCAACCAAAGGCCCTGCAAAGCATTATGGGACGAGATTAGCAGTGGGCAGTGAATATTATAGTATCCAATATCAAAATAATTCTACAAAGAGCTGCAGTTCAACTAGTCGTTACTAGATGTCCCTCACGAGTCAAATGCGATAGCATTGAAATTATTATTACATCAAGCTGCAGTTCCACTAGTCGTTACTAGATGTCCCTCACGAGTCAAATGCAAAAGCTTCATGAAAGGGTTTCAATGCTTTTGCATTTGACTCGTGAGGGTCATCTAGTAACGACTAGTGGAACTGCAGCTTGATGTATTAATAATTTCAATGCTTTTGCATTTGACTCGTAGGGACATCTAGTAACGACTAGTTGAACTGCAGCTCTTTGTAGAATTATTTTGATATTGGACACTATAATATTCACTGCCCACTGCTAATCTCGTCCCATAATGCTTTGCAGGGCCTTTGGTTGGGATTGTATTTTTGCCCATAACTGTGTTAGGGGTGGTCCTAGGAGGAAGGGACCACCACTGAATCGTTCAGCATGATATGCTCTTTGTGTTCAAGGGATCTGCTTGGTCCTCCCCCTAGGTTAGGGGGGACCCCAAAATCATCACCTCTCTCATTGCCTGATATTTTCGTTGTCAAAGTTCACTTTTGTGAATTGGTTATATGTTTTTTAGCATGTAAAATTGCTTTATCAAAGCATTTGTAGGTGTTGATGATTTTACTGCTACGCTACATCAATTAGCACAGTTTTTGCACTGTGCAATGTGCGTAGTAGCACAAACTCTGCGTGCTCCGTGAGCGTAGTGTTGTACTACGCCCAGGGTTATACTCAATACGACGGATACATTACGCTGGGCCTGGGACAGTCTTTGCAACCGAGCGGGACAGTCGCAACTATATGCATCGTCTATCACACTTGCCCAAAATCCACAGTTGCCAATACTAGAAAATAGGGGAAATACTGCACGCGCGCGCAACTTGGGCTGGGCTACGTTCGCCGACTTATATCCGAATGACAACTTCATAAATCCTCCAACAGTGGGACCTGGTGAAAATTCCAGATTCTCTGACTTAATACTATATTACAGTATCAGAGGTACATGTCGCCAAATACACAACACATTTCCACCCCCCCCGAACCCTCTCTTGGCTCTGGAGTCTATGCTTACCAACCCATCGCCTAATAAACTCATCACTAGGCTTTACAACTCCATGCAACGTACATGTCCAGTTACTCAGCCAAATGCTCTGGAGAACAGGAATGCCGAGCTGGCGGACCCTATTCCGTTAGAACATTGGCGGTTTTGCTGCGGGCAGCTAGAAATGTTGTCACCAAACTACAAGCTACGTCTCATACACTTTAAATATTTGCACCGTATATATAGAACCCCCACACAACTCAAACGCATGGGAATCTGCTCTGACGCGAATTGCTGGAGATGCAGGACTCCTGATGCTACGTTTTTACACATGGCTTGGAGTTGCCCAATATTGGAGAACTTTTGGGGGGGAGTATCCAGGACGATAAGTGGGATGCTGGAGATCGATATAATACCATCACCCAAGGTGGGCCTGTTGGGCTATGTGCAGGAAGTCCCAGCTGGTCAACGCAAGTTAGTAGCTATGCTCTTATTGCTGGCCAAACGCAGAGTAGCAATGCACTGGGGCAAACGCACCTCCCCTGACATTAAATCATGGATTGTGGATACTAAATTTTGCCAAGAACAGTTACAAACATATTGGGAACTGTTGCCATTAGCTTCTAGGCCCAGAGACATTTGGAGTCCATTCCTGACTTGGTTGACAGAAAACAACTCAACCCAGGATCAAGCCGCTGCTCTTCCCTAGTTTTCGCTAAATGTAACGTCTTGTAGTCCCCAGGGTACCCTATGACATGTCTGCTACGTTTAAGATGTGATGTATTTCACACAGTTAATACAGTTTGTAATATTGTGTAGTCCGCGCTCATATAACCACACTCTGATCTATTCATATGTGATATGCTATATAACTTACACTTGTAATTAAGCTGTGCTGCTTCCCTTTTTGGTTTTACTTGTTCCTGTTCTGATACAGTCATTGCTCGTTAATGTGATGCTTGGCACCATTCATCTATGCACTGTAACTGTTATTTTATCTAAATGCCAATAAACAAATTAAAAAATTTAAAAAAAAGGTTAATTGCTCCCTTTGTGGGAGGAGGCCTTTGTTCCTGCAGTGGTGAGAAAATGAATTATTCCAGCCCAGCAGGGTGACAAAAGGACATTACAGGATGACACAAAAGCTGCACAGATATGCACTTGGAATTTACTGAATTGTTCTTTTCAGACAGGTTACACTGAACATTGATATGGCCCTGGTGTCTTTAGGCCAAGGGGAGTAGAGCTGCACTCTAAGGTAGCCTTCCCTATAGGGTGTAATGGAGTGTCACTGCAGACAAGACAGTAAAGCAAACTTCCTTTCCCTATCTGTATACACCAACAATAAAAGGCCCATCTCAGGTCATTATCCAACCCTGCAGAGTCCCTTCTGCGCTAGGCTACCAGTGTGCAGTTTCTGGGCAGCGCACGGCAGGAGTCTCCTACGTGTGGCCCTCACACATCTGCACACGTGTATGCACACATGTTCACGTGTAAGCAGAATAGTGCCTCTTACCTTTGCTGCATCGCAGAGGCCTTATCTTAAAAGGAGGACTCTGGCGGTAAACAAGCGCAGTCCATTTTATCATAAGTTTACCGTGGGTGAGTCACAGGTTATGAGGCTTACCCACAGTAAAAATTAAAAAACCTTGTTATCCAAAAGTGAATAAAATCCAGGCAGATTAGATGGGCAGAACCATCTTCTCATAAAAACCGCATGCAGTCGGAAATGGCAGCCTGGGACATGGTTTAAAGGACTATCTAAGTGGGTGGCACAATAAGTGCTAAAGGCCCACTGGTAACATTTAATTTGCTAGCCCTGGGTACATGGTATACCACTTTACATATACCAATCAGGTGTAAGCCAATTTTACCATGTTTCAGGGAAAGAGCAGAAGCACTTTAGCACTGGTCAGCAGTGGTAAAGGGCACAGAGTCCTAAGGCCAACAAAAACAATTTCAGAAAAATAGGAGGGGAGTAGGCAAAATGTTTGGGGGAATACTACCCTAAAGCTAACAGGTCTAACAACTTTATAATAACTGAATTGAAAATGATTTCAAAAATATATATTTTTTAATGAAATACTCTAAAAATATCTTATGAAAATCAAGAATGGAATAAAATGTAGTGGCCTAACTCCAATCCAAACCATTAAAAACACAAACAAAAACAATTTAAAAACACTACTCTACCCACAACCTTAAATACAGAGGGGAAAATTACATCTTTATTCATTAATTGTTATCAGCATAAGCCTTAGCAGTATAAATTACACAAGCAATAAAACTGTTATGTCTAAATGCTGAAAATCATAAGCCATCAAAAGACAATACAATCATATGCTCAACTAAGTAGTTAACAAACATTGAGGAGAATAGAGACATTGGAGGTGTGATTTACTATTCTAACTCCCACCTTACAAACCTTGTGGGAAATGCACAATTGGGGGGAAGAGAGGTTACTGATGCTATACTAACTCCAGTCAACAACTCTTGGGGAAAATGCCTATATTAGAGGAGGGGCCAGATTTTCTATTCCAGCTGCTGTTTTGACAAAGTGCATTAACTGCTTGGGTGCTAAAGATGTGGTGAACACATCCTCTGTACTGGCGCCCAGGTGCTGAGGATGTGTCCAGCACATCCTAGCCCCCCCCATGGGGGAAGCACTGGCTCTCCCCCTGCGGGCTGCAGCCTCATGCTCCCAGAAGGGATGGTAGTTGAAATGCTTCCGCTGCCACACCTGACCCCTCCCCCAGTGATCAGATGACATCAGCATGTGTAGAGCACGCCCACATCATCAAAAGCAACCAGGGATGTGCTGAAAGTCATTTGCTTTCAGCGCCTCCAGGATACAGGTAGGTTTTTGGTCCTGGGAGGAATTGGGAGGGCAGAGAGACAGTGGGGAAAAGGAAAGAGATTTTCTTTCCCCTGGTGTCTTTCTGCAGTGCATTCCTGCTGCACAAATACACCCAGGAGACATCAGGAATTTTTTGTTGTTGCTGGGAGTGACCTACAAAATGGACGATCTGCCCCCAGGGGATGTAAAACCACTAGATACCAGGGAATGCCATATTCATGAATGTTGGGGAGCGGCCCCTTGGGAAAGGGCCGCTCCCCATTACTTGTCAGATGTGTTGGCCGGTTTGCACGCGTGAGGGCAGATCAGCCATTTTGTAGGGAGGCAGAAAACCACTAGACACTAGGGATTGTATTGTATGTGTATGGTGGACAAGGGTCGCTCCCCATTTTTGGGCACATGTTTTGGCCATTTTCCACCACCCTGGGGGCCGATCGGCCGGTTTTCAGGACATTCTGCCCCAAAGGTGGAGGCAAACCACCAGACACCAGGGTATTTATTTTATATGTATGCTGGGGAGCAGCCCCTTGGGCAAGGGTCGCTCCCCATTTTTAAGGACCTGTTTTGGCTGCTTTCCAAACCCCTGTGCTGGGGCAGATCAGACATTTTTTAGGCTGATCATCCTCCGTGAGGGGCAGAAAACCACTATACACCAGAGAATGTATTTTTATATATGCCAGTGTCGTAGTCCATTGGCCAGTATTGCCCACACACTTTCGTTGTTTTCTGCTCTCCCTGGGGGAGTTCAGACTTTTTTTAGGCCAGTCTGCCCACAGGGGAAGGGGCTACCACTGGACTGTATCTGTGTGTGAACTGGCATTTGTCTGGTGGGGGTGCATGCACAGGCATTTGGTTGGTGTTGTGTGTGGACTGGCATGTGGCTGGCATTTGACTGATGGTGTGTGTAGACTGGATTCTGGCTGGCAATGTGTGTGGCTGGCATTTGGATGGTGGTTGTTTGACTTGTGTTTGTCTGTTGGCTGGGGCAAAGGTCACTTCCTTCTGGGGTGCAAAGTTCTTGACTTTGCCTCAGCCCCCCTTGGGGACAGATGAGACGTTTGTGATATTTATCTGCCCTCAGGCACAGACTTCATAATTTTTTTATAATGTTAACTTTTGTATTTCTTGTCATAATTTGCAATTGTGATCTTAATGTTTTATTTCTCCTATTACTGGAGTGCAAACTTTTGCTTTCCTTCGTGGTGACTTTTGCTTGCGGTTTCTGCACTGGTAGATCTGCAATTTGTGTAGTTGCATGTGTTCGGTAAGGAAACATTTTTGTAATGTTTACTTCAAATGAGTATCGCTGCCCTTCTTGGGTGTTTTTTTTTAATAGTTGTAATAACTAGCATATCTAGCTTAAGATTTTTTTTATATTCACATTTGGATTTGTGCAAGATCTATATTGTGTTATCTTGTGTGTATTTTGTTTTTGTTTTTCCTTTTTGTGGGATAGCTTTGATGCTTGCTGTGTCTGTGCAGAGTTGGTCCAGTTGATCCTCAGTCTAGCTGTCAGTGGCAAGTGAGAGTAATCCTTTTAGAGCATTGATTTCATTGTGTGTACTGTATTGATAGTTTTTTCAGATCATTATAAGTCAATAGTTATATTTCCTGTTTGAATCACCTGAGTTTGTTGACTTCTAATTTGACACAGTGTTGTTTATTGTTATCTTGTTTGTTGTGTTAGCTTCAATAAATAGGCATTATGGCTGCCCACAAGCTGGGTCTAGGTTTGCTTTTTAAATCTGCATCTAAACATGATTCTGAGACTGACTCTGCATCTGAGGCAGCGGACCAAGTAGAAGATTCTGGAAGTGATTTTTCTGTTTGAGAGGAGTCATCTGATGATGAATCCACTATTAGTGCTTATGAAGTGTCTATTTTAGAGGAGGACATTGATATGCCGGTAGTGCAGCAAGAGCAAGCTGGACTGCAGCCAGGGCCTGGAAGTCTTCACATTGGAAGTTTTAAACCTTGGGTTGCCCTTAATATGGTTCAGTCTTATTTTACCTGCCTTTAGTGGTGTTTCACGGTGCAGAGTCAATAAAAGGAACTTTTTGCCTATAGGTTTCTTCCAACTGTTTATTGATTATGTGTTTTTGGATGATATGGTTGAGCAGATTAATTTGTATGCAGAACAGTTTTTGAGGGGCAACAGTGCCACACTTAAGAACTACTCCAGAGCTACCTGGTGGACTCCCACAAATCTCCATCAGATCAAACAGTTCTGGGGTTTAACTTTGCTGATGGGATTGATAAGGAAGCAATCACTGTCTTTATATTGGTCTATTAGTCCTTTCATGAGAACTGCTATATTTTCAGCAACTATGAGTCGAGATCTGTATTTGCTTCTGCATTTTGTGGATAATGCTACAGCATTGCCAAAAGATCACTTTGATTCTGAGATTCTATAAGATTCGGCCTGTCATTGACCATTTAGTAGATCGTTTCTCAGAGATTTATATTCCAGGGAAAGAAATATCTATGGATGAGTCTCTGGTCTTGTTCAAGGGCCGTTTGGTTTTCAGACAATACATTCCCATCAAGAGAGCACATTATGGTATTAAGCTGTATATGCTATGTGAAAGGGCCACTGGGTATGCATATAATTTCTGGGTGGGCATTGGTAGGAGTTTTTCCATTGACCCCCTTGGTTGCTCTGCCACTTTTGTAGTCAGTGAAAAAATTGTGTGGGAACCTGCCAGAGGACTTTTTAATAAAGGTCACCATTTATACGTGGACAATTATTTAAGGAATTGTTCAAAGTGGACACCATGGAATGTGCCACAATCTGATCTTACCATGAAGATTACCCAAATGAGCTTGTGTGTAAAAAACTTCAAAGGGTACAGAGCAGTGCCTTGCGTAATACTGAACTTCTTACTTTGATATTTTCAGATAGAAGAGATTTCCACATGCTCACAACTATTCATGATGAAAGCACTTCACATGTGACTGTTTGCGGTCAGGTAGCAGAAGTGTGCAAACCTGTGTGCATTTTATACCAAAACAAGCACATGGGAGGTGGAGGTATAGTAGATCAAACATTGGAGCCTTACAATGCTGCTCGAAAGTCATTCATGTCGTAAAAGAAGTTGCCTGTTCATTTCTTTAATTTGGCGTCCTTCAATGCTGATGTTGTTTTCAAAGATAATTCTCAATATTCCAAGATGAATTTTGTACAGTTTCGGCAGTTTGTAATAGGCAGCTTTGTTGCAATTGAGCAGGCAAGTGTTCCTAGAGTCGGAGTAAAAGCTACAGTTTTTGGGCCTGGTTTTGGCAGCCAGCCAGGAAAAAGAAAACCACACCTAGGCATTTCTGAAAACTAAACACCCAGGGGAGTACAGGGTGGTGTGCCTTTTGCAAATCTCACAAAGAGTTCTTACCCACAATGCCCTAAAAACCTCAAAATGTGCCTAAAATCACATCTTTTCCTTGCTTTTTTGCAACATATTATTCCAGAATCAGAAGGAATCCACACAATTCCTACCACCCAATGTTCCCCCGACTTTTCCCAATAACAATGCTACCTCACTAGTGTGGCGTAGCCTAGTGCCCGTGACAGAAATGGATCCAATGAACATCAATAAAAGTCTTTGCAAAGGGGCACTCATTAAGCTTGGTTTGATATGTTCCTATTGCAGGCACTAGGCCTAGCCACACAAGTGGAGCAGCGTTTTTATTGGGATGAGTGGAAGAATGAATTCCTAGTGATTCCAGAAGTCTACATCACAGAAAACTACGGAAAATGTGCAATATTAGGCAAAGTTTGCGGTATGCATGGCATTGTGGGTAAAACAAATTATGGGACACATGCAAGGCACACCACCCTGAACTCCCCTGGGTGTCTAGTTTTCCGAAATGTCTGGGTTTGATAGGTTTCCCTAGGTGACCGTAGATCCCAAGCCAATAAAACACTGCTTCCCTCATTGCCCTACCCACACAAGTGAGGTACCATTTTCATAAAGACACTTGGTGGAATGATAGGTGGTAGGAAAATAGGTGCTACCTGCAAATTCCAGAACTTTTCATCACAGAAATGTGAGGAAAATGTGTTTTTATGGCAAAGGTTGAAGTTTGCAAGGACATTCTGGGTAGAAAAACCTGGTGGGAGCCACAAAAGCCACCTACCCTGAATTCCCCTAGGTGCCTAATTTTCAGAAATGTGCAGGTTTGATAGGTTTCCCTAGGTGCTGGCTGAGCTTTGGGACCAAAATTCACTACCAGCACATTGCAAAAAAGCATCAGTTTTCAGTGGAAAAGTGTCAGGTGTTCATGTTGTATTTAGGGGTCTTTCCTATTGCTGGTACTAGCCCTAGCCACACAAGTGAGGTACCATTTCTATTGGGAGACTTGGGGTTATGGTAGGTGGCAGGAAATGAGGTGCTGTCTGCAGATTCCAGAATTTTACATCACAGAAATGTGATGAAAATCTGTTTCTTTAGTCAAAGTTTGAGGTTTACAAGGGGTTCTGGGTAGGCAACGCTTGTGGGAGCCACACAAGTCACCCCAGTTTCGATTTTCCTAGGTGTCTCATTTTAAAAATTATGCTGATTTGGAAGGTTTCCAAAGTTGCTGGCTGAGTTAGGGCCCAGAATACACAGTTAGGCACATTACAAAAAATGGTCAGTTTCCAGTGGGAGAATGTGATGTGTACATGTTGCATTTTGGGCACAATCCTGTCGCGAGTACTAGCCCTACGCACACATGTGAGGTACCATTTTTATTGGGAGACTTGAAGGAATGGTAGGTGGTAGGAAATGAGTTGCTCCCTGCAGATACCAAAACTTTCTATTACAGAAACGTGAGGAAAAAAATATTTTTTAGTCAAAGTTTAAGGCTTGCAAGTGCTTCTGTGTAGGAAAATCTGGTGGTAGCTACACAAGTCCCCCCACCATGGCTTCCCCTACTTGTTTAGTTTTAAAAAATGAGCAGGTTTTGTAGGTTTCCCTAAGTGCCGGCTGAGCTAGAGCCCAAAATCCACAGCTAACCACATTGAAAAAAAGGGTCAGTTTTCATTGAAAAAATTTGATGTGGCCATGTTGTCTTTTGAGCCTTTTCCTGTCGCAGGCACTTGGCCTACCTAAACGGGAGACATGTGGAAATACAGAGCAGTAGAACATTTGTTAATACCAATTGTATTTCTCTACATTTGTCCCATCCAAATGTAAGCCAGTATGTAAGAAAGACATTTTGAAAAATGCCCTCCAAATCACATGCTACCATAAGTACCCACAAATTCGGAGAATCCCCTGCAAACCTCAAATTTAGCTAAAAAACATTTTTTCATTACATTTCTGTGTGGGATTACCACACCGGCACAAATGTCCTACCACCCAGCGTGCCCCTTGGTCTCCCGATTAAAAATGATACCTCATTTGTGTGGGTGCCCAATGCAAAGTTAGCCTAAAAACGCATATGTATATATAAAAAAATAGCACTTGGAACACGCTGTGCTATCCCCTTAATCCCTATGTTTTTTGCCCTTCCCAGTCACAGGACCTTGGTCCACCCACACAAGTGAGGTATCATTTTACAGGGGCGACCATGGGGAATGCTGAGTGGCAGGACATTTGTCCCGGCGCTGTAATCCCACAGAGGAACGTGAGGAAAATGTGATTGTGAAATTTGAAGTTTGCAGGGGAGTCTGGGTAGGAAAACCTTTGGGGATCCACGCAAGCCATACCTCCCTGGACTACCCCGCCTATCTAGTTTTCAGAAATGTCTGGGTTAGGTAGGTTTGCCTAGACGGCCGCCGAGCCTGGGACCAAAAACACAGGTGACGCCCTTGCAAAACCAGGTTGGTTTGTGATAGATAAATTTGATGTCTCCACAATATGTTTTGGGCCCTTCCCTGCCATGGGTACTCGGCCTACCCACACAGGTGAGGTACCATTTTTATAGGGAGACCTGGAGGAATGGTGGGTGGTATGAAATTTGGGTCAGCCCGGTGTTGCCATAATTGTTCCACAAAGCCATGTGTGAAAATCGAGATTTTTCAGCTACATTTGAGATTTGCAGGGAATTCTGGGCAGGAAAACCCTGGGCCGCCGAGCCCGGGACAAAAATTGCAGGTGACTCCCTTGCAAAACCAGGTTGGTTTGTGATAGATAATTTTGATGTCTCCACAATACATTTTGGGTCCTTCCCTGCCTTGGGTACTTGGCCCTCCCACACAAGTAAGGTACTATTTTTTATCGGGAGACTTGGGGAAATGCTGGGTGGTAGGAAATGTATGGTTTCTTTATGAAGCGTAAAAATTATGGCACTGTAATGCAAGGAAAATGTCTCATTTTGAGGTTTGCAGGACACTGTGGGTAAGATAACTTGTTGGGATCCACAAGAGAGACATCACCGTGTACTCCCCTGGGTGTTTAATTTATGAAAATATCTAAAATTGGTGGATTTTTCCTAGAGGGAATGTACACATTGGCAGAGAAAGACAAAAAAGACAATTATTACTGCACAACCATTTAGTCCTCAAGCACACACACATACTGGTTGGATTTCGCACAAGGGTGAGTGATGGTTCAATATATAAAATTTTATTAACAAGAGATTTAACAAAAATGAAATGCACTGTTAATAATTGAAAGGCCAAAAAGCTGAGCCAGTGACTCAGCTCGTGAGATGTAAAGTTGCGTCACAGCCCCAACCGCTTTATAGGCCATTCACACACCTTTTGTACGTGATACACACAAGACCATTCACACCGCCAGCCATGGAACCAACACATTACAACATTCACAAAAAGGAAAAATGTACACCCTGCCAGAGAGAGACAGAAAAGACAAATATTACTGCACAACCATCTATTCCTAAAGTACACACACATACTGGTTGGATTTGGCACAAGGGTGAGTGATGGTTCAATATTTAAAATTTTCTTTACGAGATTTCACAAAAATGAAATGCACTGTTAATAATTGAAAGGACAAGAAACTGAACCAGTGACTCACAGCTCGTGAGCTGTAAAGCCACGACAAGGCACCAACCTCTTTACAGGCCATTCATACACCTTTTATACATGTGACACACACAAAACCATTCACACCACCAACTGCGGGCCCAGCACATAACAACACTCACATCAACAGACAGCGCCTTTCAAAGACCCATCACTTTCACACGCCCACATGCCTGACACAGCAACCACACCAGTTGATGGATTGTGTGGGCCGGCGTTTGGCTACCAGTGTGTGTAGAGACCAGCAGCAAGTCACTACTCACACACCGCCAGCCAAGCGCCAGTCCACACTCACCGCCAGCCATGACCCAGTCCACGGACACCGCCAGCTAAGCGCCAGTCCACAATCACCGCCAACCAAGCATCAGCCCACACACACTGCCATCCAAGCAGCAGTCCATGCTCACCACCAGCCAAGTGCCAGTCCACACTCGCTGCCAGCCAAGCGCCACTCCACGCACTCCGCAAGCCAAGCACCAGCCACGCACACTGCCAGGCAAGCACCAGCCCACACACACCACCAGCCAAGTGCCAGTCCATGCACACCACCAGCCAAGTGCCAGTCCACACACACCGCCAGCTGAGCGCCAGTCCACACATACCACCAGCCAAGCGCAAGTCCACGTGCACCGCCAGCCAAGTGCCAGTTCACGCACACCATCAGCCAAGCTCTAGTCCACACACACCACCATCACATTTTGTTTTTTCTTATACAAAAAATAAAACACAAACAAATTGTAGATAGATAAAAAACTACAAACACAAAAGCTGAAACTAAATACATCGCACAAATGGCAACCTTGAACCTGAAAAAAATATAAAATAATACAGACCAGGCAGTTCACTTTACCACTCATGGATGCTCCCAAAAGTTCTTTTGCATGTGGTACATTCTAAAACAACCAGGCACACACAGCACAGGGTTAGAAGGACACTCAGGGCAGCACATATGGTTCTCCTTCCGCGTACCTCTTCGCCAACAGACTCTACATCTCCCATTGGAAAAGTCTTTTGTGGGAGGAATGTGATCAAGAAAGTGGCGATCATTCAATCTAGCCACATCCTGTACCACTCCAACTCTAGGAGCACTTGCCTATTCCACTACAACAAGGCTGCCTATCACAGACTCCTGAAACTTAGTAAAAGTCATCGTTGACTCAGGAGAACAATCCTTAAATACAACAAAAGCATTAAAGGTTGCTAAGTGGAAAAGATGTATAGCCAACTTCTTATACCAAATGTAAGCCTTATGAAGAGCAGTATAATGTTCCAACCTCTGATCTACTCAATCAACACCACCAATATGCCTATTATAGTCTACAATGCACACAGGTTTGCACACTTCAGCAACCTGACCCCAAACAGTCACAGGTGAAGTGCTTTCATCAAGGATGGTAGTCAGCATGTAGACATCTCTCCTATCTGCAAACTTGACAGCTAGAAGTTCCTCACTATGCAACACACTGCACTGTCGCCGCTCAAGCTTTTGACAAATAAGTTCTTTTGGGAAACCTTTATGGTTAGAGCGGATTGCGCTGCAAGCAACAGTGTCCACTTCGGCCAATTCAATGAACAACTGCACACCAGTGTGGAAGTTATCTACATATAAATGGTAACATTTGTTAAAAAGTCGTCTACCAAGTTCCCACACAATTTTCTCACTCACTCCGAAAGAGGACGGACAGCCAGGGGGGTCAATCCTGGAATCCCTACCAGTGTACACCCTGAAATTAGAGACATATCCAGTCCTACTGTCACACAGCATATACATCTTAATTCCATAGCGTGCCCTCTTGTAGGAATGAGCAGCCTAAAAATCAAGCAGCCCTTGAACAAGACCAAAGACTCATCCACAGCTATTTCTTTCCCTGGAGCATAGATCTCAGAAAATCGATCTACAAAGTGATCAATCACAGGCCAAATCTTAAAAAGATAGTCACAATCAGGGTTATCTCATGGCAAAGCTAAACCATTATCAACAAAATGTAGCATCCGAAGCAGAAGCAAATACTGATCACGACTCATGATTGCTAGAAATATAGCTGTTGCCATCAAGGGACTAGTAGACCAATATGAAGACATCAATGGCTTCCTTATCAAGCTCATCAAAAATGTTAAATCCAAGAACTTCTTCAACTCTTCCAGGTTTTTGGGGGTCCACCGTGTATCTCTAGAGTGGGGCCTAAGTCTGGCACTGTTGTCCCTCAAATACTGTTCAGCATACAAATTAGTCGCTCAACAATCTTCACCAAAAATACATTGTCCATAAACAACTGAAAAAAATGTATAGGCAAAAATGTTTTAGTATCCACTCTATACCCTGGAACACCAGCAAAGTCAGGCAATGCTGGCTGCACCATGCCTGGGGCAACCCAGAGGTCAGCTCTTCTAATGGGAAGTCTTGCAGCCCCAGGCTACAGCACAGATGCCTCTTGCTGCACTATCGGCACATGAATGTCCTCCTCTAAAACAGGCACTTCATTTGCACTAAGAGTGGCTTCATCATTCAATGATTCCTGGTAGACAAAAAACTCACTGCCAGAATCTTCCACTCCCTCCACTGCCTCAGATGCAGAGTCAGTCTCTGAAACATGGTCAGAGGAAGACTCAAAAAGCATACCAACAACCTGCTGAGCAGTAATTCTGCGGCTAGCCATAATCCTTACTAAGAAAAGAGACTTCACAAACAAGTCAACAACAACCAACACTGAGCAAAATAAGTAATAAACAAAGTGGGGCTACATCACAAAGATCTATATACTCAAAAACTATATGACTCACTTACCGGAGACAGCTTACCTCTCCAGCACCTACTCCGCAGAGACACAGCAAAAACCAATGATATCCCATTAGAAATGAAAAACAAAACCAATTACTCACAAGACAACAAAATACACATCAAGCACAAATTCAAAAAGATTTTCACACTCCATAAAACAGAAGCTAAACATACTGCTATTATTACACCATTTACTAAAACACATTCATGCAGGGAAATGAAGCTCATTAATAGTAAATAGTAAAAAAAACATTTTCTTACTGAACACATGCAACTATACAAACTGCAGAACCACCAGTTATGAAACCGCAGCCTGGAACATCAGTCAAAAGTGCAAAAGCCTTGAAATCAAATAAAAAGGAGAAATAAAACATTATAATTTTAATTCACAAGAAATAAAACAATTAACATTATAATACGCTATGTCACTACTCAAATGGCCAGTCTGCCTCCAAGGGGGACAGAAAAACAGCCGAAAGTAAATAATAACCAATGCCCCATCCCATTGGGGCAACCCTTACCCAAGGGGCCACCACCAAACCTAAATATATACATATCCCTAGTGCTATTGGGTTGTCTGCCACCCTCCGGAGCAGATGGGCCTCAAAATAGGGCCAATTTGCCCCAGAGGGAGTAGAAAACAGGCAAAAGGGGCCATGCCAAAACATAAATATATACATATCCCTGGTGCTAGTGGGTTTTCTATCCCCCGGTGGCTGATGGGCCTTCAAAAGGGGCCAATCGTCCCCCGGGGGGCAGAAACCAGCCACAAGTATAAAAAAGAATTAAGGGGCGATCACCCCAATGCACTTTTAAAACAAATCCCTGGGTCAAGTGCAGTTTTCTAACCCCTCCACCTCCCGGGGGCAGAAAGGCCCAAAAAAGGGGCCGTTCAGTCCTCCGGGGGGGGGGGGGCCACAAGTACAAAAAAAATCAGGGGGGCGATCCTTGCATAAGGGATCGCCCCATGCACTATAAAGACAAATCCCTGGTTCTAGTGGGGTTTTCTGACCCCCCCGGTGACAGAAAGGCCACAAAAAGGGCCGATCTGTCCCTGGGGGCATACGTACATCGTGGTAGGACTGCATGTGCATGCACAGTCCTACCACGATGTACGTATGACGTATGGGTTTGCAGAGACCACAGTGAGGAGGAGAAGGGTAGCCCGGAGACGCCGCGTATAAAGGTAAGTGTATTATTTTTAAATGTTATTTTATTTTTATTTTTTAATATTTATTAGGGGGATAGAGGCGGGGATCTAAAGGTGGGGCCCGGGGCTCAGAACTCCGCCCCACTGCGGAGTCAGAGTTTTGCCTAAACTCCGCGTTCTCAGAGGAATGCTGAGGAGGCAAAAATCTGCAAGCTCCGCCAGCGGAGCGAAGTTCTCTGCCAGCCGCTAGTCCTGGTGGTGCATGTGGGACCCTCGAGCTGGCCGAAGATGGAATGAGGACACATTATGGTGACTGTAAAGTGGGAATAATCCCCAAGATGGTGGGGCCGGAGCGGCCCTCTCCTGGCCCCTTTCTTATTGACTAAGGTGTTATTTGACGGCCATGACGTGGAATGTAACAAACGTGAATGCAACCCCCATGTCGCAGATATAAGAGGGACCCTACTTTGTAGTACTACCTAGGTTGGGATTCACTCAATTGCTCCAGAGTAAAGGGCCCCAAAGAGACTTTAAATACACCAACAGCAAACCGAGGCCCAGTATAAATACAGCTAATATCTATTCAGACAATGTCAGGTCACAAAGGGCCCAAAGCGACACTCCAAATGAAACTGGACAAGTTTGCGCAGCACAGGTCAGATACCTCACACGAAGGAGGTGGCAATCAGCGGCAAAAAGTGATAGAGGAGGAGGGAACCCAGACGCTCCAAGATATAATGGCGGTGATCCAGGGGGTCCGGTCTGCATTGGAAAACAAAATTGACACGGTTGCCTCCGAAGTTACATTAATGCACGCAGACCTACGCAACCTAGGGGATCGTGTTAAAGCCACTGAGAACTCTATAACTACCCTCCAGTCTTCTACCAAGGTGCTGGAAACCCATGTCAAAGAACTTCAGGCCACAACTGCTACCTTAGAGGCTAAGCTGGAAGATTTTGAAGGGCGTACACGCAGGTACAACGTGAGAATTTTGTGGGTTCCGGAGAGGGCCCTGCTATGGACCTATTTGTGAAGGACCTTATAACAAAAACGCCTACAGCCCCGCGGACTCTCCAACCTTTTTTCAGTGGAGCGAGACCATCGGGTCCCCGGGGGCCCGCGCGACCAGGGACGCCCCTGCGTCCAATATTGGCGAGTATTTTCAACTACAGGGACAGAGATGTAATACTACAAACTGCTCGCTTCTCCCCCCCACTAAAATACGACAACGCCACAGTCACCTTCTTCCCAGACTTTAAGCTCAGGGTGCAGAGGCTGCATTGCTCCTTTCCGAAATCAAGAGGATATTGCATGAAAAAGAACTCAAGTATGCAATTCTGCTTCCTGCCAGACTCCCTGTGATAGCGGAGGGAAAGACATGGTTCTTTGACACCCCTAAGGAAGCCTCGGAGTGGCTGGACGGTTGCTGACAACCTGGAAATAGGCAAACTGTTGCACAGGAACAGAGAAGAAATAAGGAGCAGCGGCACCAGGAGTTGCAGCAAGAGGCAGCTTCTGCAGCCAGGAGCTACCTGGACTCCCAACCACCATAAGGTTTACAGTCATACTAACTGACTCTTGTTGAGGACTTGAGGGTTGGGGACCTTATGGGAAGCTGACAATGTCTTAGATGGAGGCGTGAAAAATGAACTTCACAGAGACTGCCTACCTGCACACATCATAACTCTCTTACTCTGATTGCTGTGCCCTAGGGAATGGGTGATTGACCCTGTGAAGAATTAATAAGAGGGTCAGGGACCCCATTGGACTCCAAACTAAATGTTACTGTGTGCTTAAAAGTTTTTATAGGTATAAGTAGGGGGCTGTGATGGGTGGGTGGCTGGTAGAGACGTGTTCCCCCAAGTTAAGAGGTATGGGGTGGGACACACAGGCGCTCTGCAAATTGGGGGAGGGCAGTTCTAAGTCCACACTGCAGGGAGGCAGGGAGGTGGGAGGGAGCGAATGTTGTACCAGTTGGTTTAATATGTTACTACGAGACAACACAATTTTCTCAGGGACACCGGCAGGCGACGCATGTCTTACACAGCAGGGAGTAGTTAAACAGGACTTCACTCAAGAGGCTCCATGAACCTATATAAAACCACCCCTCACAGCCGCTCTCCAACGCATTCAATTGATTATAGTCAGGACTGGAGTTCCCTCTGAGATATGCCGATCCTGGGCTACACATCCAATATTTTAGGGGCAGAACATTATGGCCACGACACGGGTGTCCGGTAACTTTAAAATCCTCTCTTGGAATGTGAATGGGCTGGGAGACAAAATTAAATGTGGAGTGGTGCTGCAATATCTAAAACGCCGTGCACCAGATATAGTTTTGTTGCAGGAAACTCACATACAGGGCACCACATACTGTGCACTTAATAGATGGGGCTACAAATTAGTAGCAAATGCAGGCTACTCTAGAGGTTCGAGAGGGGTGGGTATCCTGTTGTGCAGATCCTTTCCATTCACCATACAAAAAGTCATGCATGATTCCCATAGCCGTTTCGTACTGCTATCCGGATATTGGGAGGGCAGACCAATCAATATCATGTCCCTTTACATTCCCCCAAGACTCCACACGCCCACACTCGCAGACCTAGGCTCACATATCGTCACGCTCCCACACGGGGAACTTCTCATTAGAAGGGACTGTAATGCAGCGCTCAATGGCGACCTAGACCGCCTACTGGCAAAACAGAGAGATCCTTACGGGAAGGCTCTTGCTGATTTTCTATCAGCACTTGGCTTGGTGGATGTATGGTGGATGAGAAACCCAACGGTTCACGAGTACAACTTCCACCCTTGAGTACATGGATGTCTCTCTCGTATAGATTACATATTTGGGTTGGCTGATCAACTTCCAGGGTTTGGAGAGACGACCTACCTTTGGAGGGGAATTTCTGACCACTCTCGATCTGTACTGGCTACGGTAGCACACTCTCACACAGAGACAACATGATGGCATTAAATCCATGGTACCTAAAAGTACCACTAGTCCAGGTGGGTCTGCAAAGGGTCATAACCTGCTATTTCAAAGAAAACAAGGGTTCAGTAGAGTCGGACCGGGTTTTATGGGAGGCCTACAAGACTTTGGTTAGAGGCCAGGGAGTTTGTCTAATTACGGGACATAAAAAAGAAAAGTGGAAACAGCTGGAAGATATAGTAGCAGAAATCCTAAAATTGGAGGCTGAGCTTCTATGGCCACACGAACAGATGCACATAGGTTAGGAATTAATCAAAAAGAATACAGAGATATAGCTGAGGAGGAGGCTAGAGCCAGACATCGGGTGACCTTGCATCGATTATACGAGGTGGGAGATGAGGCGGGCAGGCTCCTAGCATGGTTGGACAAAAAGAGAAGGCTTCCAAATAGGTATCTGAGATCGTTTTAGATGGGGGGAGACAGTACAAGACTGTCAGGAAATAGTAGATGCATTCGCAGCCTACTATAGCCAATTATACACACCATTGGCTCGCACCACACACACTGCCGCAAGGGAGCTGTTGGCCACCCTTTTAATGCCTTCATTGGAGGCAATAGATAAAGATAGCTTAGAAGTGGACCTTACAGAGAGTGAAGTAGTACAGGCAATCAGATCACTGAAAGCCAGAAAAGCAATTGGCCCAAAGGGCTTACCGATCGAACTATATAAACTAACAGCTTCCAAACTTGCCCCTTTCTTTGTGAAGATGTACGAAGAAAGCCTAAAGGCCGGGAAGTTACCTGAAAATCAAAGACTTGCCAATATAGTGGTGATACACAAGGCTGGGAAGCCACCAGAGAGCTGTGCATCTTATAGACAAATCTCCCTGCTAAATGCTGAGGTTAAAATCTTAGCGAAAGTGTTGGCAACCCGACTCGCTCCAACGCTACATAAACTTATCAACCTGACCAGTCGGGCTTTGTGCCTGGTAGAAATACTGCACTTAACCTGCGACATCTCCAGGGAGTGCTTGGGAGAGCCGAAGGTATTCGAGAAGACGCTATTGTGGTGTCCTTGGACGCGAAGATGGCATTCGACATGATAGAATGGCCCTTCCTGTTTGCTGTCCTCGAGAGGTTGGGATTTGGGGAGAAATTTGTGGCATGGGTTTGCCTGTTGTATGCAGAGCCTCTAGCAAAAGTAATGGTAAATAGGGAGCACTCTGCAGTGTTTAAATTACAGAGAAGGACGATACAGGGTTGTCCCCTCTCTCCTCTGATATTTGCGCTAGTCCTGGAGCCACTAGTGGTTTGGGTACGAGGTAATCCGCTTATTAGGGGATTTAGATGGACTGCTGATTGGGAAGATAGAATCTCCCTATATGCAGATGATATTCTCCTCTATTTGGCAAAACCGTACTCCTCCCTACACAGTGTACTTCAAATATTTACCCTGTATCAGAACTACTCAGGTTACACCATAAACTTGGATAAATCTCTGCTATATGTCCTCTTTGGCCCACAACTGACGCTCCCCAGAATGTGCACTGCACGAGTAGTAATAGACAGATTCCAATATTTGGGAATGTATATCATTAGGGACACTGCGCTCTTTTACAAACGCAATTTGCCCCCCCCACAGTTCGCCTTCAAGAGAACGTTCAGCATTGGAGGTCTCTGCCCCTGTCGTTGTTAGGCAGGGCCTCGTATAAAATGATGGCATTGCCCCGCTTTTTGTATATTTTGCAAAATATGCCCTATCCAGTTTTCCCCTGTGTATTACATACGAGGTGCAGACCCTCCTTTGGGATGGAGGAACTCCCAGAATAGCACTAACCAAATTGACTAAAAGCTGATGGAGGAATTGCTCTACCGGTGCTCCAATACTATTACTGGGCAGCGCAACTTGCAGTAGTCAATCAATGGGTACATACCACGCACAAAGAGCCGGTCTATGGACAGATATAACATGGGGTCAAGGGGTTACCTTAAGGTCATCTATGGAGGCAAACGAGGAGTGCCAGTGGCCACACCAACATTAACCGCAATCAAGGTATGGCACACGGCTTCAGAAGCCTTAGGGTGGCGAGATAAAATTACCCAGGTCACTCCACTGTGGGACACAGCGAGGTTGGGATGGCTTGCAAGCCACCCGGGCTTTGAGAAGTGGGACCTTATTGGCATCTCAAGGGTTGGGGATCTGTGGCTAAACTGAAAGGTCAGACCCTTTAGCGACCTTCAGAAAGACTAAGAATTAGCGACATCCGAAACCTTTCGCTACATTCAAGTAAGACACCCTCTACAACTGCCCATCCCGAGGGGTACTGACCTCCCGGCTTCCTCCCCTCTGGAGGATAGGCTGTTAGATGACTATCTGACTGAAAAAGATATATCTCTAACCTACCAGAAAATACTGAATAATTCCCCCGACACCCTGGGGAAAGTGAGGGCCAAGCGGGTGGAGGATCTTGGGGACTTGACTGATGAGGAGTGGTTGGAGGCACTTGCGTTCCCCCGAGAAGTCACCATTCGGTCCCGATTTAGACTGGTCCAATTAGAGATCCTTCACAGGACATACTACACATGCATAACACTAGTAAAAAATGGGCAAACTCGAGTCAACGCATTGTCCCAGGAATTGCGGCCAGGAGGGCACATTTCTACACATGTGGTGGAACTGCCCGTTGATCCAAACGTATGACGACACTATGTGGGAAGCAGGTGGAGACCTTGCCTCAACTGTGCTTATTAAATATCTGGGGTACAACAAACTTAACAGTGGGGCAAAGACAGTAGGCCACACTAGGCCTTATAGTAGCCAAGCGCAACATAGCAAGGAAATGGAGGGCGGGCTGGGGCCCACACTCCGAAACTGGGAAACATACATGGACTGGTGCATGCAAGAGGAGAGGGTGGTGTATGAGGGAAGAGGTTGCCCACATAAAAGGACCAAAATCTGGGGAGGCTGGAACGAAAGTAAAGGTATGTTCTGTCAGCCATTTGGGTAGCCTCCCAACGAGAGGGAGTCTGACCAATCCGGGGAGATCTGAAAAAGTTGGAAGTGATGGTCCTGAGCATGAGATATTTAATTGAGATTGGAATAACACTGCTGTCATGTGTCTTTGTTCCCTTTACCCTTTTCAATAAAAGATATTTTTAAAAAAAGAGTTAGGAGTGATATGTTCCTTTTTGAGGAATGCTTTAGCACTACGAATTTTTGACCTGGAAATGACAAGGAGGGCTTCACTTATTCACTCACAGGACCCTCCCAGACTGCCAGGATCCAGTCACATTGGGAGGGACAGCCAGTTAATCTGAATCGGGAAGTAGCATAGGAGCTGAAACTAGGCCTGTCTGGTGGCAGCTCCATTATGACATCTTCAAACAGGGGCTTCTGGGTAATTTTACAGTAAGGCAAATAGAAAATACTGCAAAAGAAGGTATGAGGGACTACAACAAAGTCACTGACCTACAATCGTACTTAGACATTTGTAGGAACTTTATCCCAGTTATACCTCTGGAATACACATAAACATGTTTCGAGCATGTTTGCTATTTGCCAGTGTTTTTAGTGTAAGTGCGTTTACATTTTAGAGCATTTCATCTTTTTTTGTGGATTTCACCGGTTATGGAATTATCTTTTGTTGATATTATGACTGTGCACTGCAACACTCGTTCATTGCTACAGTGCTTGTTCTGTGTACCTAAATATGTACTGCAAAAGTGTAACCTCTCCAACCCCTATGGGCTTATTCTACTTTCCAGTAAAGCCATGGCAGTTGGTGCAGGAAATAAACCATTGCAGAGAAACCTAAATGGTATATGTACACTGCATTGTGTAATTACATCACCCACACTTATGATCAAGGTGTCTGACTCCGGATAATATCATTGTGCTCTGGCTGATCTGCCGTTTAAAACCAAGACAGTGACACATGGCAAGGAAAATTGCTTTGCCATGTTTAAAATGTACTTTTATGCACTCTGTATTGATAGAGCGGAAATTCGTATCCTACATGTGGTACCCGTTAGGAGTGCAATATAATCTCTTGTAGTATGTACTCACATATTGTTCAGTATATTATTGAAACTAGATGTTAGAGAAAATGTGAACCATGTAACATGTTCTTTTGAAATTAACATGATTCAATGTGAAGCTTAAATGATTCATGGAATTGTACTGAAAACGTATAACCAATGTAACACACTTAAATAGGGCTTATTAGTGATATGGCTCACTGACACATTAAATGCATTTTTAGGGGCCAATTACGATGTCGGTCGGAAAGACTCCGAATGGCATTTGGTTAGTCCAAATCCATGTCGGAAGCCTTGTTTCCGACCGACTCAGAAACATTTCCGACTGATTACGATGGTTGGAAACCGTTCGTACTGTCTGACTCGGTTCTGACTCGCGTCCGAACGGCATTTGGAGACTCCAAGTCAGTTGGAGCTGACTCGTACGTCTCTACGGACCGCGTTCCTGACTGAGTGATTACGATGCCGGATTCAAACAGCCTTTCCGAATCGGTCTGTCCGACATGGATCGGCTGTCTCAATCCGAATTTGGGGACCCGTAGCAGGCCCCCTTTCACCCGTAGGCCTCGGTTGGGGCCCGTGGGGTTACCCATGGGTCCCCTCTTTCCAACCATGCTCGGTGTGGCAGGCACCAAGGGGTGCCTGCCACAGGGTGCAAGTTTTCCGTGACCACCCCTTTTTTCAACGGGAGCCTGTGTTGTCAGTCGGAACGCAGTCTCCCATTGAAGTAAATGGGAGTCCGACCTAACGGTGTTCGGAAAAATTGTAATCGGTCGGTCTGACTCCCCAAACCCGAGTCGGTTGGAAACCATTCCAAAACAGAGTCAGTCGGAATGCTTTCCGACTGACAACGTAATCGGCCCCCTAATGTTTATGCCAATGATGTAGTTGAAATGGGCATGTTAATACAGTTTAGTGAACGTTTCTATCGAACATGCTAATGATTATATGGAAATGCTTAACGTAAATAACATGGTGCATCTACTATCTTAGCCTAAGTTGTAGGCCTGAATCTACAGTACGTTTTGAATGTTCTCGTTTCTGAAATTAATGCTTATATTCCCATGCGAATCTTGTAGAACGTTATTTGTTCCCATGCTTTGCATTGCAGGTTTACAACGCTCTATTAGTGAAGAGTAAGGGTATTTTTTCATTAGATAGTTGAGGAATGAAGGAGATACAGTTAGCTTAGCCTGTCAAAGATAAGGCGGAGGGAGGTGCATTCGCACAGGAGAAAGAGAAGAGACCACGGACGAACTGTTGCAAAAGGTCATACATGGAGAAGGCAGAGAAAGAAACCAACATCATGGAAAATTTTGTGACTGAGCCTACTGTGGAGTACGTGTGCAAAAAGTATTATGAGATATTGGCTGAATAACATTTTGAGTATATGATGCATTGTAGAGAGGGACAGAGGACTCATTCCCTTTTGTTTCTCTGGGAGAGGGCACCTGAGTGTTAGCTTGCTCCTTTCCTGCTTGTGGCTTTATGCTGCTGACCAAGCTGATGGTGGAGTGACTTCTAAGAAAGGCAACCACTGACAACTTTTCTTTTTCAAACCTTTTGCTTACATGCTGAATTAGGGATGCCATGACTAGAGTTAGAGTAGGGGTAGATTTAAATGCTTTACTCCAACGAACTGCCAATGCAGGGAAACCTTAACTTTTGCTTCCTGATTTCATGCATAATAGTTATAGAACTTGTTTTTCTTTTCTTGTTGCACCGAGTAAATCTCTTCAAGAGTTTTGGATTTCTTCTATTTCCTTTGTATTTTTATACTCTGATGCGGAGATTCATATATGACCAATTATTTTTTAATTTAAACCTTGACTAACCTTTATTTCGTTGTCGACCTGAGTTGTGATGTATCTATATTGAGTTACACTGTCTATTTCATTTATTTATAAAAATGTTGATCGCCTTTACACTTTCATGTTGCTGAAAAGAACCATTGAAGAATCGACATCGGAGGTGAACTGAACAAATGGGCCCAGGCACTTTTAGTATGTAACCCTCAAATGTGCCTTGCAGGTCGGTGTGCTTACTGTGTGAAAGTGGGAGGGACCAAATACTGAACAAAGGTATGTGAAAAGATGAAAAAGGCTGTTTATCACTATGGAGACCAAACTACATTTTCTATGAACAGTCCCGAGGATGAATAAAGATAAATGTTCAGGAAAAAACAAGAAAGTTCTTACAAAATTATTTAACTTTTTGCACAAATTCTAATTCAATGAAAATGTAGATTTCTGAAATTGTGCTGTGCCTGAGAGAAAACTGAAATTAAAACAAGTTTGCCTGGTTGCTCCACTCCAGCAATTGTAATTAGCATCTCTGATTAGGTGCAAACTGCTGGATGCCTGGATTGCAGTCAATGTGTTCCTGGGAGGAAAAAGCAGGGAGACAAGTGATACAGACAGATTGTTTAAAAGAAAATATTCACTTAGATTTCCTCCATGATAATATTTAGAGATCCCTTGGATGAAATTGGGCTGATGATACATTTTTAATCCGTACTCTAGCCCATAGTGTATATGGCCCAATTCAGTTTTAAATGTCTGCTTATACAGTAGGGGCTTGAGTGCATGCTGAAGTTCCCATAGTCTTATCATGGTATCTTTTGTCATTGTACCTTAATGATCTTCATTGGGATATTGATTTGCAACTTGTCAGCAGCCTGCGTTTATCATTGTGATCCCCCCAACCTATCGAGAGGGAAATCTAATTGAATGTAATTACCCTGGCACTGGACCTTGACTTAATAGGATCATATGTCTGCTAATAGCATCCATTTCAGAAACAATCAAATCAACCTTGAAAAAAGTGGATTTTAGCAAGGGTGGCTCCTCCCCTAGGGCGGAGGAGCGTTGCCCCACTGCTTTCTCGCGGTGCGAGAAGCAGAAACATAATGGTAATAACTTTCAGTTATTACCATTTTAAGTTTGGTTGCGGGCGGGCAGGTGGGCGGTGCTGCTCTGCGAGCAGGGCAAGGGAGGAGTGGTGTGCCCACTCCTGAGTGTGCAAAGACTGTTTGGTCAGCCCTCTGGGGCCGCCCAAACCAGTCATGCACACTCTGCCTAGTTCTCCATGCAGGCTGCAATGCAGCTTGCATGGAGAACATGGCCTCCCCATAAGCCCCTGGCTAGGCTGCTTCCCGACCATTCGCAACACTGCTTGCAGCATTGTGATTGGCTTAGGGGAGGGAGCCAGGCTGCCTGCTTCCTGTTCCTGCAGGAGGCAGGAGAGCAGGAAAAGAGAAGACGCAGGACCTGGCCGGCGGAAAGGTAAGTTGAATTTTTTTAAAATTATTATTCTTAAATTAAACCCCCCCAGGAGACCTCCCTGTGCGGCCACCCCCGTGCGACCCCCCCACCCACGAGCCATGCCGGCCACGACTGGATTTTAGTCTGAGAAACACGTGTTTGCTGTGTATTTATTTGCATTACGTGCGGACAATGGGCCACATGTAACAAGCAATTTTGCTTTTACAAAAGGGTCAATTCTCAGAATCGTCCCGTTTGGGACCACAAAAAATGTTTTTTAAATGTATCACACCATATTTTGCGATTCAGTAACCTGTTACCGAATCGCAAAATGGGTTTGCGATTCAGTATTTGGAAGGGGCGTGTTGAGGGCGTCCCTTCCAAATACCGAATCTCTGCAGTATGTATGAATGTTTTGTGACCGTGAATGCGGTAGCAAAACATTCGCATTTTACCACCTACTTCAAGTAGGTGGTAACCCATTCGCAAATGGGAAGGGGTCCCCAATTTTGTAATTCCTAATGGGTCGCAAATTGCGACCTACCTCATTAATATTCATGAGGGGCCCGATTCACAGAACTAACTTAAGACAAAATCCTAAACTTACTACCATTTTGGTATTCACAGAAGGCACTTACTCATTTTGGTATTCACAGAAGGCACTTACTTACTCATTTTGAGTAATCTTACTCATTTTGAGTAACTTACTCATTTTGTGTAACTTACTCATTTTGGTATTCACAGAAGGCACTTACTCATTAATGAGTAAGTGCCTCTGTGAATACCAAAATGAGTAAGTTACACAAAATGAGTAAGTTATTCAAAATGAGTAAGTTACTCATTTTAGTATTCACAGAAGGCACTTACTCATCAATGAGTAAGTGCCTTCTGTGAATACCAAAATGAGAAAGTTACACAAAATGAGTAAGTTACTCAAAATGAGTAGTTACTCATTTTGGTATTCACAGAAGGCACTTACTCATCAATGAGTAAGTGCCTTCTGTGAATACCAAAATGAGTAAGTTACACAAATGAGTAAGTTACTCAAAATGAGTAAGTTACTCAAAATGAGTAAGTAAGTGCCTTCTGTGAATACCAAAATGGTAGTAAGTTTAGGATTTTGTCTTAAGTTAGTTCTGTGAATCGGGCCCGAGGTAGGTAATTTGCGACCCATTAGGAATCACTTTTATTCATTCCGTTTTGCGATTTCCTAAATGTGAAACGCAAGGATTCGCAATTAGGGAATCACAAAACGGTTTATTGATACATCTGACCCTAAATCCATGTACGAAATTGAGACATTACTGATGTTGGAGCATAATCTATTTTGTATTACTTTATTTTGAAAAATGTAACTCTATTACAATTGGATCAATTTTGATGGACGTTGTACATACCATCGGTGATTTGGCACTAATATTATTTGATGGGCATACCACAAGCAAGGATTTTGTGTAAATGATGTCCTTTAATAATATTCCCAAATAAAGCTACTAATTATACCAATTAAGCGTCATGGCACGTTAAGAGTGGGTGCTCCTGTTTTACTTTTCTTGTATAACATCAAGGGTATCTGATGTTTGTATTGCACGTCACTGCCGGACTTATATAACCTACTCACCATGCATATGCCTTGCAGCCATGTTCATGCTTTGTAATTTTTTCCTTCTCAATCTCTAATATGGGTCCTTAACAAGATTGCATTGATGGTCCTGGGTACTTATTATTTAGGAATGTGAATGTCATAAAGATGTCACGTTCTGTATGATGAATATTCTGGGGTGTGGAATGCTGTGTTTTTTCACCAAGTTCTAGTGTTTGCTGATCGTTGTATGATGCCCCTGTATTGGGGAATGTCATCAATAAAAATGTAGCTATAAACATGTTACTTCATTTCTTCATTTAATTTGCAGAGAAGGCTGTGCTCATTCAAGACAGGGAATCAACTCCTAAAGAGCTGACACTGACAGATGGATAATACGGCTGGTAATATTTCAACTAACACCGAGAAGAAAAACATGGTTATTTGATTTTCATTCAAGGCATCAAGTAAAGTTACATATGGATTTGAATAAATACAATTCATTGTTTGAAATTAGGCAATGTCAGGATGATGAAATGCCTTGCTTCCCATGTCAGCCTTAGGGCAAACAGAGGCAACAAACGAGTTGAAGATTCCCAAGTTTCCAGTGGGAATAATTCACGAGTCAGAAAGGATTCTCTTGAGGAACAGGCACTCATTTGATGGTGTTTTATATTCTAAAAACGACATAACTGGTAAAATAGGAGCACTTGGATTTTGCATATGAAGATTCTCACTAAATGCTGACACATGTTCCATCACATAAACGAACAGAAAAATTAAATACAGCTTCATGTTTGCTGCAAATAGGAAGAAGTGGGAGTTACTATCTATGCCTTGAACAAAGAATAATGGCACTTACAATGTCTTTAATAGTGCATTAGTGTAACACGCTTCTAATCAAATGTAATGGTAAAAATATACAAATATTATTACATTCCAATGCTTATACTCCGGGAAGGAGCAAAATATTAGCTGGGTAGATTGACCTCAAAAATAGAGCAACGCTGCGCAGCAACCAAAGTTGCTGCACTGAGTCGCACTAGGAATGAGAGCAACGCAGAGAAATAGGGGCTTATTTATGAGCCCCTTCTGCCGTTGGTGAGTCACGTTTCATGATGCTTCGGCGCGCACAACCTGCTGCGTGAAATTTACAAGCACACGCGAAGCCACCCTGCATGGTTTTCCTTGTGCTCTAAATATCGCCCCATTTCACGCAACACGTTGCATGTTAGGGGCATGACATGGGTGTTGCTGTGGTTGTTCCCATGCAACACTCATGTCCACTGATGGGACATAGGTTTTATAATGGAAGTGTAACCTCTCAGTACAAATCCTATGCTTAGACTATTTTAAAAAAATATTTCACACATTAGAATTGGGCTACATTGTGCAGCACATGTTCAATGATTGAAATGTTTGGACAATTTTAAACATTTGTCCTAGTTAATGCATGTTTTCAAGCAAAGCTAGGTCTGACAAGTTTTGTAGATCTAGGGGGCATATTTACAATAAAATGGGCCAGCGTGGCGCCGCAAGCAATTTTGCTGCATCAAGCTGCATCATTTTATACACGCTGGGATGCACCATATTTGCAAGAATACGGCGCAACCCTGTGCTATCCCCTCCGACTGTGCACAAACAGCAACCGTGCACCAAACTAGGCACCATTTTTAATTATTATGTATTTTAGTATATATTTTAAATGTATATGAGGTCATTTTTTTGTATAATTATAGTTTGTGTTTTTTAATGTCTGTACATTTTTTAGTAGTAATTGAATGCAATTGAGGTAACTTTTGTTATTTTTAGTACTGTATCAGGTTGTGGGTTTATAGGGGTATAGGATGGGAAGTAATTTAATTATAATAAATTAATGATTATTTTTTTAATTAATATTAATTATTTAATTAATATTTAATTATGTTAATAGTGTAATTATTTTTTTTAATTTAAATTTCATGTGTGGGTTGTGGAGCATATAGGGTTTTAGGGTGGGAAGTAATATAATTTTAATTAATTATTAATGAATTGTTAATTAATATTAAATATTTAATTGATATTTAATTATCAATCAATCAATTAATCAATGCGCTATTCGACATACATACATACCTTAAATACAAGAGTACTCAAACAAATACAAACTTATATAGAACATAATAAAACAGTATAAAATAGAATATAGCATGCATTACAAAATATCATCGATAAATAAATACAAATTTGTTAAGAGGTCAATTTAATAGCCTGATCCTCTATTTACATACTGAGATTGGAATAAATACAACAGAATAAAACAAGTTATATTACAGTTCAAGGGGCATATGTGGAGTTGTAATTGTGATCACCATTCATGTATTCACAATAAGGAAACATGGACAGATGATGTGATGACTGCTTGAGCAGTACAGAGGATTTCAGTGTAATCAAGCAGTCCTTATTAATGCCTATGAGCGAATAATCCACATTTTACCAAAAAACTTTGCAACAGCACATACAGATGCCTGGTTCGGGTCTGATCTAAGCATCCTGAGGGCAGTTTGGCTGCAGCAAGTCCCCAAAAGTCTGCATATCAATTTAATCCATGATCAGCGAATGCCGTCATATCCAGAGTAGGCAAAGAATACACAGCCAAAAGATTCTGGGCAGCAGTGCATACTGGACAAACGTCATCTTTATCAGGGGCCCATCTTGCAGTAAAGTTTTTTAGGGGCAGTGTACCTAACCTAAATTGGAAATATAATTTCCTATCTAGGGCTACAGTTATTTAAATCCCAACATGGTACCAAATGAAATGTGGATTTAAAATCATAGAAGACTCCAATCAGCGGGTGACCAATGCTTGATCTAACTGCATTTTCATCTACCTACTGCCAATAATGGGTTTTTAATAGCCTTGGTGTCAGGGGTGGATTAAAAAGTGGATTGAGCCAATAGTACCCCAGACGAATAGTCGCAAGCAAATGGCGGACCTGTCTCAGCCATGGTATATTATAAAACTTGTCTGCAGTCATCACATCCCTTAATGTGTCACAATAGTGTGCCAGCTCAGGTTGAAACCACAACCTCCTCCAGAATAACAAGGCCACAATTTAGATCTATCTGCCAATGATCATTGACCCATGTCCAACATCAGAGGTTTAAGAGGAGTGCTTTGCGGTAAATTGACCAATTTCCTCAGAAAGCAATTTTCTGATCTAGTCAGCGGGGAGAGGTCAGACAGGCCCCATTGCTCTGAGCCATAAACACACGCACTAATAGCTTTAGCATCATACATTTGTAAAGTCAGGGCAATGGGTGTCGTTGAGAAGCTATTGTACTCTCTACTTAGGCTCCTGTTATTTACCTGTGCTGAAGAGTTAGCAAATCAAGCTGAGGTTTACATGAAGATTTGGCTAGGAATTTTTACCCTATCAAGTGAATTGTACAACATTTCAACAGAGACTTACGCTGTGCTACCTGTTTACTTCACCTGCCTTGAAAAAGGCACATGCGCCGAAACGCTTCTGCTTGGTGATTAAAATATAAGGCTGATATCCATTGAATGCTCTGCTTTACTCCTGATGAGGTTGTTGGTGTGAATGAATATATAAGCTCAAACTTTATAAAATTCACAACCTTAAAAGAAAAAGTGAGCGCACCACACCAGACAATAGACAAACAACATCATTATGTATTGAGGACTTAAACATTCTCATGACACTCCAAGCGCTAGAAGAAACACCAGAAATCCAGGGAACTCAAGCAATGGACCCTTTAGATTCCGGCAACATCTCTGTAATATCTAGTCTAGGTGTCGGACAAATAGCACCTAGCGTGACAGGGTTTAGAGCTAAGTCCAAGTATATGCCACAAATTGCCAGGGACAACATAGATATCTTCCACAAAGCTGTAAATCAAGATATCTTACAGCTACTTAAAAAGCCAGTGAAAAACTCAAACATAACGAAAGTACAGAGGGATGCCATATCAGCACTAAAGAGTGATGAAAGCATTATAATTAAACCCTCAGATAAGGGCTGGAACAATATCCTTTGGGACAAGACAGATTACATACATGAAGCTATGAGGCAACTTAATGACACTGTATGCTACACTAGAGTGGATAAATCTTATCTAGTAGGACTACATAATAGATTTAATGATCTATTAAAAAAGTGGTCTGATGACAACCTTCTCAATTGGGATGAGCAGCAATTTTTGAGAAATAATACACCAACAGTCCCCACTCTCTATCTACTCCCAAAGGTACACAAGGACCCACTACATCCACCAGGGCGTCCAATAGTTTCATCAAAAAACAGTCTTTTTGAGGAAGTATCGGTCTATGTGGACTACTTTCTGTCTGGGTATGTTAGAGATTTAACCTCGTATGTGAGAGATACGAAGGATTTCTTGCAAAAGATTGAAAACATACATTGGAATAATGATCACTGGCTAGTATGCTTGGACGTCAAAAGTCTTTATACTAACATCAGACATAGAGAGGGTCTCAAGGCCTGTGAACATTTTCTAAAAACAAGAAGCTTGCATTTGCTATCACATACAAATATGTTGTTACAAATGATAGAGATGTGTTTGACTGAAAATGTGTTTATGTTTAATGGACAACTACACAAACAGGTACAAGGAACTTCGATGGGCACCTGCTTCGCTCCCAGCTACGCCAACTTGTTGGTGGGCTGGTGGGAGAAGCAGGTGCTCTGGAGTGAGTCCTTGGAACACTGGACAAGCAAAGTAAATATATGGCTAAGATACATCGATGATGTCTTTTTTGTGTGGGAGGGTGGATAAGCAGAACTTCTACAGTTTCTTAATGAATTAAATCAAAACACCGTTAATCTCAGATTCACTATGCATCATAGCCAACAAACAGTTGATTTTCTTGACATCAGGCTCACTGTCGAAAACAACAAATTGGTCACAGATCTGTTTAGAAAAACAACAGCAGGTAACTCTATACTACATTCAGCGAGCTGTCATCCTCCTAACTTCAGATGGAGCATTCCATTTAGTGAGTTCTTAAGGGCCAAAAGAAATTGCAGCTCTGAGACTAACTATCAGAGAAACAAAAAGGAGATGAAAGACAGATTTCGAACTAGAGGATATTCCCCCAAAATGCTTAAGCTAGGTGAAAAGAGAGCTGACTCCATAAATAGAAACAAAGCCCTCTACCAAGCACCCAAAGCCAAACAGAGTGAAGAGGGATCACCCATCAGGCAAATTACAATGTACAACACTAAATCTGCACAATTTAGCAGAATAATCAAGAGAAGGTGGGATATTCTCACACAGGATCAGATGTTAAGAGAAAAATTGGAACATCATCCCTCTATAACGTACAGAAAGGGCCCTTCTCTCAAAGACATGTTAGTCAGGAGTCACATGGAACATCGCAAATCCACCTGGCTTGAGAAGACAGGTGGTTTCCACAAATATGGAAAATGCAAGGCGTGCAGTAACAGCCAAAATGTCAGTGAATTAAAACTACAGAGAACTAACAGACAGTGGATCATTAGGAAGAACATCAGTTGTGGAACAGATTTTGTAATTTATGTAATTACTTGCCCTTGTGGCAAGTGGTACATTGGATCCACTACTTTTCCAGTGAAGAAGAGGATCTTAGAGCACTGGCGAGCCATCACAAAGATTTCAGTTACAGCACTGCTAGGCATTTTAACCAGGCACACAATGGAGATTGGACCACTGCCAAATACTTTGCACTAGACACCATACCCAAGAATCCAAGGGGAGGCAATCGAGTTCAATCACTCAGGAGATCTGAATTTAGGTTTATTCTCCAAGCAGGGAGTGTATTTCCATTTGGAATGAATAATGATGAGGAGATGCATGTGCATCTGTAATTCTGCCCCTTTTATAAATAACCAATTCAGGAACTGGAGTTTACACCTCATATATAGTTTTTAAACATACTGTAAATATTCACTGTTGAAACCCATCCCTCACTTTTTTCTTTTGTATCCCCCTTTCTAATATGTGTTTTGCAAATTGAAAATCACACTTGATGTGATAACCTTCGTAATATAATGACAAACAAATATTGAATACCAGAATGTTTCTTTTAGGACTGCTAGTATTAATCAAAAATTATTTTTGAGAAGAGCTTCAAAACAATTGTTCATTATGTTGCATTGAGGGTTTTAAAATATGCCATTAATTGAATTATCTATTATTTTTCACAGATCCACTATGGACTCACCTGATCACCTTCTTCACAGCTAATTATAGAAACTATGAGCACAGGGAACCGGATGTTTCTACAAATAACCGCTCTCTCTTTATGGGTATCATTGGGGTAATCAATCCAGTGGAACTCTTTTCTAGTTTGTTGAATTGGGAGATCAAGTCAATATGGGTACTATACCAATAATATATGTCTAGTATACAATGGGTCTGATTAAGAATCTATTTTATCATGCTATATTCAGGACAAATCTACATTAACCCATGCAAGAGTATAATTAATGAAGGGGTACTACACCCATAATGAATCAAACTGATGATATATGAATTATGATTGTGCTACCTAATACATCGGTAATTGCGGTCCTTGTAGCGAACTATAATCAATTTGAAAATAGAGAGATTTATAGCTTTGGAAACAAGTCAAATTTTATTTTTCAAAACGCATGACTTTAAAGATATTCTTTTTTTCATGTATTGTGTTTATGTTCAACACTATTAGAATTTGGGTAGTTGGGTATATACACAGTCTTTCTTCTATGTTATGCGTCGTGTGTGACGCGAGTTGCAGTTATAAAAAATGTGAACTCAAGGTAAAGGTCATGTGACCAAGAGCTTTTGAGCTTGAAACGCATCTTTTTTTGTGCCCAAATTAAAATATCGAATTTAAGAACCTCGGATCGGTGTGGCTCGTGCTTACTGGATTGTGTAAGCGTGGTGTTGGATTTAATTGAGCAGGGCGCCGGCTCTAAACGAGCCCCAACCCAGATGGAAGGGCGTTTGTTAGCGCCATTGAACTGTGTTTTGATCTTTGAAATCAACTTCAAAACGCCCGCCGGCAGCGTGAGTGACTCACCGTGCAACAGACTCTGAATAAACGGCTCCTGGGAACAATCCAAGGTATTTCCGTTTGGAAAGCATTCAGGGGTCGATAAACGGTGAAGCCAGCAGCCAGGGTTCGTTGGACATTTGTTTGATAAAACACGATCCTAAAGGTGGAAGATCAAACGATCAAAGTGCATTGTGGGCAATGGAGTTCCTGAAGGGCAGAGAAGAATCGGCGAGTCTGATATTCAAAAAAACTGTAACGGAAAGCAATCAAGAGGGATTGAACACTCCTCAATTACAAACAACATCGAGTTTAAAACAGAAAGGAAACCTGCTAGAAAAACTACGGAAAAAGTAACTAAGCCGATGGTGGGAGGCAACCTCCCTTCAGAATTACCTAGAGGTCGATCGTATCCAGAGAGGGCTCCGGATATTCATTGTGCCTACATTAAACAATCCTAAACAGGAAGTACTGAAAGCGTGGATGGAAAACACCACTGCCTGCTCGAAGACCATGCTGCAGATCCTAATAAAAAACGCATGGGAAGAACAAGGATTTGGTTGAGCAGATACAGCAGGTACTTGATGATATGGCAAAAGAGTCTGACCAAAACGAAGTGAAGAAAACTCTGACTGCAGAATTAAGATTTTTGAGAAGGAGATTATAGAACGCAAACAACGTAAGTTTGAAAGAGATGAAAGAGACTATCGATGCGGAAGAATTCTGACATTCGCAAGGAAGTTTGACAAACTCCACTCTAACCTCAACAAAGACCGGGCACTGGGAGCAGCTGACAGAGGAAGATGGGAGTCTTGTACCAGCCCCAGACCCCGACATGGGCTCCGTGGACAGCAGCAACTCCAACACCTCCGAAATCGTGTCTTTTTCCGAGGAACTGCGCCTCCTACAGGAAATGAACGAACAGTCATTAAGATGGAGAACAAGGGGCAGAGGCAGAGGAGGAAAAACAAAAGCGAAAGAAGAAGGAACCGCCGCAAACAAAAACAGCAACATTGGCATGAGAACAAGGGGCCAGACCAGGAAGGAGAAGTAATGGACGGACAACAACTAACGGTAATGAATTTATCCAAGAGACATTTAACTGACATTGAAGAAGAAGTACTTAAATTAGGTCTCACATTTTGTCCTGACACACCGCTCAATTATACACAAACACGCATTGATCTTTATCTGTTTTCACGCAAGCTCAAACTTTATAAAATTCACAACCTTAAAAGAAAAAGTGAGCGCACCACACCAGACAATAGACAAACAACATCATTATGCATTGAGGACTTAAACATTCTCATGACACTCCAAGCGCTAGAAGAAACACCAGAAATCCAGGGAACTCAAGCAATGGACCCTTTAGATTCCGGCAACATCTCTGTAATATCTAGTCTAGGTGACGGACAAATAGCACCTAGCATGACAGGGTTCAGAGCTAAGTCCAAGTATATGCCACAAATTTCCAGGGACAACATATATATCTTCCACGAAGCTGTAAATCAAGATATCTTACAGCTACTTAAAAAGCCAGTGAAAAACTCAAACATAACGAAAGTACAGAGGGATGCCATATCAGCACTAAAGAGTGATGAAAGCATTATAAATAAACCCTCAGATAAGGGCGGGAATATTATCCTTTGGGACAAGACAGATTAAATACATGAAGCTACGAGGCAACTTAATGACACTGTATGCTACACTAGAGTGGATAAATCTTATCTAGTAGGACTACATAATAGATTTAACGATCTATTAAAAAAGTGGTCTGATGACAACCTTCTCAATTGGGATGAGCAGCAATTTTTTAGAAATAATACACCAACAGTCCCCACTCTCTATCTACTCGCAAAGGTACACAAGGACCCACTACATCCACCAGGGAGTCCAATAGTTTCATCAAAAAACAGTCTTTTTGAGAAAGTATCGGTCTATGTGGACTACTTTCTGTCTGGGTATGTTAGAGATTTAACCTCGTATGTGAGAGATACGAAGGATTTCTTGCAAAAGATTGAAAACATACATTGGAATAATGATCAATGGCTAGTATGCTTGGACGTCGAAAGTCTTTATACTAACATCAGACATAGAGACGATCTCAAGGCCTGTGAACATTTTCTAAAAACAAGAAGCTTGCATTTGCTGTCACATACAAATATGTTGTTACAAATAATAGAGATGTGTTTGACTGAAAATGGGTTTATGTTTAACGGACAACTATGCAAACAGGTACAAGGAACTTCGATGGGCACCTGCTTCGCTCCCAGCTATGCCAACTTGTTGGTGGGCTGGTGGGAGAAGCAGGTGCTCTGGAGTGAGTCCTTGGAACACTAGACAAGCAAAGTAAATATATGGCTAAGATACATCGATTATGTCTTTTTTGTGTGGGAGGGCGGAGAAGCAGAACTTCTACAGTTTCTTAATGAATTAAATCAAAACACCGTTAATCTCAGATTCACTATGCATCATAGCCAACAAACAGTTGATTTTCTTGACATCAGGCTCACTGTCGAAAACAACAAATTGGTCACAGATCTGTTTAGAAAAACAACAGCAGGTAACTCTATACTACATTCAGCGAGCTGTCATCCTCCTAACTTCAGATGGAGCATTCCATTTAGTGAGTTCTTAAGGGCCAAAAGAAATTGCAGCTCTGAGACTAACTATCAGAGAAACAAAAAGGAGATAAAAGGCAAATTTCGAACTAGAGGATATTCCCCCAAAATGCTTAAGCTAGGTGAAAATAGAGCTGACTCCATAAAGAGAAACGAAGCCCTCTACCAAGCACCTAAAGCCGAACAGAGTGAAGAGGGATCACCCATGAGGCTGATTACAACGTACAACACTCAATCTGCACAATTTAGTAGAACAATCAAGAGAAGGTGGGATATTCTCACACAGGATCAGATGTTGAGAGAAAAATTGGGACATCATCCCTCTATAACGTACAGAAAGGGCACTTCTCTCAAAGACATGTTAGTCAGGAGTCACATGGAACATCGCAAATCCACCTGGCTTGAGAAGACAGGTGGTTTCCACAAATGTGGGAAATGCAAGGCGTGCAGTAACAGCCAAAATGACAGTGAAGTAAAACTACAGAGAACTAACAGACAGTGGATCTTAGGAAGAACATCAGTTGTGGAACAGATTTTGTAATTTATGTAATGACTTGCCCTTGTGGCAAGTGGTACATTGGATCCACTACTTTTCCAGTGAAGAAGAGGATCTTAGAGCACTGGCGAGCCATCACAAACAAAGATTTCAGTTACAGCACTGCTAGGCATTTTAACCAGGCACACAATGGAGATTGGACCACTGCCAAATACTTTGCACTAGACACCATACCCAAGAATCCAAGGGGAGGCAATTGAGTCCAATCACTCAGGAGATCTGAATCTAGGTTTATTCTCCAAGCAGGGAGTGTCTTTCCATTTGGAATGAATAACGATGAGAAGATGCATGTGCATCTGTAATTCTGCCCCTTTTATAAATAACCAATTCAGGAACTGGAGTTTACACCTCATATATAGTTTTTAAACATACTGTAAATTTTCACTGTTGAAACCCATCCCTCACTTTTTTCTTTTGTATCCCCCTTTCTAATATGTGTTTTGCAAATTGAAAATCACACTTGATGTGATAACCTTCGTAATATAATGACAAACAAATATTGAATACCAGAATGTTTCTTTTAGGGCTGCTAGTTTTAATCAAACAATTATTTTTGAGAAGAGCTTCAAAACAATTGTTCATTATGTTGCATTGAGTGTTTTAAAATATGTCATTAATTGAATTATCTATTATTGTTCACAGATCCACTATGGACTCACCTGATCACCTTCTTCACGGCTAATTATAGAAACTATGAGCACGGGGAACCGGATGTTTCTACAAACAACCGCTCTTTCTTTATGGGTATCATTGGGGTAATCAATCCAGTGGAACTCTTTTCTAGTTTGTTGAATTAGGAGATCAAGTCAATATGGGTACTATACCAATAATGTATGTCTAGTATACAATGGGTCTAATTAAGAGTCTATTTTATCATGCTATATTCAGGACAAATCTACATTAACCCATGCAAGAGTATAATTAATGAAGGGGTACTACACCCATAATGAATCAAACTGATGATATATGAATTATGATTGTGCTACCTAATACATCGGTAATAGCGGTCCTTGTAACAAACTATAATCAATTTGAAAATAGAGAGATTTGTATCTTTGGAAACAAGTCAAATTTTATTTAGCAAAACGCATGACTTTAAACATATTCTTTTTTTCATGTATTGTGTTTATGTTCAACACTATTAGAATTTGGGTACTTGGGTATATACACAGTCTTTCTTCTATGTTATGCGTCGTGTGTGACGCGAGTTGCAGTTATAAAAAATGTGAACTCAAGGTAAAGGTCATGTGACCAAGAGCTGTTGAGCTCGAAACGCGTCTTTTTTTGTGCCCAAAATAAAATATTGAATTTAAGAACCTCGGATCGGTGTGGCTTGTGCTTACTGGATTGTGTAAGCGTGGTGGTGGGTATATATATATATATTTATATATATATATATATTTTTTTTTTTTTCCATCAAAGAAGGTTTTCCGCACTCCAGAAGTATTATTCACGTGATTTTATTTTCACCACTAACACCAACGCGTTTCGACTTCACAGTCTTGGTCAGGGTTGGGTGAGTTCTCTTTCAATTGCAATTATATACTAATTCCCATATTGCCTTTTATGGGCATTCTGGGACATATGGTTTCTTCACATTTTTTTCTTTTTTTGTATAAAAAGACTTTATACAGAGACAGATTTTTATGCAAACATTGATTTCAAGAGATATTTTAAGCCATCTGCAGTTATAATTATCATGCTTTTCTTAGTCTTTTCTTATTTTCTGTGAAGACTATGTATGTGTCTGTTTTTTATGTCCTTTTGACAGCATTGCCAATAGTTGGTGTTGTGATAGTTATGTATTATCATTTATTACTAACCCAGTGGTCATATACACATACGTCTTGCATTTCTCCAGTATTGCATGTGATTGTTTTATCCCTCATGGCTGAGTGCCCTCGATATTTTTAGTACAGAACCAAGTCCCAATAGTTAATTTTTCTACCTAAGTGGTAGTGCTGCTCCAAGAGATGTAATTTTTGATTCATTAGTTTGGCTAAATGTCCTGTATGTAACGTATCTTTATATATCTACATTTATAAAGATATTTTTGGTATATTATTATATTATAGATTTATTTTTAAATTATAATATAATTTGAAAATATTAGTTTCATTATATATTTTTTAAATAGATATATGTTAATATCTATCTATATATGAATGTGTGTTTAACTTATTGAAAGTAAGTTTATTTGTTATAATTTTTAAAATATATATTAAATATATATTACTTTTATTAAATTAATACAACTACATTATTGTAAACAATATTTTTTTCCAATATTTTTGTACAAACACTTTCGAGTATATGTAGTCGATATTTTTATAGTCAATATTTTTGTAGGTCGATGTTTTACTAGTCGATATTTTGTCAGTGAACCATAAATCAAACTTAGAAATTACATCGCTCTTGTGCCCCGTTGCATAGCGCAAGGCAATGCAACTCCTACACAACTATGCCCCCAAATACTGTATGAAGACTTTCTGCTGCTTTTCTTCTCTATGCATGACTTTGCAGTGGAGCAGAGTCTTGATAAACCTGCCCTCAATGAGTGTTTCCTAGATTTGGAGCTTAGAAAAATCCTAACTGAAAAAGCCAAGATCTTTGGCTATATTTTTTAGGGTGCTGGTCTGCAGATATTGGTTTGCTGATGCTGTGGATGGGGAGCATGCTGAAGAGTGGCCAGCATTGTGTATGGAACAGTGGATCATACTTTAATCAGCATATCTACAACAGAAGCCACTGTTAGATTAGTTATTTTGACTTTTAAAGAGATTGCAAAAATTGTCTGAGATTTCTAGAGCTGCTTCACAGAGATTTTGTTGTGAGGTACACCTCGACAAATGGCTAGCTAACAAAGGGCAACAGCAGCTGCTGGGAAAGTCACTCTCACGTTTTGTGTTCTGTTTGGGTGACAGAGAAAGAGCCAAAAGGCTCTGGGCTGGAGCTCTAGCATTCAAGACGCTATCAGAACAATCAGGAATAATTCCATGGTAAATGTTCAATAACGGGTGGGGGCGATATGAATTTAACACCTTCATCCGTATGTATGGATGGAGGCTCCAGCGGTGCTGGAAGTGAGGGTGCTGTCACACAAAAACAAGTACAGCAAATATATTCAGTAAGAAAGTGGTAAGGGCTTAATGTGTAGCTAGTGTAACGCATTGTGTGATAGTGTACTGTAATTTACAGACAGCACATTTTCTGTTGAAATGGTGCTGGACCTGGCCCTTTCTGCAGGGTCCTCCCAATTCGTTTTGCCTTCACCCTCCTGTATTCTGAACCTATTTTTGTTGGCTTTAAGGACTCTGTGAACTTCATCACATATAAGCAGTGTTAAAGTGCTTGTGCTCTCTCCTTAAAACATGGTGAAATTGGTTAACACTCAATTGGTCTATTTAATTTACTTGTAAGTTCCTAGTAAAGTGGTATTACAGGTGCTCAGGGCTGTAAATCCAATGCTACTTGTGGGTCTGTAGCACTGATTGTGCCACCCACTTATCTAGTCCGTTAGACATGTCTCAGACCTGCCATTGCAGCATGTGTGTGAAGTTTTAAACTGACATTTCGACCTGGCAAAATAACCCTTTTAAAAGGCCCAAACTTTCCTTTTAATATATAGGTTTCTCATAGGGCCTTGAATAGAGCAGAGAGCAGGGTGCAGTGTATTTAAAAAGTAGGGCATGTACCTTTAAATTTTGCATGTCCTCATATTGAAAAACTCTTAAGTTCGTTTTTCACTACTGCAAGCCTAACCTCTCCCATAGGATAACATAGGAGTTACCTTTTTGCATTTAATAAGCTGTAACCTCCAATTGTGAGCAGGTGGACAGGTTGAGTTTGGTGTCTGAATAATTGTAATTAAAAGAGCTCTTTCATGGGAAAGTCAGATTTTTTATCACAATTCTAAAAATGCTACTTTTACAAAGTTACCATTATCTTGTCTTAACCATTTGGTGCCTGCAGCCTGATCCTGAGTCACTTTACTAGGTATAGCTGGCAGTTGGTCTTTGTATATTGCTCCCAGACAGTGAGACAAAGGGAAGATATGTGTTGGCAGGATGGGTCACTCTGAGTTAACGAGGAGGAGGAGCAGTCACCTACCACAATTGCACAGCACAAAGGCTCTATCTAAGCACTCTCACAAAGAGTTTGACACTGATCTTTTGTGACCCAAGACAAGCTAGGGTCAGGGCAAGGAGGAAGGGGATGCATGGCGCCTCAGGGGGTTGGAAACCTCTAGAAGCTTCCTCTAGTTCAAAGTGGTCACCAGGTGTGAATACTGGACCTTAGACCCATCTCTTCAGTACACTTCTGGACCTGTGGACTCTGCCAGGAAGAAGGACTGCTGTACTACTGAAAGGACTGCCACTCTGAAGGGGGAAGACCACTCTAAAGCTGACAGGTCAAACAAGTGCCAACTGTGGTTATCTGGTTGTTTCTGACCAGGAGAAAGTCACAAGTTCATTCTGACCACGTTGGAGCACAGACCAGATACAGAGACCAGGTTAGTCCCACTGAGAGTTGTACCTTATGTCCTTGATGCGAGACTTCGTGTCACTCAGCCAGGGCCGGACTGGCTACCGGGCGTTTTGGAATGCTGCCAAGCTGGGGGCTGATGTCACTGCGGTGGGGACTAATTTCGTTGATGGAGACCTGCGTGTGCTTCGAAATAAACAAAGCAAAACGAATTTCGTTCAGCACACGCAGGTCCCCATCAACGAAATCAGCCCCCAGCTCGGCAGCATGCCAAAACGCCCGGTAGCCAGTCCGGCCCTGCACTCAGCTTAGTTTCTGATCAGGTGATGTGATGCTAAGTCCTGCATTAAACTGCGTCGCACTGGGTTGGGTCTGATTAACAGCTGCGAGGGCTGCGATGTGAGGTCCTGCGTTGAGTTGCACTGCACTGTGTCTGTTCCGATTAAGCCATCGATTAGGAGATTCAAGGTTTGTCGATGCGAGGTATCGCATTGTGTTGTGCTGCGTTCAATCTGATTTGATGGAACCCACAGTTAGGCAGGGAGGAGTACACCCCAGCCCTGTTTCCAGGACCTAGCAGTGTACCTCTTGGGGTTCAGGACTTGCTCTAGGCTGAGGCCTGCAGCAGGGCTCAGGCAGGTCAAGTTGCAGGTGCAGGTAGTTCCAGTAGGTCAGCTTGGCAGTTGCGGCTTGGGCTCTGAAGCTTGTTATGTCACTGTAGCTCACTAAGGAGATCAGAAAACTCCCCCCTGGAATTACTCTGGGTTACTCCAGAATGAAGGTAATTAGTTCCATCGTCCTTCCCAGACAGCAAGGCAATCCTCAAACAGCAGGACAGTCCTCTGACTTCTATAGGTCCAGGAGTATTCTAATGAGTAGCTCTTGAGGTAAAATTAATATCTAATGCCATTCTTTGTGGGGGGGGACTCCATGCCCGACCCCCACATCTGTTTCTAGAAAGTTCTTCCCCTTCCCCTGTCAAGGCTCCAGACAGTCTGGGGTGACAAAAGGCAGGATCGGCCCGCTGTCAGGTTCTTTTGTTTGTGTATGTGTAGGCAAAGTCCTGTGAAGTGAAAGTTGAGCTGGGTGCATCTTCTTCCTAGTCATTCTGCCCTGATGGCTCATCCTGTTCACACTGAAGTCCCCTTTGTGTCACTGTCTGGAATGAATACACAAACAGCAGAGCTATTCACAGTCATTTGACCCAGGACACTGGCAGAAGACACAAATGGTTTGGACAAGAAAATGCCAACTTTTTAAAAGTGTGATTTTCCGAGTTAGTATCCAACTTCGCCGTTAAAGAGGGTTTTAAATTAAAATTAATTTGAGTGTAAACAGCATATCTCTATCTGCTACCAATCCACAGTTATCACATATTAAATGTAATAAAGTAACCCCGTGTTAGTCAATGGGAGAGAGAGGCCTTGTAACAGTGAAAAATGACTTTAGTAGTTTTTCACTACCAGTGCATTTAAAACTGAATTGCACATGCCCTACCTTTTAAATACAATGCACCTTGCCCTATGAGCCTTTAGTGTCTACCTCAGGGATAACATGTATAATAAAAAGGAAGGTTCAGGCCTGGTATAAGGTTAATTTTGCCTGGCCGAATTGGCAGTTTAAAACTGCACTACAGTCTGAAGCGGCAGGCTTTAGGCATGTTTTAAAAGGTTACTTTAGTCTGCAGCACAATGAGTGCTGCTGGGCCCCTAGAATCTTGTAGTTCACCGGCCCCGGCTACAGGTAGTACCATTTACAAGGGACTTAAAAGTAAATTAAATGTGCCAATTAGGTGTAATCCATCTTTGTCAAACTCTTGTCACTTGCACATGTTGAAAAATCCTTGTACTTTGTACAGTCATCTGTGCTGTTCTTCTCATATCAGTTTCACTTTTTATCAATCCAATATTGGATAGAATGAATTCAGTCTCTTTATTTTATTCTTCTCACTGACACAATGTGTACTTTTAGTTTAGTTTGAGACACTGTTATACTCCCCGAGGCCCCTTTCTACACTACAGTAGTTTCCCATCCATAAACAATTATATGTCTACTGCTGTCACTGTCGGACTCGTAGAAGAATGAGAATATCTTAGAAGTAGGAGGAGCACAATGTTTTCCTGGGGGCAAAATAAGGAGTAAAGAGCAGTAGGAAACTGGATAATCTGCCAGACAATCATTCAGCCAGAGGCCACAAGAACAGCTGACCCAATTGTCTGACTTTTCAAGGTATGAAAAATGCGCAACACATATGAGCCATGCCCTGCATTGGTGCTATGCCAATGGGGCACTGGGTGATGTCATTTACGCAATATATCCAATTAGAATTTCACTTTTAACATTAACATGCTTAGGGCATTTTATGCCAAAGTCTATATCGAAGCATGTATTACTTCAGGTGGCTTCCATACTACAGCAATGTACTTTTACTTTTATTGACTGTGAACAAAAAAAATTATTATATTGTGAACTACTATTTTTAGTTTTTCTGTTGTGCATATTACTATTTGACACTCCAGAATAATCGTGGTGAAGGCATTTGATATGGTTGATGGTGGTTGCCTGAGTGGAACCTGGGAGAAGAATGGAAGATTGATTTAAGCGGATGTGGCTCTCGAATAGTGTTTGTTGCTCTGTCAATAGTAGGATTTACATAGTCGTAGTAATAGATGAACAAAGCATGCAGAAGAAGTCGGTAGTCTGAAGGGTGAAGGAGGAGTATTCACTTTTCAGCGAAAGAAGATCAATTCTGCAGGATTTCACTGCATTTTCTATGTGAGGTGGCATGGATAGGCATGGGTCTATTAAGAACAAAATAATGTACCTATGGGAGCCAAGGACAGATTGATCCTGATGTGTTCAGTTGAGCCATTTAGTCGATTTGGATTGTCTTGATTAGTAATGTGATACAAGGTATGACACATTATTGTTATTATTGACTCTTCTACAGTACGTTGTGATAGAATGGCAAAATCAGACACGAGCAAAAAGGCGCAAACAAACTGCAAATGCAGCCAGGGCCGGACTGGCTACCGGGCGTTTTGGAATGCTGCCGAGCTGGGGGCTGATGTCACTGCGGTGGGGACTAATTTCGTTGATGGAGACCTGCGTGTGCTTCAAAATAAACAAAGCAAAACGAATTTCGTTCAGCACATGCAGGTCCCCATCAACGAAATCAGCCCCCAGCTCGGCAGCATGCCAAAACGCCCTGTAGCCAGTCCGGCCCTGATATGCAGCATAAGTGAAATCGCGGCCGCCCTGTAAAATGCCAGAGGGCCACCATAGCCAGTATAGCTCAGATGACATTAACCTATTTCCCCTACATTTTGTATGCGCTTAATGTTGTCTGTAATTTTTGACACGATTTTTAATCTAAAAATAGTAGTGAGACCTGGCTTAAAGTAGACATGGTAGCTGAACCCAACCTAGCACTGCCTCCTGGATACTCTATCCTTACTGTCAACCGTGAGTCTCGAGGGGGTGGGATTGCGGTCATTTTTAAATCATGCTACTCTTGCTGTTTTGTCAAAGAAGACATGGAGGGCTGTGAATGTGCACGATTTAGTATCACTCTCAGTGCCCATCTGACCATCTCTGGGCTATTAGTATATCGCCCTCCGGGGCCAGCCACGTATTTTAGATCTGCCCTTCTAGAATCCACCCATGCTCTTGCAATGGGCACAGCCAATTTCACCATCTTAGGGGACCTCAACATGCACTTTGACCAGACGCAAGACGCCGCAGTTACTAGCGTGCTGGCAGACCTGGCAGCCTGCCAATTCTATCAACTGGTCCCTGGCCCCACTCACTTAGCGGGTCACTTGTTGGACCCTATTTTTTCTAATATTCCATCTGCCATGTTAATGATTCCTAAACCCGTGGGATGGTCCGACCATTCTTTGGTAACCATGCTCTTTCCGGCACCTGAACCTCTTGCTAGGAACATACATCCCCCCGTCCTCAGGCGCCCTTGGCGTAAACTGAGGTTGGAGGATTTCCATGCGCTTCTCTCTGCGAATCTTCCAGCACCTCAGAATGATACCGATGGGGCTTACAGTGACTTCTGCAACTGGATTGTCCAATCTTTGGACTCCATCATCCCAGCTAAATGGATGAAAGGCCGCTCTGCGGACCCCAGCCCATGGTACAATGATACACTGGCCACTCTGCGGAAAGCATGTAAGAAACTAGAGCGCTTGTGGAGGAAAGACTACGACACTATAACTAAAAAAACCTACCTGGCTGCGATTAAAAACTACCATAGAAATGTCTGCATCGCCCGGGCTGCCTATTATGCCAACGAAATACAATTAAGTCCTAACCCGTCTAAATGTATTTTTAAAATTCTGAAAGAATTGAGAGGAAGAAATAAACCCCAGGTCTCTGCGACCATTACTGAGCAACATTGTGAAGACCTGGCGCTGTTTTTTGTTAACAAGGTGGACACTATTTACCGTTCTTTTCCACAAAAGCCGTCCTTTACGGCCTCGTGCTGCGTACCCCCCCCTCTGCATTCTCTAACAGCTATCCCCAGTATTTCACAGGACGAGCTTACTCTCTTGAGTAAGAAAGTTAAATCTGGCTCTCCGGCCGAACCTCTAAGACCTGCTCAGTTTAGAGATTCACTTTCTCTTTTTCTGACTCCTCTGTGCCAGATCATTAACTCCTCTTTTACCACTGCTGTGGTTCCTGCTCTTTGGAAACAAGCTAGGGTCTCCCCCATCCTTAAAAAACCTTCACTGGACCCTGCAAAGCTGGAAAAGTTCCGGCCTATCTCCCTCCTGCCGTGGGTGGCTAAGATTGCGGAGGCCCACGTTAACAGTATCCTTACTAAATTCCTCAACACTAATAATATTTTGGACCCCTCGCAAAACGGTTTTCGTGCAGGTCACAGCACAGAGACAGCTCTGCTGGCAATGACTGTTCACCTACAGACCATCCTGGACTCTGGTCATACTGCGGCTCTGATTTTACTTGACCTCAGTGCCGCGTTTGACACGATTTCACATGTGATTCTACTACAACGGCTGGAGGCGGCTGGAGTAGTAGGCCTCGCACTCGAATGGCTTAAGTCGTTCCTGAGCGATAGATCTTTCCGCGTGTCAGCCCCCCCGTTCCTCTCCCAGCCCCACTCCATTGGGCAAGGGGTACCCCAGGGTTCGGCTCTGAGCCCCGTATTGTTCAATTTATATGTCCAGCCTCTTGCTACGGTGGCCAAGAATATGGGCCTCACTATGGTCTCTTATGCCGACGACACGCAGCTAGTGGTGGCCCTATCTGATGGTTCTCCGCTGGACGCCCTCAGATTTAGGAGTGGCCTGGCCGCCGTAGCAGAATGGATGAACTCTAACTGCCTTCAGTTGAACGCCACTAAAACGGAGGTATTGTTGGTGGGGAAGGACAGGAACCTCTGGAATGAGCAGTGGTGGCCTAGTGTGCTTGGAGACACCCCCACCCCTAAGTTGGTGGTTAAGAACTTAGGGGTCTGGATGGATTCCTCCCTTAGCTTCCAAGAACACACTAAAAAAGTCGCGGGCACCTGCTTCGGTCTCTTGCGGGCTCTTAAGCCGCTGCTGAAGTTTTTCAATCCGCTCACCCGCCAGCTGATCGTCCAATCGGCTATTTTATCCAGACTGGACTACGCTAATTCGCTCCTCTTAGGAGCCAATCAGGCTGAGGTAATGCGACTACAGCGTGTGCAGAACGCGGCTGCTAGAGCCCTTTTAGGGCTCTCACGTCACTGTTCCGCCACTGACGCCGTTCGGCGGCTTCACTGGCTTCCGGTGGCCAAACGGATCCAATTTAAGGCACTCTGCCTATCCTTTAAGATCCTGAAACTTGCTTCACCCTGCCTCCTTGCCAATATGCTAACCCCCTACAAACCCTTACGCGAATTGCGTTCCTCGGGGCAGCACTTAGTCACTGTCCCCCGGGTGAAGCGTGCACGGGCCGGTGGTCGTTCTTTCCACCACACGGCCGCTAAACTATGGAATTCTCTGCCCCCTCAGATCCGCTGCCTAAATGAGTTACTAGCTTTCAGGAAAGCTATTAAAACCTTCCTCTTTCCACAAGCTTAGGCCGCCTACCCTCTTCTCTGTTGCCTACCTGTCTCTCTTCGACTCTGCTACTCTCTGTTGCTGGCAGCGCCGGGACGCCTCTTTGCTGGGGCAGCTGCGCGCTTTATAAATTTGGCTAACATAACATAACATAACAAAGAAGCTTGACGCTGCAAACATAATTGTTGCAAGCAAGTTGTTCAAGACGGTTGGCATCGATTTGTGAAAGAAACAAGCGCGCAATCAGGTAAAGGTTTAAAAACAACAATGTTACGAGATGAAATATTCTCTCATTACTTCTTCATCTGCAATCAAGTTCTCATTGCGGTTTGCAGAAACAAAAAAGAAACTCAGAATATGCTATATTTTACCATTGGAGCAATGGCATGTAGATTTTGAATGGGTTGCAGTGCGAAATAAAGCTCCTGTGGTTTGCTGCTTTCCCGAGCTTCCAGCTAACTCTACAAGTGATTGGATGAAAAGATTAGCAACAGGGTTTGTACAAAATGAGATGTGTTTTTCAACAAAAGTGCTTTCAATCAGGCAGGTATAGGTAATTTTGCCACAACGTGAAATGATGTTTTTCTTCTTTTGCATCCAGCACGTCAGTCACTACTATTATTATAATTCCTAACTCCGCAACATGTACAATCATGGCTTAGAAACAGAACATGGTACCTGCCAACAACCCATTTATTTAAGAAAAGTCACCAAGAAATGTTCTTAAAAGAAGGCGCTGACACCGATGTCTTGAATTCATTTGAAAGTCATAAACAAAGCATTTTCCTCACTTTTCGAATTGTTGTAGCTTGGCCTTACCAATTTGAAAAGTCAGGAAATTGCTTGGTTAAACTTCATATCTGTGGTGCCTCTTGTTGAATTCTATTGATGTTTTCCATGTTTCGAAATCGATTTTTGGCTATTGTTTTTTAATTAGCATTTTTACGTTGTGTTTTTACTGTTTTGGTACAGCTAAATACTTTGCATTTTTTCTTTAAGTTATGTCAGTCTTCTGTGTATCAAGGGCTGATCTTAGAATTACTTTATTGAACAGGTATGATGGACCTGACAAGGTTTGGACTTATTTATTGAAAATCACTCGCATCCTCCACAACTAATAACCCACATTCTTACAAATAGATAATAATACAAAATAATGTGAGCTTAAAATCCAAGGACTGCACAGCTACCACATGCATCTACTCCTCCATTTTTAAAAGTCTGCAGATAGGGCAAGCAACATTTTTATCCTAGATCATTAACAGCAGCGTAGGCAGATTATGGTACCAGAGGGGCAAACTGTTCATGAGGGGGCACTGGTCGAGACCGTGTCTCTATAAACGTATGCATACATATGATCATCAAGCATGACACAGCCATATGGCCACACTCCCACAACCTGCTAACCAAGCCCATGCTACAGAAAGCACACTAATCATTTTCAATGTAATTTGGTAACTTGTTAAGGATTTTAAGCACCATATGAATGCAAACACAGCAAAAAGTAACTGTGGTAAATATTACATGATTGCTTGTTGTATTGCATTTGGGTTGCACACTGGGATCATAGGACGATGAGGGGAGCAATAGTGCTGGATAGGAAGTAGCTGATAGGATTGGTGAAAATAAAGATTTGCTGTCACAGGTTTTGTGATTTGTCTCTAGATTTATAGTTTAAAAGGATAGCAAATTTACTGAGAATGTGTTTTGCACCATGTTGGGATGGAACTGGCCCCTGCATGGCATTCAGTCATGTCTGTGTCATTAAAGTGGACGCCTATTGGCCCACTTGTGTAAAGTTCTGTCCCAAGGCTCTAACTCAGACACTAGTACTACGATTTCAACTGTTTGCTGTGTGTTTTTATGTATGTGCCTGCACGATACAGCCATTGAGGGCATGAGTGAGTGAGCGTAATTGAGGCTTATAGGATTCATCTTAGATGCACCTGGCTTGGCCTCATGCAAAAGATGGAGGTGAGGTTATTTTCCCAGGCAGTGGAAGTGTATTGCTGACACTTCTGAAGCTGGACAGAGGAATGGTTAAAGGGGAGACAAGTCTCCTTCAGTAATTCAATATGGGCTTTTGCTGATAGGGGATGTTAATTACTGTTTCGGTATCAGTGCCATTTGATAGATGGTAAGGGTGAAGGGTGGGACTGCAGTCTCTGACGCTCAAAGTGAATGGGATATCCTAAGGTGAGGGCAGCCTTTTGTCTTTCCCCTGATCATGCTTCAGTGTCGCTGATGATTGCCAGGCACAGAATGCTCACACTTCTTGTTCCTCTTTTATGGCGTATGCAGACCGGGGGCCACCCTGCTGTGAGGAACATCACACCTCACAAAGGCTGTGTCTAGAGATCACCCTGGCCACACTTAAAATGAAAACTACTCTCAACTGGTTCTAAATGTGCATCCAAATCTCCTGTCTGCTTTGACTGGCACCCACTGTACAGAAATGCCTCTCTCCTAAGGTTTTGGACTAACGCTGCTGGTATTCAACTCTGAAATTAAACTGCTAACTAAAAATAAAAGTCAAAACTATGAAAAATTTAGATCGAAGCTTTATCAGTTACAAATTTACAACATATGCAGTTGCCACATCGAACACATCCTTTCGATTGTATCCATGTCTCAGTTTGTCAGCACTCTGCCAATTTGTCTACATGCACCCCAATACCCTGGGAGACTCTTTCAGGATTGATGACATAACGTGTTACCAATATCCATTTAATGGGAGTAGAGAGAGGTTGCTTAAACCCCACAGTGTATGCTGATAGGATGCTTGGATCCTGAGGTTTAGCAGGAAAGCTTGTTGGGGAGATGAGGGGACAGTGAAAGTGAGATTTAGAAGAATGCATATATTTAAAAGGCACAGTGTAGCAATTTGTTCACACCGAGTGTGCTGAGGAAGCAACAAAATACATGCTTCCAGTAAAAAATGTGCACAAACTTTGTTACAGCAACATAGCGTAAGCACATAAAAATAAGAAAATGTTATGTCCAGTGCTTAGGAGAATCAAATGTGTCCTTTCAATTCTGTATAATAAATGAAGTTAATATTAGAAACCTTGGTGAATCTGCCAGTCATGAAGCAACCAATTGAATGCACTTTTCCATTGCATGCGTGGCATCTCAACATATATCCACCAAGTTGTATGGGCCAAACATGTGGTCAGGCAGAGTTTGGAGCCTTTCTGATCACCACCCTTGAGTGCGCTACCACTCAGATCTAGCCTTAGAGGGTTTTCAGTGGCAGTAGAGAGGGTTCCAGCTGCACACAGACAGTCAGGGGTGACATATGCTAGTGCATACTTGTGACACAGGTAACTGCCATCCATGCAGTAGCACATCCTATTTCCCTAACACAGGAGATCAAGGTGTTAATAACCACCCTCTTGTCTTTCTCTGTGAATTGAACTCCATCATCTTTCTCTGTGAATTGAACTCAATCACTTCTGTACATATTCTCCTTGTCAAAGCGTAAATTCTTGTAGATGGAGCCCATGTTGAGGTCTCTGAGAAATGCAGAAACAGTTTTATCGACATGTTTACTGGCTTTGTCTATCTGCGGGCAGATTTTGTTTGACCACTTCCATTTCTGCCTTCGGCAAATGGTAGAGTACACCAAAGCAGTGTGAGGGAAAAGTGCCATTAATTGAATAAAGATATCCTTCATTAGGATTTGCAGTCATAGCACTGTAAGTGTGCCTTGGTCACTGCCACCAAGAGGTATGGATGTTGGCCATCCGCAATGCTTTCAACCAAAGGATGCAATTGATGCCACATTTGTCCTCTCTGGCCAATCCAAGTAATTTCCACATTACACAAACCCAAGACCCTCTCATTGCCACTCTTTCTAGCACACTCTCTGGTCCAAAACACATAGCTATGATCCACAGTCCACTCTCCAACCCTTATGAAGGCAAGCAGCAGTAGCGCCCAGATGAAGGCTAGAGATGAATGAGATGAAAGGCAGTTACAATGGAGTACTAGACCTGGTTTAAAAAAAGGACATATTTTATCGGATGGTGTAAATATGTTGGTTGCTAAAAATAGGTAGCGATTTGAAAGGTAATAGTAGTACATCTGTGATTGGCTCTAGATAAATTAAAAATAAGCTTTGCTGTTTTGGATATGATTAAACTTTCAAGCAGTGAACCACACTTGCTACAGTTCAACTTGAAGCTAGTATGCTGCTGCCAGAAAGTGCAGTGAACGTTTGACCAAATGGTACCATAGAATGTTCCAAAGGAGGCTGCTACGGCAACTAACATAAAACAGTGTGAGAAGAAGAGTTCTAAAAAAACGGTACTTTCAAACCTCAAAGGAGAATGGTTTAGACATATTCTGAAATACTAATTTTCTAAATCACTACTCTCTCAAAATCTAAAATCTAGATGAAAAATTATAGCAGGATGATGGTAAATGCATTAAAGGACTCCGGTAGAGATCCGCACCTCCGCTGTGAAGTTACATGGGGAGGGCCACACTGAGCATTATGACAGAGTCGTGAATCCACCCGCAAACACTCCCAGATTGATCAACAGAACATCCTGTAATTCACAAAAACTTCCAAACAGAAGCGGGCACGGACTCCAACAGATGCAGTGCCAAAATATGTGTTTATTCAAAATTAAAGTGCTGTTCATGATGCGTTTCGGCCACATCTAGTGGCCTTGACCACATGATCGGGCTACGTTATTTCCTGTTTTTAAACCTGAAAACCACGTGATTAACTGCTTTGCACACAGTGATAACAACTGGCAACAGACTAAAATAAAATAAAATTGTGTTGTTCACAAGACGCCTATTGCAATGCACATATATAAATACTTGATATATAAGTCTAATGAAGTCAAACCTGTGATATACTGATAACTACAATGAAGCACTATAAAACATTCTTTAAACAGATCCTTTAAACATTTTGCCCACTCATCAAATTCATATCAATGTGCAAAAAATGTACAAAAAATTGTACCAACAAATACATGTAACATCTAATTATATATATATATATATATACTGAGTTATTAGTGCATGTTAAATACCGAAATAGACACTGATGTTATAAATTTAATATGAAGTGAAGTTAATATGAAGTGAAATGCTGACGGAAGTGGAGACATATTCAAACAGAAACTGATATATGCATGTATAACATCTATCATATAGCAATTTGGACAATGAAACCGACAATGAAACCGTCACTAACAAATAGTTACATACTGAGTCATTCAGCTGGAATTAGGCGACTGAAAAGGTTATTACTGCTAGATACTGGTGAAGTGAATGCCTTGGTCTCTAATATATGGTTTCATTAACTTCTCCACAATTGTCATATTTAATTTATTTGCAAGCCTGTAGTTCAGTGTTCTAGCTACACCCAGGGCATGTAAATTAAATAGTATTAGACGCATTGTACGTCTAATTGTGCAACCCAGAGACGTAGGCGTTTAAACATGTTTGATGTGTGCTAGTCCAGAACTTGTGTCTGCAGTTTATTACACTGGTATGTTGAATTTATATTTATAACAGCTGGGCAAGTCTTAAGCTTACCTTTTATTACATTTAAATCACCCCAAATATAAACTGTATATAGCTAATAGGGCAGGAAGGTATGTGTTTAAAGGGTGAAACATGTAGTTTTACCTTACAGTGAATTAGTAACACTAGCAGACTAATATACTCAGTTATACATCCATTCTATCTATGCACTCACTGAGATACTTATTTGCAAAACCGTACAGTCACTCACACAGTCAGACAGTGAGAGAGGTACACAATTTGTTATAAACCTACACAGCAATTATGAATCCAGCAGTAACAGAGTCAGTTGTACACACAGTTACATATCCCAACACTCAGTAACACAGACACTAAACAATGTATACACCCATTTACATGCACATTTCTAGAATCATAGAGATAGTAAGAGATACAATCACACAGCAACATAGTTACTTACAAATCTAGTCACATACCCACAGAGGAGCTGATAGACTTATTTAATTATGATCTGAGGTACTAATACTCCTAGTCACCCATCCAGTCTGGTAGGCCTTTAAACATGTGTTGAACCAGCTACTTCAGAGCCAGTGTGTGCAGTTTTACTGCTAGGTCGAGTCACATTTAAATCTCCCTGCCAATCTTTAAACTTTTCTTCTACTACATATACGTCACCCAAAGGTAGACTGTATGTAGGCCGTAGTGCACTGTGCTATGTGCTTAGAATGTAAGACATGTAGTTTTAAGTTTTAGTGAGTTATACATTTGATTTCAAAACCATACATCCAGTTAAACAATCAGTCTCTCACCCATACTGCAACTCACAAACCTATTGACAAAAGCATAGAGCCACTCACAAACCCAGTCAGACAGTGACAGAGGTACTTACACATTCACTCACACACAATACAGAAATGATGTATTGAGTAATAACTGAGCCACTTGTACACACAGTGACATTCTCCAATACTCACTAACACAGCCAGCAAGCAATCCATACAGGCACTTGTATACACATTTTGATACCCATAGAGTTACTAAGAGAGCCATTCATATACCAACAGTTACTTACACATCCAGTGACACACCCATAGATTGACTGACACACTAACTCACATATGTACTTAACTACTGACACAACCAAGTCACCCATTCAGACAAGTAGCCCTTTAAACATGTGTTGGGCCTTCTACTGCAGAACCTGCATGTAAAGTATTAATGCCAGATTGGCTTGACATTTAAAAGCCCTCCCAAGCCTTAAACACCCCAATTTCTACATACAAATCACCCCTGAGATAGGTTGTAGGGAGCTTATTGACCAGAGTTGTATTCGTTTAAAAGTGAAGACATGTTCTTTGAAGTTTCAGTGAGTTACATATGCCCAGTTATACATCTAGTGTACCATGCAACACTGCAAATGACATGCCTATTTACAAAAGCATACAGCCACTTCCACAGTCACTCAAACAATGACATAGACTTTCACACATCCACTGACACAACCATACAGCTAATATGTATCCAGCAGTTACTGAGCTAGTTGCACTCACAGTTACATACCCCAACAGTCTCTAGCATAGCCATTAACCAATACATACACCCACTTAGATACAGATTTATAGACCACTATAGATTCTAGCATACCAGTTAGACAGTGACAGACTTACTTAGATATCCAGTGAGAAATGCAAAGACAATACGGCACACTCATTCAGCTATGTAGTCAAATATGGACAGCACCAAGTGAGCCATTCAGACTAGCTGGTCTTTAAACATGTCTCAGCCCTGTTACTGCAGACACTGTGTGAGTAGTTTTAATGCTAGGCCAACTTGGCATTTAAAATACCTTTGCCAAGCCTTAAACTTAAATCCTTCTTCTACTACATATAGGTCACCCCGAAAGTACGCTATAGGTAGGCTATACCAGAGGGTTCTATGTCTATGTGCTTAAAAGGTAATACATGTGCATTGAAGTTTTACTGAGTTATATGATCACTTATAGACCCATATGTCCAGTTTAACATCCAGTTTCATACTCACACTGCAACTGATAAACATATTTAGAAAAGCATAGAGACACTCAAACACCCAGTCACAGAAAGACACAGGCATTTACACATTGAGTGGCACACCCATACAGCACATATGTATCCAGCAGTAACTGAGCTACTTTCACACATAGTTATGTACCCCAACAGTCTGTAGCACAGACAGTAACCAATACATACACCCACTTAGAGATTTAGAGACCTATACAGGTTCTAACATACCAGTAATATAGAGATACACTTACTTACATATCCAGTGCGACACGTATAGAGACAATGGCTCACTCATTCAGATATGTAGTCCAATACGAACAGTAGGAAGTGAGCCATCCAGACAAGTTGGCCTTTAAACATTTTTTAGGCCTGCTACTGCAGACACTATGTGGCCAGTCTTAATGCTAGGCCAACTTGACATTTAAAATACTGTTCTCAAGCCTTAAACTCTTCTTCTACCACATATAAGTCATCCGTAAGGTAGCCTGTAGGTAGACTATACAACAGGGTGCTATATGCTTAAAAGATAATACATGTGCATTGAAGTTTTAGTGAGTTACAGGCACACTTACAGACTGATATTCCCAGTAAAAATTCCATTCACACTCTCATTCTGCAACTGATAAACCTATTTAAAAGAGCATAGAACAGTCATACACCCAGTCAGACAAAGACAGAGGCATTTACACACCCACTAAGTCACTAATATAGCACCTATGTGTCCAGTAGTAACCGAGCCTCTTGCACATACAGTTGCAAACTCCTAGAGTAAGTAACAGAGCCAGTAACCAATCCATACATCTACTTGCATAAAGATTTAGAGACCCATACAGTTTCAAAGATAGCTAGACATATAGCGACATAATAACTTACATATACATTATAACACGCACAGAAGAAATGGTACACTCACTCAGTTGGTAGTCAAATACTGACACAACCAAGGGAGCCATCCAGACAATTTGCACTTTAAACATGTCTCAGTCCTGCTACTGTAGAGCCTATGTGTACAGATTTACTACAAGGCCAACTTAAAAAAAGATTGCCAAGCCTTAAACTCTCCTTTAATTATATGTAAGTCACTCCTAAGTTAGGCTGTAGATAGTTCATAGGGTAGGGTGCTATGTGCCTAAACAGTAACATATGTACTTGTAAGTTGCAGCGAGTCACATACAAACTTAGAAACTCATACAACCAGCAATACAATCTGTTGCTCACCAGTACAGTGAATTTAAAAACATCTTACATGCACTCACACACCATCAGACAGCAACACAGATACTCACATTCACTCGCACACCCATACAGCACTTATAAATTCAGCACAAAGTGAGCTTGGTGCACACACAGTTACATAACCCAAAGTTTGCTAACAGAGCCAGTTAGGAATCAATAGAGTCACTTATATACACAATTAGTGACACACTCACAGAAGGACTGACACACACACACTCAGATCTGTACTAAGTAATGACACAATTAAGTCACCCATCCAGACAAGTAGCCCTTGAAACATGTGTTGGGCCTGGTACTGCACAGTCTGTGTGTACTGTTTTATTGCCAGGTCAAGTAGACTTTTAAAATCCCTTACCAAGCTTTAAACTTCCTTTTTTCTACATAAAAGAGACCCTGGAGTAGGCCATAGCTAGACATACACTGCCACACCCATACACGCTCTAAAGTACACAGTACAACACTCAGGCAGCCAATGATGCATATACTAACAAACTGGAGCACACACTCATGCATACACTAACACACCCAGGCACACAATCATGCATACAGGAAGATACCCAGGCATACACTGATGCATACACAGACACATCCAGGTACACACTGATACAAACACTGACACAACCAGGCACACAATGATGGATACACTAACACATCCAGATGCATACATATAGGTACACTGACATACCCAGTCGCATACCCTGTCGCACACTGATGCATACACTGACACACCCAGGCACACGCTTTTATATACACTAACATAAGGAGGCACACACTAATGCATATAGTGACACAGCAATAGATACACTAATGCATACAGTGACACACCAAGTCACACACTGATGCATACACTACAATACCCAGGCAGACACTGACATACAGTAAAACACCTGGCACACAGTGATCCATACACCAATACACTCAGACAGACAGTCATGCATACACTGACACACCCAGATACAATCTAAGGCATTCAGTAGCATCCCCAGGCACACACTGATATATCCACTGACACACCCAGGGGCACACTCATGTCTACACTAATACACCTAACAACACACATATGCATACACAGACACACCAAATCACACACTGATCCATACACTAACACACCCAGGTACAAACTAACACATATGCTGACACACCGACGCACACAGTGATGCACACACACACACACACTGATTTAGACATGATAAAACAGGTTTACAATGGCTATAACAGTGTTATAAGTGTTTATATAGGAAGTTCAATGATTACATTATGTAACTTCATAATATATAATGAAAAGCTAAACATATTCATTTGTTTTTTGTTTGCAGAGTTCTGTTTTACTTAAAAACAGAAACTTATAATGACAAATAAAACACACAGAAGACAGAAATGGAGGAAAGGATACTATCTCCTTACAATAGAGAAAGAAAAGGGAAAAATGCTGAGAATGTTGTTAAAGAGAAAAAGAGCTGTTGGAAATAAAACTAAAAAGTTTCTTAAAATTGTATGTGGAAAAATGAAAAGCAAGCAAAACCATGGAAATAAAAAGTGAGGTTTCATAACATCTAAGAAAAGAGAAAAACATAGTAATATTAAGAGTAAATAATGTTAAAAGAAAGCAGATACTTTAAAAAGAAAATTTAAGGACATCAAAGTCAGAATGTTTCGTAGTAGAGTAATTAAGAATTTGGCATGCACTATGAGGCAGTATAAAATGAGAAGAGAAGAAGTCAAACAAAAACACCATATTGAGTCTTTAGTTGATAAGCCACTTGCCCTGAAGAGGAAGCCATTTAATTTGATATTGAACAGGATAAGAACACTGGATAAAACAGTGTAGTATATAAAAAAGACGACAAAAAAAGACTTGTGAATAGAGCAAGTTTTTGCAACTTTTTAGAGGTGAATGGAAGCATACATCTAGTACTGAGCCTTTCTTCAATGAAAAAAGCTACGTCTAAGAGAACACATAAGTGCATGCAGTTGAAACAACTGGTCGATGTTATGAGGTGAAAGATGGTACTCCCATTGTAAAAGAGGAGATAGTTCATAGGAATGTAGAGGGATTGATAGATGAAAAGGTGGAAGGAATGCATAGATAGGCCCCTGAATACAAACGGAACTGTAGCAGTATTTGCAGTGTTCGTCAGGAATCAATTGATATATTGAGATCTTACCTTAGCAAGTTTCCAAGCAGTAGCCTCAAACAGAAAATTGAAATTTTGCAAGGCTTAGATCCATGCAGAGTAAGAAAGTATACCAATTTAAAGGGACATTCACTGGCATGTCTATCAAAGAAAGTGTGCAGAAGGACCTTCATCACTTTAGAAAGTTAGCCGTTCATCACTCTAAAATGCTAAATTTAGGGGGATATTCACAAGAACGTGCGATAAACATCGCCAAAATAGGCTAAAGCAATTTCTCATATCGCCGTCTATCGCGGGGAAATAACCCTGTGTCAACGTCGTATTCACAACACGGCGGTAACATGCAATAGTTTCCCGATAACGCCTCAAATGTCCGCGATACAACTACCACGACGGCGATAAAAAAGGAAACCCGAACGCGAAAAAAGTTGCGATGGGCCCAACCGCGATTGAAAAATCGGCGACAAGCAGCGCCAGGCTTGCAATTCCCACGTCAGGCAGGAAAAATCACCGTAAAAGCAGCAAAAAAATAAAATAAAAAAAACATAACTGCGAAGCACAATGGAGGCAGCCGGAGCAAGTACAGAGGACAACCCGAAACCCACAAGCCCCACAGAAGACCAGCCTGGGACCTCGGGGTCAGGGAAGGGCAAGGAGAAGAAGAAGAGGAAGACGCGGTTCAGTCCGCAGGAAAACAGGATCCTGATCACGGAGGTGGTCGAACACCATCAACAACTGTTCGTCACCTCCACTGTGTTATTGGCAACCAAAAATACAACATGGCAGTCCATCCTGGACAAGGTGAATGCAGTCGGAGTGCTGAGGAGGACAATGGAAGAGCTCAAGAGGCGCTGGAATGACGTGAAGCGCAAAACCAAGCTGAAACACGCAAACAACCTCAAAGCAGCAATGCAGACTGGGGGTGGGAGTCCTGCGCCACAGGAGGAGCTGGATGAGATGGAGGAAATGGTGTCCACAGTCATCAGTGTGGAGACGGTGGCAGGAGTCGGGGGACCGGACACTGCTCAACATGACCTGGCACCACAGCAACAGGGTGAGTAACCACCAGGGACTGGGGGAACGGGGGAGATGGGCACAATGGCACACATGCACAATGAAGTATAGCACAATGCACAACCACAATGACTCTGGATCATGTCCCTGATCTCCTTGCCATACTGCAGCACACATAGAAACAGCAAGTAGTCGCCCGTCCACAATGTGACCAGAAGGGGCCCTCCCCACACATCACCAATCTCACAACAAACCCATACACATGTGCTGAACACAGCAAAGCTGCGGATCCGTGAGCCCCACTGACAATGCAAGTGACACTGCATGACGATGAGCATGTCTGCAGGCCACTCATCATTACATGTTGCACCCCACGACACCGAGGTGGCTGAGTGTGGTCCACATCCGGAAAGGAGCAGGTCACACAGTCACACATCCACATGCACAAACAACCCCTGACGGCAACAAGACATCTGCGGACAACCCATGCCCAAGAGCCCCAACTCCCACCAAGAGCCCAATTTACCCAAGTATGCAACATCACAGCACTGCATAAGCACAGAAGTCAAAGGCACACCGCCTGAAAGGGAGAAGGCCAAGAAAAGTCTGAGCTGCAGGGGCGACTCTCCCACAATGCAGCACACACACAAGAATCAGAGCACATCAACAGTGACAACAATGTGGTACAAACTGCAACACATTCACAACAGAACAGAGGACACAACTGCTGCTGCCTGTGTGTAGAAACTGGCCAATCACATTTGGCATAGCAGGAAACTGTGACATGATAATGGACAAGTACAACCCCACATCCCTGATGGTGCATAAATTTCCACTGTCCCGCTTCAAATAGGCAGCTCCTCCTAAACAGTCACAATATACATTGTCATGCAGTCTGTTTGGAAACTTGGCCAATGCGTGAACATACATGGAACACACTGTTAAACTGCATATCCCCTTTACATTGCAGAGGGAGAATCAACACCTCCTGCAGAGCAGACCCAACATCTCTTCACTGATGAGGAAGAGGACCTCCACACCTTCGACACCGATGCCCTCCAAGATCTCATGGACACCCTCAGCACCCCACCCCAGGAGCAGGGCAGCCCAGCTGCATCGAGGAGACCTCACCCCCTGCACAGACCACACAGCAGGAAGCACCCACCACCCCGGCTGTCTCCCAGGATCCCCACGACCAACACATAGCATTTCAACGCCGTGTGTTGGAGGGCCAGAAGGAGATGGCTGAGCAGGTGCGGGTGGGGTTCGACCTCATGGCAGCCAAACTAGATGCCATCCATGGGTGTCTACGTCCCATCAGGGACCACTTACAGTCCCTAACGGACACCCACAGTCCGCTCCATAGTCTCCAATGAGCCATGGCTGACATCGCTGGAGTCATGACTCGGAGACAAGAACACCTGTCTAGTCAGAGTGGCTCCAGCAATCTCAGCCGGGAGTTGGGACACATGCGGAGGCTCATGGACATGGTGCGGATGGATGCGGAAAGGATGGCTGCCAGGGCTGCACATCAGTGACATGTAGCTGGGATCTTCCATGCCCTGCAGATCCTCATCATGGCATTGCTGCCACATGGCCTGGCGCAGATGAATGCTGCTGCTCCTACACTATCCACATCTCCGCCCCCTGATGTGTCAGTGCCCCACAGTGCGGCAGACATTCCACCTCCGGCACCTGATATGTCACTGCCACACAGTGCGGATGACAATCCACCTCCGGCCCCTGATGTGTCAGTGCCACACAGTGCTGCAGCTGAAACACCACCACCCACAGGTGAGGCACATCACACATCAGAGGACGATGATGTGGATGAGACTGCCGTTGTGGTAATGAGGAAGCGGTAGCATTCATCTCCACCATATGGCCTGTTTCAGCTTGGTTCTTCCCTTTGCATAATCACCTTCCACTGTTCCCCGATACACTCTGCGGCACTCACCTTGGACCTCGACATGGACTGCCATATTCTGTTTGGTTACCAATGACACAGCAATCAGACTGTGGACTGAACTCTTCCTCTTCCGATGAATCTGTCCTTCCCTAATGGACTCTGGCTGGCCCTCCACGGGGCAACAATGTAAAGTGGGGTTTGCATGGCCCTGTACTGCTCCAGCTGCAACACTCCACTGAATGTGAATAAAACATTCAAATTCACACAGATGTGTCATGTCTATGATCCTTCAAGTATGACAGTATGGATGAATGTAGGGTCACTGATTCCCACTCACGTCCAATTAGCACATGTTGTGGGGCTTGGGTCACAGGGTGCAACATTGCCGATAGCGGTCCGGATGTCGCAGACACTACAACGGAGACACACGCATTGGTTACTTCCTTGTCCAGGCCAGAACTAAACCACGCCCAGAGCCCCGGGCTCATTGTTCACACACCTACGCTGGACTGGCATAAGCCAGCCCACTCCGCTTATGCTCACAGGGGGTGACGACACAGCTACATGTCCCAGGTCTTCCCTGTAGAGATCTGCTGGTCACAGGTCTAGTCGTCAGCATGCCACAGCCACTCCCTGAGGGCTTGGTTACACCCACACCACACCCATCCAGCACAGGCGTCACGGGACATGTGACCCTGCCAATAGAAGGGGCCCACCACAGCACATCCCCCACTGCCAGAGGTGACATGATGGCGTCCGCATCCATGGAACACAATCATAAAGGGTCCGTGACTTGCGTTGCCCTGAGTTGGTGGCACCCGATGGCCTGGGTCCAGCACGGGCCTACCGCCACGTGGCGATGACTTGCGTTGCCCTGAGTTGGTGGCCCCCGATGGCCTGGGTCCGGCACGGGCCTACCGCCATGTGGCTTTGACTTGCGTTGCACTGAGTTGGTGGCACCCGATGGCCTGGGTCCGGCAGGGGCCTACCGCCATGTGGCGATGACTTGCGTTGCACTGAGTTGGTGGCACCCGATGGCCTGGGTCCGGCACGGGCCTACCGCCACCTGGCGATGACTTGCGTTGCACTGAGTTAGGTCCACCTGAAGAGCTGAGCGGGTGTGCAGCCTGCGATGATGCGTTGGCCTCGATACGGCGTCCAGCATATCAGGACTCAATTTGATTTGTGAGCCCTGCTGGACAGGAGTGTGCGTGCAGACAGAAGTCGGCACACACATGACTCCGCGGTGCGGTGCCGCAGGGTGCGCTGGGGGCATGAGGCGCGGAATCCAGCCATCGGCTGAGGAGGTTGCACCGGCACGTGGAGGGCCCTCTTCGAGACACGCCGGTGGCGGCAGGTGAGCATTGAGGCCTGGGTGCACAGGGGCGGGCAGTCATTGCTGGGCGGCGGACTGGTCTGGGGACCAGGGCTGGGGTGCAGCAGGCGCACAGGATCACGCAGGCACCACTGGGCACGGCGGCGGCCTCGTGGCTGGGTGGGGGGCGCCGCCCTGGCAGACACGGCCCTGCATGCACTGACGAGATGTGCGCGGGTTGGCTTGGGACGTAGTCACCTCGTCTTCAGTGTGAATGCGGCCGTTGATTGTGGTCGGGCACGTGTGTGTAGGCTTATGGTCACGATATGGCGGACACAGAGACACACTCGTAAGTTACTGTGGTGGCCATCCCGGAACTGGACCACACCCAGGGCCCCGGGGTATTCATTTGCGACATACGCCAGCCAAGGTGCTCCACTCAGGCTTACAGGGGGGGACCACGTGGCTACATGTCCAAGGGCTTCCACACTGCCTGGGGTAACCTTTTTGCGTCCACTGTCCACTACACTGCAAACACCAGCAGTAGATGTCCACACGGACATGTCTGTGCTCTGCATACTGCAGTCTATCCAGCACATCTCCGCAACACTTGGCATTGTGTCCTTTCTTTGTGCTGGGTCACTTGCCTCCTTCGCACATTCTTGGTTCCCACCTCCCCCCACTTTCTGCAATTGTGTGGCAGAGGGGCTCTGCCTTTGTGGATGGTTTGTCTACATGTCTGGCCCCTGTTACCACGGTTACTTATGTTGTCGTGTCCGGTAGTTGGGCATGTTGGTTGGCATGTTGTATGTGATTTTGTTACGTGTGCTCTCCCACAGTTGTGAGTTGTGTGAGTGTGGAGTTGTGGTGTGTGGTGTGTTCAGTTAGTACTTACCAATGAGCAGTGCATTGCCATGGGTGCCATCCTGAAAGCGCTGGTTGATGATGGACTGTCAGAAGATGTATGTATCATGCACACTGCCTGTGAAGTTGGCGACGACATTGGTGAACTGTCTCCGGTGGTCCACTATCGCCTGCACATTGATGGAATGCATGTGCTTTCTGTAGCGGTAATTGTGTGCAGGGTCGGCAGGGGGCACAAGTGCCCCCGACACGTGCTGTAAGGCAGCTATGGCGTGATTCCCTTGCATGGTCTCCAGCTGTTCATGCACAACATGGGGGAAGTGAAGGTGCAGGGGTATCAAGATGATACATACCGTGATGTTTACAGGTATGATGAATCCTGCATGATGAGATCGTAACAGATGTTTGTGTGGTCGTCACCTTCCTTTTCTTTCCTGCGGAGGTTACAGGCACACGTACTTCTGTTGCAGTATGTTTGGACTAGATTCATCATACCTGTATGCATTCCGGTTTGTCCAAGTGCAATACACTGTACCAGATTACGTTTGTGACTATGAGGACGCTTGACAATTGTCACCATTTCTCCAACAGGTTTCTGACTCCTGATTTCGGGATATGGAATGGTATTGGGGAGTTCCCGCAGCATTTGCAGTTTATTGGATCCACAAGTTGCCCTGGTGAAGTTCCCCATTGGGAATGGAACGCGTTGGCTGTGCTTTTCATCTTGTTGTTTATGTATTTGTAATAAAGTTCTGTTTTTCCACTACCGTTGACTACTGGACTTCATGACCTGGGGGGGAGGGTCCGGGGGGTGTTTGCGGTGGGTGTTGTGGCCCTTTTGGGTCTCCAGGCTGCATGATCATTGTCTCCATGACATGTGTTGGTCTTCAGATGTGGCTCTAGGCTGGACTCCCTTTCATACTGCAGGTTGTTGTCCTGCTTAACACCAGTAAGAGGCAGGTGTTGAATCCCTGCTGCTAACGTGCATTATCGCCTGTTTTCGGATCGCATCGCTGATCTGGCTGGTCGTTGGGAATATCACGAAGTGGTGTTTTTGTGTGTTTTTGCACGGGAACGCCTACTCTGCATATCATTAGCGTTAGTTGTCGCTCTCATCCGTGGCTATGTGTTTTGCGGCAGCTATCGCGGGAAAACAGGCGATGTCGGCAGTTTGCACCAGCTTGTGAATGGGGCGATAAGTCTATCGCCACTTTTGCGGCGCTAAAGTGCTGATAAATCGGCAATGGCTCCTTGAGAATATGCCCCCTAGTTAGGAGACTTTATGATGTGAAAACTCCTGTCTTTTGTTTAGGAGAAATTAATAGAGCTATTTTGACTGATACAGAAGCAGACGTTAAAAAAGTTTGTGAAGATGTACAATTTAGTTTATTTGGTTCTGAAGAGGATTCTAGGGGTAAAGGTATGTGCATTTGCAGAAGAAAAGGAGACAGGTATTACTATTAATAACTTTACGCAAGAGATTGCTAAGTTTATCACAGCTTCTTCTGAGAAACCCAACTATGCTTGAATTTGTTGTTGACACACCCACTACAAAAGCCAAACTCGCAATGTAGTTGTATTCTCAAAAACTGTACAGGCAAACAGAGATAACTGGCAAGAATGTTGTGTATATTTATTTGCTGAGGAACACTTTGATTTGTCAATACAGCAAATCATATGTAAATATTGCTATGATAAGTTAGAAGATAACAAAATACCAGCGAGAGTAATACATAACAACTTAGAATTGGTACCAATTCCAGAAGACCTTTGAGAATTAAATGTTTATGAATTAATTCTCACACAATATATACACCCGTTTCAGGCAATAGTTCAGATGGAGCCTAAGACTAGGAAATTACTACCAAAAAGCTACAGAAAGGGCTTAACAAAAAGAGTTGTCTACTTATCTTTATATTTTAAATGTAATATTGAAACTGTCAGTGTAGAGAGAGATATTGATGAACCACTTATCATTCTAGTAAATGGTATGCCTACCAAGAACAAAAAATCTGGCAAGAGTCAGTGGATGTTAGTTAAGTAAAAAAGACACATTATACCTGGTACAAAATAATTAGGCCTGGGCGGTGAACTTTGCTCCGTTCGCAGAGTTAGCGGAGTTTTCTGCACTCTGCACTCCGCGGAGCTCGCGGAGTGCAGAAAAATCCGCTTCGCGATGTACATCGGAGTTTTTTCACCGCTCGCGATCGTGAACGGTAAGTTCACGAGCGCGAGCTGCCGCTTGGGTAGAGTTTCTACCTGAGCGGCAGGAATACCAGCACAAACTGCAGTTCTCACTGCACTCCACCACTCGTGAAACTTCGCAGAGTTTTTTTGTAACTTCGCGGAGTTCCGCGTAGCAAAACTCCGCGGACTACGCCCAGGCCTGAAAATAATATGTGTTATAAAAATGTTGATGTTGTTCGAGATGGAAGATATATGGAAGATGTAGCATTACCATTAAGTGGACAGCTTGAAAAAGTGGATCAATCCAGATCGGAATAAATTTATGAACACTACAGCATCCATCCCCTGCATTCTAAAGAGGTTATTGGTGATGTTGTTGATTTCTTTCAAATGAAACAAGTAAAAGGAGCCTACGTGAGTGTGTGGTAGAAAGGTTTTAAGGATCACTGTTTTCCACAACTGTTTCCCACTGGAGCCGGGGGCCGCTATTATGACCACCCCATACAAATGTTAGCAGCTGAATACCGGTCAACCAGATTGTATTCAGAGGATCCTAGATTCATCCCTTATTTTCAATACATTTTCAATCTTCTGTTTGAGAGTGACTTGTCTGGACTGTCACATGCTGTAAACCACATACTGAAGACAGGAGTTAATCTTCAAAATCTCTCTGCAAAGTAATACATTGGCAAAGTTCATGGAAAGGATGAAAAGCCAGAATATAACTTCATTAATTTGATGGCATGCCAACGTGGTACCGACGAGCATGGGTATCATTGTCATGGGGAACTGAAATGTATGTAGAGAAACCTAAGTGCACCTACTTGGCTTCTTACACTCAGTTGTGCTGAATGCACGTGGGATGACCTGCTTCAATTTTTGAGGGCAGCAAGCTCAAACATTAAGAACATTAATGTGAAGACAGCAGGAGAACTTTGCTCTTCAGATCCTGCTAATGTTTGTAGATATTTTAACCACAGGTTTGAAGCCATGCTGTCTTTCATCTGCAACAAAAGAAGTCCTCCTATTGCCGAAGTAACAAATATATGTTGGCGTAAATAGTACCAAGCAAGAGATGCTCCTCATATTCACATGCCGTTATGGAGAAAAGATGCACCGAAATTTGAAACAGACAGTGATGACTCTTTGCTCTCCTTCATAAAACCACATGTGACATGTGCCATCCCAAAAGACAGTGGTGAAAAAGGTCTGAGACACCAAGTTCTGCACTTTCAAAGACATAGATGCGGGAAGTACTGTTGTCAAAAATACAGTTGCAAAGGAAAATTGCACACAAGATGTCAGTTTGGATTTCCATGACCTGTCATTCCCCAAGGAAGAATGAACAATTTTTTATCTGCAGTCAAACATACACAGATTTGGACCCGGAAAGTAAAGACGTTGTGAAATCAAATATGTTGGGCACATATTATACAAGAAAGAGGACATGCTCCTTTATGAAGTATGTCAACACTACAGATATAGAAGCAACATAACAGAAAACATAGAAGAAGGGAAATATGCCATAGTTGGATGTGATGGTTGTTTGATCAGACACGCAAAAGGCCATCTCATTAACCACAGAAAACGTAGTTGCCAAACTCCAGACAAAAGAGAGTTTTTCTATTTGGCACTTCCACAACTCTTCAAGACTTGGTGTGCTGAATCGGAATTACTCAAAACTATGACTTCTACTAAGGATCTTTCAATGCTGTGAAAGATAATATTCAGTGTTTCCAAACTATTTTCAAATGTTAAATGAAGAGATTGAACAGGAAGAAACATTTGCTACAGAGATAGCAAAGGAGAGTTAAAAAAAGCAGCAAAGTTCTGGACCACTGAGTTAAGATTCTCTTGATTTGATTTGATTTTATGCATTTATAAAGCGCGGGATGTCACTCCGGAAGGAGTATCCTGGTGCTAGGCGGAAGAAAGTCAAGGAGGAACAGGGGGGACCCGATATAAGGGATTGGCAGAATTTGTCTGAAGATCCAAAAATCCAAGTCTTCAGCGCCTGCCTGAACTGTGTTTCTGTTTTCAACAGCCTCAGGTGTGTTGGCATGAGATTCCAGGCTTTAGTTCCTAATGCGGCTACAGTTTTTCGTCCCTTAGTTTTATACCTAAAACAGGGGGGTTTGAGGAGGTTTGCCGATGAGGATCTGAGAGTCCTGGCCGTGGTGTAGGGAGTGAATCTAGCTGAGAGGTATGTTGGGCCTAGATTTAAGGATGCTCTGAAGGTGATTAAGAGTATCTTGAATAAGATTCTCTTATGCAGTGGAAGCCAATCAAGGGTTTTAAGAGCTGCTGATGCGGAGGACCTACGTGGTAATTTCAGGACTAGGTGAGCCGCCGCGTGTTGTACCACTTGTAGTCTCTTTAGTGTTTTTTTATTTGCTCCCGCTAAGAGGCTGTTACAGTAATCTAGACGAGAAAGGATCAGTGCTACAGCAACTGTCTTCCTTGCAGAAAGAGGGATGAAATCGAATAATTTTTTATTGACTTGATTATATTAAAACAACTACCTGCCACCGTCAAGGCGTGTGGTCGGAAGGAGAGTGAGGTGTTGAATTGCACTCCCAAGTTTTTTGCTACTTTAACATTATTTGGGGGCGCTGTTGCATCTTCCGGCCACCACACACTTGGCTGGAAGGGATTGCCCTTTCCTATCAGGAGGATCTCGGTTTTGTCTGTATTGCACCTGAGATGGTTGGCCTTCATCCTCAGTTAGACATAGTTTGAAATTGAGTTCTGCGTTGGTGGAGTCTTTGTCCAGGGATAGGATCAATTGTGTGTCATCTGCGTAGGATGTTACTTCAATATCAAAAGAAGATATCAAGGAGTTAAGAGGGGCCATGTATATGTTGAATAACAGCTGGCTGAGAGATGAGCCCTGTGGTACTCCTGCTGTGATGGGATGTTCGGCAGAGAGGAACGTTCCAAGAGCCACTGCTTGCCTACGATTGGTAAGAAAGGATCTAATCCAGGCCAGTACAGTGTTTGAGATGCCACTGGACTTTAGCCTTGCAAGGAGAATGCTGTGTGAGATGGTATCAAATGCGGCAGACAGGTCGAGCAAAATCAAGACTGCCTTTGTCAGCCATAGATTTTAGTGAGTCCGATATTTCCAGAAGCGCAGATTCTGTTGAATGCTTGGGACGGAAGCCTGATTGCCGTGGGTGAAGGATCCTGGCGGTTGCAAGGAAATTAGACATTTCTCTGTTGACTAATCTTTCTGTGATTTTGCCCAGTTTTTTAGGAGTGAAATTAGATGGAGATTAGATGAGTCTGTATTTTGTGTTTTTATAAGTGGTTTCACTATGGCTAATTTCCATTCATCTTCATCTGGGACTATGCCTGTAGGTATTGACTATCTGGGTAATCACTGGGTTAACAATGTTTATAATTTGGTGAAGATTCATGGGAGGGCAAGCATCAAGAGGAGAGCCTGATTTACAGGCAGCGATTGCTACACATGTCTGCTCAAGCGAGACTGGTTCAAAAACTTGGAGTGAGGGACTGATGATAGTGGGGTCCGGCTCTAAATCCAAGTCAAATTTTTGTGCAGGGATTGCTGCAAAGTCTTTTTGAATGTTCTGGATTTTTTCCTTGAAGAAGATCGAGATCTGGTCACATAAGATCTGAGATGGGGGAATTTCTCTACTTAATGCTTTGGCGTCGGTGAAGGACTTTATAATTGAGAAGATGTTTTTTTGATCTTGGTTAGCCTCTAGTATTTTATTAGAGTAGAACTCTATTTTGCTAATTTAATATGAATGTGGTATTGTCTCCTACTTATTTTGAAAGCTTTTTGGTCTGCTGGGTCATAGGCTCTTCTCCACTTGCGTTCCAGTTGCTTACATAGAAGGTGTAGTTGAGCTAAGGCGGCGTATACCAAACAGCTTTATGGGTTTTGGCTTTCACTTTCTTATTAGGTTGTTCTAGTGGAGTTAACTCATTGCTTATTGAAGTCATCCAATTGTGGAAGAGTTGTGAGTCTTCCGAAGTTTTACCAGTTAGGACAGGGGCGCGAGTGTGAGCAATAGTAGGCAGCTATGAATTGGTAACTAATCGCGCCCACTTGCACTTTGGATGCGGAGAGGGGATTTGCTTAGCAGAAAGATTCACGATTGGCCTCTTGATAATAAGGGGGATAAATTTGTGGTCTGACCATATCTGCAGGATGGAGGTGTCAACCGATAATGAGGTGAAATTGGAGCAGACTCCATCCAATGTGTGACCCGCCTGGTGCATCGGAGTGTCAACTAATTGGCGCATTCCAAGGGATTCTGTTATCTCAAAAAAGTTGTCCACTCCCGGCTCATTTCTGCATTCTAGGTGGAGGTTAAAGTCTCCTAGGAGGGTGAAATTAGTGTACCTGAGCAGGAAATGGCTTAAGGTTTCTCCTAGTGCATCTAGGAAAGTAGCACTAGGACAGGGTGGACGGTAAATTAGGGCTCCTGTAAAAGAGAAGGAGGCATTGATTGTGAAGCAGAAGCCAAGGCTTTCTGCTCCCTTAAGTGAATTAAGTTCAAAGTTTGTGCACTGTAGTGAATTACGTAAAATAATGGACAGCCCCCCTCCTCTGGATTTTCCTCTGTCATTCCTACAAATCGTGTAGCTGGGGGGGAGTCTTGCCGCAATGTCCGGATTTCACCATTCCTTTATCCAGGTTTCAGTGACAAAGAGGAAGTCAAGCTGTAGCACGGTAATCAATTATCTGATATCATGGGAGTGTTTACATAGTGAGCGTGCATTAATTAGTCCCCCTTTTAGTTGAGAGCTGCTGAGTGTTAAAGCTTTCCTACCTGTGGTTTTAGGGCATATGTCTGTAAAGGTGAACTCTGATCTACACTTATAACATGTGAGGGGCTCCATAATTTTATCTGGTGGTAGTTGGCAATCACAATTTCCCCTTGTGTCTAGACTTTTAACAATATTGAGCAGAATACAGTACCTGGGTAAGTTTGGGCAGCATGACTGGTGCTGGCTGTGTTCCGGACGGGGCAGACGGGCTTGCCGGTGGCGCTATCGCTGCATGCGTCCGCTGCGCGTCCGCGTTGGCAGGCTCATTAAATAGTATGGCCTGCCAACCACTAGGCGAAAATGAGAACAGGGGGAACCCTACTCACTAGGAACCAGGGTGAGTGATATATATCAGAAAACAACAGTTCTAGCGGGAAACATTTTTTTGGGGGTATATATAGGTAAAATCTTGCGATTGTGCTTTTTTTACCAATATATACCACAAAAAAAAGCGTAAACTGTTGCAAGATGGCGGGTCTAAAACGGGTCTTTTCTCCTCCCGGAAGGGGAGGAGAGGAATGAAAGTGAAAGTGCAATATGGCAGTGAGCGCGAATGTCGGCTTCGTGGGAGCTCGAATTCAGGTAGGCAGTAAGCGTGCACCTCGATTTAAAACAGAGTCAAGTTTACGAGTCAATTTCAAGAAGCAGTCAAATTCATACAATTTCCCTTCAGTACATTTGCTGTTCAATTCGAATTCCCCCACAGTTTAAAATACTTTAAAATCACAAAAAGCAAGTTACAGAAAGCAAATCAGGTAATTACGAGCACTTGCATGCAGTCATCCGATAAAAGCCGGGAAAAGGTGAAACTGTCAGCCTTTCCTAACTCCGCTGCGCGTCCGCTTTGGCAGGCTCATTAAATAGTAAGGCCTGCCAACCACTAGAGCGCAAACTGTCGCAAGATGGCGGGACTAAAACGGGCTTTTTCTGCTCCCGGAAGGGGAGGAGAGAAATGAAAATGCAAGTGCAATATGGCAGTGAGCGCTAACGCGGGCTTCGTGGGAGCTCGAATTCAGGTAGGCAGTAAGCGTGCACCTCAATTTAAAACAGAGTCAAGTTTGCGAGTCAATTTCAAGAAGCAGTCAAATTCATACAATTTCCCTTCAGTACAGTTGCTGTTCAATTCGAAATCCCCCACAGTTTAAAATACTTCAAAATCACAAAAAGCAAGTTACAGAAAGCAAATCAGGTAATTACGAGCACTTGGCGTGCAGTCATCCGATAAAAGCGGGGGAATGGTGAAAATGTCAGCCTTTCCTAACTCCGCTGCGCGTCCGCGTTGGCAGGCTCATTAAATAGTATGGCCTGCCAACCACTAGAGCACAAACTGTCGCAAGATGGCGGGGCTAAAACGGGCCTTTTCTCCTCCCGGAAGGGGAGGAGGGAAATGAAAGTGCAAGTGCAATATGGCAGTGAGCGCGAATGTCGGCTTCGTGGGAGCTCGAATTCAGGTAGGCAGTAAGCGTGCACCTCGATTTAAAACAGAGTCAAGTTTACGAGTCAATTTCAAGAAGCAGTCAAATTCATACAATTTCCCTTCAGTACATTTGCTGTTCAATTCGAATTCCCCCACAGTTTAAAATACTTTAAAATCACAAAAAGCAAGTTACAGAAAGCAAATCAGGTAATTACGAGCACTTGCATGCAGTCATCCGATAAAAGCGGGGGAATGGTGAAAATGTCAGCCTTTCCTAACTCCGCTGCGCGTCCGCGTTGGCAGGCTCATTAAATAGTATGGCCTGCCAACCACTAGAGCACAAACTGTCGCAAGATGGCGGGGCTAAAACGGGCCTTTTCTCCTCCCGGAAGGGGAGGAGGGAAATGAAAGTGCAAGTGCAATATGGCAGTGAGCGCGAACACAGGCTTCGTGGGTGCTCGAATTCAGGTAGGCAGTAAGCGTGCACCTCGATTTAAAACAGAGTCAAGTTTGTGAGTCAATTTCAAGAAGCAGTCAAATTCATACAATTTCCCTTCAGTACATTTGCTGTTCAATTCGAATTCCCCCACAGTTTAAAATACTTTAAAATCACAAAAGCAAGTTTCAGAAACCATTGGACAACCAATTATTCAAATTGAAGCTGCAATAGCAATGTGAATGTGGTGGAAAATGCAATGGAACAAGCAAGCTGAGAAGTGTTGATTTATAACAGTAAGTTGGACAACTGAACGATGAACAGAAAGAAATATATATGGAGGTAAAAGAGAAAATAGAGCGTGGATTCCTCAACAAGAAGAAAGTTGCAAACATTTTGGGAAGTATTGACTATGTAAGCATTTGGCTAAACTTTCAATACAATGAACTACTTCAAAATATGTGTAAAGCATCTGACATTAGAGTGGGAGTTCTAACAAAGGAGGTTAACATACCTTAAAAAGTCACCTTTTAAAGAAACTATTCTCCTTTGACAAACAAGTTAATGTTCTATTTATTGAAGAAGGAAAAGCCATGCTTTGTTTAATACCTACACTTCAGTAGTGATCCAATTTTAACAAAGAGCTACTAAAACTGGAGAAAGAACACATTTTGGAATTTCCTTAAATCAAAACAATGGAGCACCAAGGGGTGACAGTACTGCTAAGTACAAAACTACAAGTAAAATTAGATTCATTGCAGAATCTGTATCCAGGACTGCAGGATTAGAAAAGTGTTTATGTGTATGCAAAAACTGTAGAGTTTTTAATCCTGTCAGGGGGGTGGGCAGGAATATAATTATGAGGGTACCCTCCTAGATAATTTTAACTTTTTCTTCTGCAAATTGGATCCCTAGCATTTTTAAAAAAAAACAGCGCTCCACTTTAAATGTTGGTCCGCATCAGGGTGTGTTAGTGGACCTATGATGAAGCATGCCACAATCTAGTGGGTGAGGGCAGCTTTCCAATTGAGGCTTCTACTTAAGAATTGCAAGCAGTACATAGTACATACTTTCTCTTTTTTGTATGTGTAAGTATAATAGTGGGGAGGACACGAGAAAGTATTGACCTCTCACCCCTTCGTTTGTTGGTGTGAAGCAAGTAGGTAAACTTGCCAGGTCAACATGGCAGTTTAAGACTGCACTTGCAGACACAGCAGTGGCAGAAACTGAGATACATTTGAAAATCGACTTGTGTGGGTGGCACAACCAGTGCTGTAGGCCCACTAATAGCAGTTGATTTACACGCCCTTGGCACACCTGTGCATCTTACTAGGGACTTAGTTGTAAATCAAATACACCAATCTTGGATACACAAATCCATAACACGATTTATATGGAGAGCATATGCATGTTAGCACTGATTAGCAGTGGTAAAATGCCCAGGGTCCTAAAGTCAATGAATGAATCGGCATTTCTAGAGCGTGTGGCTACCCGGGGGCATCCCAGCGCTAAAAACAGTCCAATCACGAACTCCGAGCAGTGTTTATGGGAACAAAAATGTTTTTATGAGTTTTTGAAAGGTCAAATAATTGGTCTCAAGACGAATATGGAGGGGGAGGCGGTTCCACAACCTAGCTATGTTATAGGAAAAGAGATGTCCTCCACTTTGTGATCGTTTGATTTTGGGGACTGCCGCCAGATGTTTTCTATCTGACCAGAAGGCCCTATTAGGACGGTAGGGCGAGATGATGGTATGAATAATAGGCAGTCCCTTGGCTGACAGTGCCTTGTGTGTCATGCACAGAGCCTTAAACTGGACTCTCTCTTGGATGGGAAGCCAGTGGAGGGTGGCAATGGCTGGCTTTGCTGATTGACGACTGGGGATGTTCAGGAGCAGGCACGCTGCGCAGTTTTGCACAGTCTGCAATTTTTTGGTGGTGAAGCGTGGGGCTCCCAGATAGAGGGCATTGGCATAGTCAAGCCAGGAGAGAATCAATGCTTGAACCAACAGTCTTCTGGCGGGAAACAGCAACAGAGGGAGGATTTTTCGTATCATCCTGAGAATCCCAAAGCAGCTAGCTGCAACCTTCTGTGCTTGCTCCCTAAAATCAAGATTACGATCAAGCCAGACGCCCAGGCTCTTAATCTGTTTTTTAGGGGGGGGGGTTGGACCAAAACAGCTGGGCCAGGGCACGCCTACGTTCAGAGTGGGAGATTGACCAAGGAGCATCAGCTCCGTCTTGGCCCCGTTGAGTTTCAGGTACGAGCCTTCCATCCAGACTGCCACCTTTTCTAGACACAAGGCTAGATCAGGTCCAGTTTTGTCAAGCTGATTGAGAGAAACAACCAGCTGAGTGTCATCGGCATAGGTGACAATATGGTTATCGAAAGGCTGCACTACCTCTGCCAGGGGGCTCATGTATACATTGAATAGAGTGGGGCTCAGGGACGAACCCTGCGTAACCCCACATCTAAGAGGCATACATTCGGAGGTAATTTCATCGTCAAACACCTGGAACGACCTGTCCTCCAGGAAGGATTGCATCCACTTAAGAGCTGTCCCAACCACTCCAACCTCCCTAAGTCTCTGAATCAGCAGCAAATGGTTGACCATGTCGAAGGCTGCGCTGAGATCTAACAGGATAATAGCAGCACAGCCTCCATCATCTAAAACTTTTCTGGCTTCTTCTACAACTGCCAGAAGGGCGGGGTCCGTACCTTGTTGAGGTCTAAATCCAGTTTGTGAGGGATGGGGACAATTATTAATTTCCAAAAATGAGGAGAGAGCAGAATTAACATTCTTTTCAGCAACTTGGCTGATTCCTGGCAGTAATGATATGGGACGGTAGTTCCCCAACACCTCTGGGTCCAAATTTATTTCTTTTAGAAGAGCTTTAACCATTGCTCGTTTCCATGAGGGGGGGACTAGTCCTGTCAGGAATGAGGCGTTGATCAAGTCCAGGATAACAGGACATGAAAAATGTGTTACAAAAAGGACTCCAAATATGCCAGGTCTAACAAGAAGGTATGTCATATATAGCATTCTCTCAATTTAGAACATTGTCCGGTTTGTTTTTGGTGGATTTTGATGCCTGGAAAGCATGTGCTGATACAAGTTGTGTCAGAGAGTACACTCAGTTAAGAAGTGCAATCACCCCTCATTTAGGGCAGTATCCCATTTGTGAAAAACGGATACTTTGCCCAAATTGGGAGCTCAGAAAAGAATCTATAGATGTTGCTGAAAAGAAGGAAAAGGAGGAGAACAAGTAAGGTGTTAAGAAGAAATAACTGGGAAATGAGGGAGATATTGTAGGTTACCAGTTGCCAAACACTTCAGGTGTCAACTGCGATGCAAATATTGCTCTCAATGTACTTTTTCATTTACTACAGCTTACAAATGCAATTGAATAGTAACCACAGACGAGATTATGTTCTACACTGTGTGATTTTCTGCAATGTTTACATAGTGATAGAACTGTAATGCATTGTGCTGCAGGCATTCAAGATCTAGTAGATATATGTAGTGGATTAGTACTATTTACTCATAACACTCAACAAGATGCACAGGAGTTTATAATGGTCATCTTTGGAGTTTTAGAAGAAATCAGTATTGAGGACTTAGTTGGACTGAGGTACACATAGAACCATTAGTGTGAAGATTGCTTGTTTACTTCTGCCGCTCAAATACATTTTCAGTGATTTCTGTACTTAACACTACTGGATTCCCAAATTGTGTCTTTTGACAGATTTATCAAAATGTCTAACCAAATTATGACCTGCCCAAATTCTAGATCATATGTTATGTCTACATTGCAGATAGGAAGTCATGGAAAATACCTTATATTAATGCTACAATGGTGCAGAGCAGATGGATCTAAGTTGAAAACCGAAGTCACAAACTTCAAAGAAAGACAAATTTCAATTTCTGGAAGAACTTATGCTACTAAGGCTATCATCTTTCATGAAGAGCTTAACGTAACATCTGAACAATATAATGTCTATTTAAAGAGTGAAACTGGATGGACAGAATGCAATGACATCAACATTAAAATGAAACAAAAACTGCCTTTCAAACTTCCAAATTCTTATCTTTTGTTTCTTCAAACAAAGTTCTAAGGAGGATTTTTGATTTTAAAAAAGTGGTGTACAGCATTTCTTCTACGCGGATCGTCAGAGGTTAAGTCATCATTCAGCCTACAATGGGTAATGTTTTCAAATGGATCTTCAAAATTCAAGTGCGCTTTATACCAATTAGTAGTTTTGTCCCAGGCATTGTAGTTAAACAGTTATTTTTTTACATATGTTTGTTTAGATTCGTTTTTTAGATTAGTTGGATTTGTGTAGGTAAAATAATTGATTAAATAATTGTAGTGAGTGCAATGCATAGTGTCACTTATTTGTAGTGATATACTGTGCAGTTTTAGTTTTTTTCTACAGTCTATGCAGTTTTTGTTCCATGTTCACAGATGAATATTTATACAGTACATTGTTTATGGTGTACAAGTATGGAAGCTGTGAACAGTAAAAAAGGAAAAATGCAATGTTTTAATGTCAAGTAAAATACTATTACAGCATAAGAAATGTTGTTACAATAGGGACTTATATATTTCAGAAATGTAAAGTTTCTTGTGTATTTATGTAAAATGTAATACTAACTTATATTTATGTTCCTTTTCTTTTTATACAGACAAATGGCACTATCTATTGGAGCAATGTAAACTCCTAATTAATTCTTTCTGTGTTGTTCAACAAACTTACATTGTCATGGTACACAGTGAGGGAGAGACTGATACAGCAATTGAGACATCCAGACATACACCACTATAACCCTGACACATCCAGTCACACACTGGCACATGCACTCACACACCTAGTCACTCACCCAAACAGTCACTGGCACCCCAACTCACTTACCTGTACAGCTACTAAGACATGCACTCACTTTCCTATACTAATACTCACACACCCACTCACTCGCTATTACAGCTACTAACACACAAACTCACCAATACATCCACTCATACACCCACTAAGTCACCCATATAATCACTAACACACACAGTTTCTCTCCCATGTAACCACTGAGATACCCAGTCATCCATACACCTACAAGCACACCCACACACTCACCCATACAGCCACTCATACACCCATTCAGTCAACCATAGAATTACTAACACCTGTAGTTACTCTTGCGTGTAACTATTGACACACCCAATCACTCATCCATATGGCTACAAACACACCCACTCACTCGCCCATACAGACGCTTAGTCTCTCATATAGTCCCAGACTGGTAAATGCACTCACACCCACTTATTCATGTATATAGTCACTAATACACCCACTAACTCATGCATACAGCTACTGACAGCCATGCTCACTCATCCATAGAGCCATTGACACAGCCTTTCACTCAATCATAGAGCCACTGACACACCCACTCACTCAACCATATACCCACTGACAGCCACTCACTCACCCATCCTGCCACTAACACATTCTCCAACTCACCCATACACCCATTGGCACACCCACTCACTCAACCACATACCCACTGATACACCCACTCACTCACCCATATAGCCACTCAGATACCAACTCACTTCCCCATAAAGCCACTAGCACACCCACACAACCACCCATACAGTCACTTACATAACCTTTCCCTCACTCCTACAGCCATTCACACACTCAATCACTCACCCATATAGCCACTTACACACCTACACACTCACAAATACAGATACTGACACACACTTACACACCCATACACCACTCATATAGTCATTCACTTACGCGTACAGCTAATCACACAATAACTTGCTCACTAATACAGCAACTCACCCACCTACTCACTCACCTATAGAGCCACTCACAAACCAACTAACTCATCATTACACCACTCACATACCTATTCACCCACCCATACAGGCAATCATGCATCCACTAACATACCCATAAACAACACATGCACCATCTCACTCACCGATACAACGCTCATGCACTTACACTGACTCAGTTTTTCAAATTCTTAAAGAAACATTGTTCTTGGTAGCGATCACTTTCTGACAAATGTCTCATAATATTTTTGCATTCAGTGCATAATTCATCTTTTATGGTTTTTATATCTATCTTCAAACAGTTCATTTGATTATCTTCATGATTACTTGCACTGATATTCGTTCCACAATATTAAGGGACCACATTATCCATAATGCATCAGTGGTGTTACACAAGTCAGTGTTCCCTCATCTCTCTCAATTGCTGTTCTTAATTAAATGAATTTATTTTAACCTTACTTGCTGTTCCTCGTTCTGCCTTTTAAAGGATTAAATTCCATGCATCCATCATGAAGATAATCAAATGAACTGTTTGAAGATATATATAAAAACCATAAAAGATGAATTATGCACTGAATGCAAACATATTATGAGACATTTGTCAGAAAGGGATCGCTACCAAGAACAATGTTTCTTTAAGAATTTGAAAAACTGAGTCAGTGTCACGTGACCCTCATCACTGCTTTCTATCTACCTTTATAAATGAAACTTTGAGGCTGCCACTCTGTTGAATGCATGTGAGGAAGACTCCCCAGAGTTGAAAGGCGTATTGCATGTTACCTGTCATTGCCTGAATAAAGTTGTTCACGAAGGACGGTGGTGTGGCTTGGTTTGCTGAATCCTGAAAGGGAGAGCAACTTCTTTGGAGTATTTGGGGAAATAACTCGTCCCAACAAGCTTCGGTCCGACAGGCTGAGGCATCCTGCAGCGTTGCCTTTTCGTTTGGAATTAATGTACAGGATGCCCGCTGGCTGAACATGAACAATGTAGACAAAAAACTATCGAAGCTGGGCTAGCAAGGAATGCAGGCCCGCACGATTGAATTTTGGAAACTTGGAAATGGCAGCCAGGATTTGCGGGGGTATTTTATCCTTCCACGCTGTGCCTTTGAGAAAAGGAGTGAAAGGCAAAAGGATTGTAAATCAAGTGGGCAGTTTTACAACGAATGGCAAGACTGAAGCTTGCTTGCAGTTCAACTCAGCCCTGCATGGAATTTAATCCTTTAAAAGGCAGAACGAGGAACAGAAAGTAAGGTTAAAATAAATTAATTTAATTAAGAACTGCAATTGAGAGAGATGAGTGAACACGGACTTGTGTAACACCACTGATGCATTATGGATAATGTGGTCCCTTAATATTGTGGAACGAATATCAGTGCAAGTAATCATGAAGACAATCAAATGAACTGTTTGAAGATATATATAAAAACCATAAAAGATGAATTATGCACTGAATGCAAACATATTATGAGACATTTGTCAGAAAGGGATCGCTACCAAGAACAATGTTTCTTTAAGAATTTGAAAAACTGAGTCAGTATCACGTGACCCTCATCACTGCTTTCTATCTACCTTTATAAAATAAACTTTGAGACTGCCACTCTGTTGAATGCATCTGAGGAAGACTCGCCAGAGTTGAAACGCGTAATGCATGTTACCTGTCATTGCCTGAATAAAGTTGGTCACGAAGGACGGTGGTGTGGCTTGGTTTGCTGAATCCTGAAAGGGAGAGCAACTTCTTTGGAGTATTTGGGGAAATAACGCTTCCCAACACTCCCCGGTCCGACAGGCTGAGGCATCCTGCAGCGTTGCCTTTTTGTTTGGAATTAATGTACAGGATGCCCGCCGGCTGAACATGAACAATGTAGACAAAAACTATCGAAGCTGGGCTAGCAAGGAATGCAGGCCTGCACGATTGAATTTTGGAAACTTGGAAATGGCAGCCAGGATTTGCGGGGGTATTTTATCCCTGCACGCTGTGCCTTTGAGAAAAGGAGTGAAAGGCAAAAGGATTTTAAATCAAGTGGAAAGTTTTACAACGAATGGGAAGACCGAAGCTTGCTTGCAGTTTGACTCAGCCCTACATGGAATTTAATCCTTTAAAAGGCAGAACGAGGAACAGCAAGTAAGGTTAAAATAAATTCATTTAATTAAGAACTGCAATTGAGAGAGATGAGGGAACACGGACTTGTGTAACACCACTGATGCATTATGGATAATGTGGTCCATTAATATTGTGGAACGAATATCAGTGCAAGTAATCATGAAGATAATCAAATGAACTGTTTGAAGATATATATAAAAAACATAAAAGATGAATTATGCACTGAATGCAAACATATTATGAGACATTTGTCAGAAAGGGATCGCTACCAAGAACAATGTTTCTTTAAGAATTTGAAAAACTGAGTCAGTATCACGTGACCCTCATCACTGCTTTCTATCTACCTTTATAAAAGAAACTTTGAGACTGCCACTCTGTTGAATGCATCTGAGGAAGACTCGCCAGAGTTGAAACGTGTAATGCATGTTACCTGTCATTGCCTGAATAAAGTTGGTCACGAAGGACGGTGGTGTGGCTTGGTTTGCTGAATCCTGAAAGGGAGAGCAACTTCTTTGGAGTATTTGGGGAAATAACGCTTCCCAACACTCCCCGGTCCGACAGGCTGAGGCATCCTGCAGCGTTGCCTTTTTGTTTGGAATTAATGTACAGGATGCCCGCCGGCTGAACATGAACAATGTAGACAAAAACTATCGAAGCTGGGCTAGCAAGGAATGCAGGCCTGCACGATTGAATTTTGGAAACTTGGAAATGGCAGCCAGGATTTGCGGGGGTATTTTATCCTTGCACGCTGTGCCTTTGAGAAAAGGAGTGAAAGGCAAAAGGATTTTAAATCAAGTGGAAAGTTTTACAACGAATGGGAAGACCGAAGCTTGCTTGCAGTTCGACTCAGCCCTACATGGAATTGAATCCTTTAAAAGGCAGAACGAGGAACAGCAAGTAAGGTTAAAATAAATTCATTTAATTAAGAACTGCAATTGAGAGAGATGAGGGAACACGGACTTGTGTAATACCACTGATGCATTATGGATAATGTGGTCACTTAATATTGTGGAACGAATATCAGTGCAAGTAATCATGAAGATAATCAAATGAACTGTTTGAAGATATATATAAAAACCATAAAAGATGAATTATGCACTGAATGCAAACATATTATGAGACATTTGTCAGAAAGGGATCGCTACCAAGAACAATGTTTCTTTAAGAATTTGAAAAACTGAGTCAGTGTCACGTGACCCTCATCACTGCTTTCTATCTACCTTTATAAAAGACACTTTGAGGCTGCCACTCTGTTGAATGCATCTGAGGAAGACTTGCCAGAGTTGAAACGCGTAATGCATGTTACCTGTCATTGCCTGAATATAGTTGGTCGCGAAGGACGGTGGTGTGACTTGGTTTGCTGAATCCTGAAAGGGAGAGCAACTTCTTTGTAGTATTTGGGGAAGTAATGCATCCCAACATGCCCCGGTCCGACAGGCTGAGGCATCCTGCAGCGTTGCCTTTTCGTTTGGAATTAATGTACAGGATGCCCGCCGGCTGAACATGAACAATGTAGACAAAAAACTATCGAAGCTGGGCTAGCAAGGAATGCAGGCCCGCACGATTGAATTTTGGAAAGTTGGAAATGGCAGCCAGGATTTGCGGGGGTATTTTATCCTTGCACGCTGTGCCTTTGAGAAAAGGAGTGAAAGGCAAAAGGATTTTAAATCAAGTGGACAGATTTACAACGAATGGCAAGACCGAAGCTTGCTTGCAGTTCGACTCAGCCCTGCATGGAATTTAATCCTTTAAAAGGCAGAACGAGGAACAGCAAGTAAGGTTAAAATAAATTCATTTAATTAAGAACTGCAATTGAGAGAGATGAGGGAACACGGACTTGTGTAACACCACTGATGCATTATGGATAATGTGGTCCCTTAATATTGTGGAACAAATATCAGTGCAAGTAATCATGAAGATAATCAAATGAACTGTTTGAAGATATATATAAAAACCATAAAAGATGAATTATGCACTGAATGCAAACATATTATGAGACATTTGTCAGAAAGGGATCGCTACCAAGAACAATGTTTCTTTAAGAATTTGAAAAACTGAGTCAGTGTCACGTGACCCTCATCGCTGCTTTCTATCTACCTTTATAAAAGAAACTTTGAGGCTGTCACTCTGTTGAATGCATCTGAGGAAGACTCGCCAGAGTTGAAACGCGTAATGCATGTTACCTGTCATTGCCTGAATAAAGTTGGTCATGAAGGACGGTGGTGTGGCTTGGTTTGCTGAATCCTGAAAGGGAGAGCAACTTCTTTGGAGTATTTGGGGAAATAACGAGTCCCAACAAGCCCCGGTCCGACAGGCTGGGGCATCCTGCAGCATTGCCTTTTCGTTTGGAATATATATATATATATATATATATATATATATATATATATATATATATATCCAGAGAAGTATGCCGATAATAGCCAGTCCCTTCCTTTCGACACCGGTGCCAGCAGCGGCAACGACAAGCCGCTAAATATATACCAAATCGTTCGTTTTCGGATAATCCCAAAAGAAGTACAGCGGCACACCAAAGGACAACACAATTAGTTTATTGTGTCCACAACGACGCGTTTCGGCGTAGCCTTTTTCAAGTTCATATATATATATTTTGCAATGTTGGCTCCTTCTGCCTTCCCCCGCCCTCAGCAGAGGATCGCTCACAGTTGGCAGAGCTAAGCCAACCAATGGAATAATTAATTCAGGATGCGAGTAAAGCGATCACTCAGAGTTTTTTGCTGATACCAGTGGTTGTTTATTCCAGGTTACGCGTTTCACTTGACAAGCAAGCTTGGTCACACAGTGAGTCACTGGGAGAAGATGCATTACATAGTCATTATGGAAACTGTAAAGAGACCAATATGTGAATACATTTCGTTGTCCACATGGCATCCATTTTGTAATGTGCAAATTTACTGGTTAAAATCCACCAGTCATTGAAATATGGAAATAAAACAAAAGTATTACATCATACTTTAAAGGTGACACAGAAATTGCAATATCTCCAATCGTTTTCAAGTGAAACAGATGTATTCCGACATACTTTTATAATTTTATATTGCACAAATCGTAATGTCATGACAGTGTTGAGTTGTTACCAAGGTATAACTGGACTGGCTGCACAGTGCTCTGGGGAATCTGTGATATTAACACCTGTGTAGGTTTAAGACCTCTCCTCTCCTCCCATCACAAAATGTCATGGTTGCATGATTGATTCAATTAGTGATCAATCAGATGGTGCGTGTATGACGGCACTCCATCCTGAAAATAGTGGATGAGCTACAAGGTGGTGACGTCCTGTTCTATTCGGCATAGTGCCTAACTAATCCTTTTCCGTCTGCAATCAGACTCCTGGAAAAAGCGTGAACTTGGGGTGTTTCAGTGTTAACCCCCACCCCAACTAGTGATCCCCGTTATTCCTGGTTCTAGTGCTAAACTCTCATACGTCATGACAGAAATCAGGCTGCAGGATATGACTATTGCTGCATAGTGCTTCCGTGCCTCCGTCACCCATACAAGTTTTGTTTCCTAAATGGTCCTATGTGCCTCTCTGTCCCAGTGTTCCAACGTTACCCCCAAAATTCCACCCTGATAGAGTGAGCAATGTGTACGTGAAAGTGGTGAATTAAAATTCTAGCCCTGGGGCTGAAGAGAAACCAAATTCTGCGGTAAAGAAAAAGAGTCTCTTATCTGTCTGGTCGAGCCCTCCACCGTTGTGATAGAAGAAAAGGGTAGGGGGTGGTTGCAGCGAAGAGATTTCTCTGGTTCTGCTACTTCCTTTCCTCCTGTGAAATCGAAAAATAAAGAGTTAAAATCCTAAAGTCATCTAGTACTCTCGATTAAAATCGTATCAAAACACTACAGCAGAAATACATGACTGTATATCTATACAAAACAATTAACATTCTAATTAACAAGCAGAAATAGACAGGTGGTAAACCATTGTCTCATTCATATAAATGAATACTCAATTCCTCATCCTGATTAAGCCCTTCTGGGCTTTTAGTTTGGAGGTTGATAATGTGCCAGGATTCTTTTTTACGTAAGTGAAGGACTCTGTTGCCTCCTCTCTGTGTGTGCTCAATTTGTTCTATGACAAAGAAAGACAGAAGGGTACTGTTAGAAAGGTGGTACTCAGCAAAATACCTGGCCTCGGGATAATGAGGGTCTCTGTTAGTGATGGCCCTCATGTGCTCCAACACTCGTTTCTTAGTGGCAAGGGTGGTGCTACCCACGTATTTTTTCTTACAAGGACATTCGAGAATGTAGATAGTAAATATGGTGCCACATGTGAGGAATTGTTTTATTATTTTTTCCCCAGTTGGTGTCTGGTAAGGTTTCCTCATGGAGCTGTTTCTGCAGGCTTTACAATGGCCACAGGGAAAGAAACCTTGAAGATTGGTTTTGGTGTTAAGACTTTTGTTGGTGATGTCTCCTTTAACTAGGAAGTCTTTAAGGTTTTTCCCTTTCCTATATGTGATCTGTGGTCTTTCCTGTAAAGTTTGGCCTATGACAGGGTCACTTGTGAGAACATTCCAATTTTGTGTGAGTATTTTGGCAATTGCTTTGGATTCTTTATTATAAGTTAGGATAACTCTAGTGTTGTTATCTGCCTCAGTGTTGGGTTTCTCTTTCAGGGTTTCCTCTCTTTCAGTTTTGTCAATTTTGTCTTTTGCTCTCTTCAGCACCCAATTGGGATATCCTCTCTCACGGAACCTTTGTATCATGTTACCTTGCTCAGTCAGGAAGCTCTCCTGTGAACTACAGTTTCTCCTCGCTCTCACCAGCTCACCAAATGGAATACTCCATTTCAGTGTTTCTGGGTGGCTTCTGAGAGCATGCAGAAGACTATTTCCTGCTGTGGATTTCCTGTGGAGTCTAGTGTTAAGCTTATTTTCCGTTACTTCTACTACCACATCAAGGAATTCTATCTGTAGTTTGCTGATGTTGTAGGTGAGAGTGAGATTAAAGGTGTTGTTATTGAGGTCTTTGATCATGTCTACAGCACTCTCCTCGCTACCTTTCCATACTACAAACAGGTAATCTATATACCTGTACCATTTAATAACTTTGTTGTCTGCAGGGTCTTGTTCAAGTTTTTTAAGGACTTCCTCCTCCCATACCCCCAGAAAAAAGATTAGCAAAACTGGGGGCAAAACAAGTACCCATCGCAGTACCCAGGATTTGCTTAAACATGGTACCATTGAATAAGAACATATTATTTAGCAAGCAGAATTTCATGAGTGCTAATAACATTTCAGTATGCTCTAAATAACATATTTCCCGTGTGTACAGAAAGTGTTGGCAACAAAGCACACCCAGAGAATGGTTGATAATAGAGTACAATGAGTTCACGTCCAGCGTGATCAAGTGGTAATCCTCTTCCCATACTAGGTCTTTAATTTTACCTAGAAAATCTTTAGTGTCCCTGATGTATGAGGGCAGTTTTTCTACATACTCCCTCAAAAAATGGTCTATATATTTGGAAATGTTTTCAGTGACACAGCCAATGGAGGATACAATGGGCCTGCCTGGGGGTACTTTGGGATCCTGGTGCACCTTAGGCAGAAGGTAGAAGATGGGTGTTCTGGGATAATCACATTTTAGATAGCAAAATTCTTCCCATTGTAGAATACCCTTTTCTTTGTATTCCGTAAGTGTGTTCCATACACTGACTATACTGTTGTTATACTCATGTACATCAGTAACGACATAAAATCTAGTGTCTGTAAGTTGTTTGGTGGCCTCAGCAATATATGCTGCCCTGTCCCAAAGTACAATATTGCCGCCTTTGTCGGCGGGGCGGATAATGATGTTTTCATCTTCATTAAGGGTGTTGATAAATTGCCATTGTTTTCTCGAAAAGTTATTTCCTGCAGAGTTGTTATTCTTTTTAAGTCTTTTCCGGAATTTGATAAGGTCTTTAGTGGTGGTCTCGTGAAAGGCATCGATATTGTCATGTGGCATTAGTGGTAGGAATACCGATTTGGGTCTAAATTTTGTATTAGCTGGGCGGTCTGTTCTAGTGGTCAATAGTTCTTCACCCTCCTCTGTGCCTGCTTCCTGGTAGAGGTCCTGCATGACCCTGAGTGCTTCCCTGTCTTTTATACTCAGGAATATGTTCTGCTCATTTGCTGTTATGTCATTGATAGCAGATGTGCCTCGCAGGCTGTGCCACTTTTTGAGTTTAACTTTCCTCACAAATTTAAACATGTCTATTCTTGTCTCAGGATAGTTAAAGGGGTTGGTAGGGCAAAAAGAAAGACCGAGGCACAGTGTACATTTCTCGAACATGGATAAAGGTCTGTAAGATAAGTTTATGATAGTTCTGTTTACCATGTCGTCGTCCATCATTTCTGATTCTTCTGGCCCATTTGTCTTGTTCCCATGAGCCGATTTCCACGTCCTCTGCCTCTTTTGTTCCCTTTGTCGCCGGAATTTCCGTCTTCTCCAGTTCCTTCCTGGTTTCTTCCTCGTCCCCTGCCCCATCCTCGTCCTCTCCCTCGTGTCCTTGTTGGTTCGGTGGTTCGTGGTATTTCCCTCCGTGTCCTCAGGACGCGGAACTCGTCCAAAAAAGTTGGTTGGATTCTTGGGCCAAAGTCTCTTGCTATCTCTGATGTTTGTACTTGGCGCTCTTCCACTTCGGCATCGCTGCTTGCTATGGACTCTGTTCCACTCACGGACTCCCTCTCATTTTCCAGGGGTTCGCCCAGAGACATTTTTTCGTATAAGTGATCATATTTATGTGAGTAGGTTAGGATTCTTCCACTCTCGTAATCTATACTGTCGCGATGGAGTTTGCGCTGCTTACGTGCCTTAATGTCTTCCTCGTAGGTTTTTAGTCTTAATTTCAGGTCGTCCACAAATGTCTTAATCAGATCTTGTTCTTTGTGGCTCTTTAGTTCGTCCTCCAATATTTTGAGTTCTTCTAGGAGTGACGCCCTGTCTTCCCATACGTATTTCACCAGAATTGCTAGCATTTGTTTCGAGCTTTTGGCCGAGTTTTCCGACCATTCTTCTAGCATCCTGGGATTGGGTGATTCGTATGAAGGTGTAATATATATCCTTAAGCCCCTGGGTACCATGTCCTTTTCTATATAATCCTGTAGTGAGATGGCTTCCCACCACTTAGATGTTTCCGATTTTTTGATCTTTTCTAGCCTTCTAAGTTTGTCCTGGAGCGTGGTATCCTTAGGTCTGGTTTCAGTTCTAGTCTGTCCCTTGTTTGGTGCTCTGGCAAAGAGACTGAGGGCCGCTGCCCTCCTCTCTGTTTCTTCCTCCATATTATAGACGTCCTGTATAGATTAGTACATTCGTGTATCCAGTAAATGTGGACTGCGTGTACTGCTGGGGGTATACTGGTGTCAGCGCCTCCCCTCACTTATGCGAGGTTCCTGCTGCTGGGAGTGATAAGTCCAAATGTATGCGTGCTTGTGTTTCCTCAGCACGATCTCTTGGAAATGTTAGCTGTTTAATCAGTACAGAGGGTACTGATTCCCGGCGGCTATGTTGTAATGCCAAACTTATCTAGTGATAAAATTTGAGACTTAAGGAATTTTAGAATTTTGCTAGACTTTTGCAGAGTGGTAAAGAAATCCCTGATTCCCGCTTGCCCAAGCGTGGTGTTACCACGAGCTGACTTTAAACGGTTTTGCGGGTCCGTACTGGACGTCTCCTCACTGTAAATCACTTTCCGCCGTTGTTTCTCTATTGCGGCTGGGTCTGAGGTGAGCGGTGGTGTATGGGACTTGTAGTTTCAATGCGTTACTGCGTGTTTGTTTTACCCGCTGTGGCCGTGTATGCAGACTCCGTATCCTGCCACCGACAGGGTGGAAGGTGAGAAGGACATGCATCCTCCGACTCGTCTCTTTCCCCCCTCCCCGTACCCCGGGCAGCCCCAACCGGAGTCCTTACCTGCACGGTGTCCATCGCTTCCTGGGCTCCCGATGTTCTCCCTCACCTCTGCTTTCAATTCTCCGCTTCCAGTCCTCTGCTTCCAGTCCTCCGTTTTCCAGCTAGCGTACACAGCCCAAATGCCGGTAATTCCGTTCGTATTCTCCTGCGAATCAGTAGTCCATAAGATGTAACACTCCGAGCCGGGCCCCGGAAGGCTCTTTCAATATTTTGCAATGTTTGCTCCTTCTGCCTTCCCCCGCCCTCAGCAGAGGATCGCTCACAGTTGGCGGAGCTAAGCCAACCAATGGAATAATTAATTCAGGATGCGAGTAAAGCGATCACTCAGAGTTTTTGCTGAAACCAGTTGTTGTTTATTCCAGGTTACGCGTTTCGCTTGACAAGCAAGCTTGGTCACACAGTGAGTCACTGGCAGAAGATGCATTACATAGTCATTATGGAAACTGTAAAGGGACCAATATGTGAATACATTTCGTTGTCCACATGGCATCCATTTTGTAATGTGCAAATTTACTGGTTAAAATCCACCAGTCATTGAAATATGGAAATAAAACAAAAGTATTACATCATACTTTAAAGGTGACACAGAAATTGCAATATCTCCAATCGTTTTCAAGTGAAACAGATGTATTCCGACATACTTTTATAATTTTATATTGCACAAATCGTAATGTCATGACAGTGTTGAGTTGTTACCAAGGTATAACTGGACTGGCTGCACAGTGCTCTGGGGAATCTGTGATATTAACACCTGTGTAGGTTTAAGACCTCTCCTCCCATCACAAAATGTGATGGTTGCATGATTGATTCAATTAGTGATCAATATATATATATATATATATTGTCAGGAAAACTCCTGGCAAGACTGGTTCCCATACAGGTGTATTATGGTCAAGTGGCCTCGATAATCACGTTGTAGAACCATCTCCTAATAAGGTGTGAAAGGAAGGGTCGGGGGTGGTGAGTGGGATCGGGGGTGAAAGACTAAAATAAGACAAACATCAAAAAAAGGGGCAAGGGGAAACCTGTCTGATGAACCTCCGTCCAACGGTACATTATAACAAATTAAAGATTTTTAAATATAAGAATAACTCACCACCTGACCCTTCCTTTCACACCTTATTAATTTTTCATTTAGGGTAGATACTTAGGGGTACACGGTGGTCACTCTCCTGTCTTTTTGGGCGACCAGCTCTTGGACTAATCATTGGTTATGTCTTCTGATTGCATGTGTAGGAGATGGTTCTACAACGTGATTATCGAGGCCACTTGACCGTAATACTCCTGGCAAATTTACAGTGTAAACATATCGAGTATTGTATAGGTAGACCATGTGTGGAAAATGAAATATAAGGCCACTTGGCCGGGACTTATTCGCAATGTCAAATATGCGTGGGATTGCTTATATTGTTAGAAGCAGCACGCGTCCGTTTTTTAAGTGACATTTCATTAAATGTGTATATATGATTTGTGGTGGAGATCGCCAATGCCAGCATTTAATTTACTTAATTTGAACTGAAGCGGCAATTTTAAACATGCACTACCATGAAAATCGTTTTTAACTGAATTACATTGTATCACTGTGAACCTCGTGAAATAACATAGATGTAGTCTGTTTACGCTATCTATGAATGTAACCAATGCACTGTGGTCCATCTTTTATGTTTCTTGATCTACACTTTAAATGGTGGATGCAAATGGTGATACTATGGCTTGTGATAAAGACCGCTCTGTTCGAAACGCGTTGCCGTTGAATACACTTGGTTTCTTAAAGTGACGCTGGAGTGCGAGTCTTCTTTTGTGGACATACCTTTCCGCATTATTTCCTTGAATATATATCTGTGAGCAAGGACATTTTGTCCGAAACGCGTCAGAGTGCAGCTCTGTAAATAAAAATATCACCAGTGCCATATACCTGGGATTCGTGTGGTCTCTGTTCGCCTGACAGTGTGTGGAAGTGCGGAGACGACGTGTTTTTATCGATATATATATATATATATATATATATATATATCCAAGAAAGAAGTGACTCAAACAGATAGATTCACCAAAGAACAAAAATATATTTCAACTACAACGTTTCAGCTTCCGCCTTCCTCAGGTAGTACAAGATGGTTTGCTCAGTGGCTGCACAGATGACACAGCTGAATTTTCAAAAAGCATCATGAGTGAAGATTCTATTTGGAATGTGGAATCAATGCAGTCCTGAGAGCTCTTGAGATATGCAGTAATCAGGTTGTATTATCAGTAATGTTCAGTCCATCTGGATGCAGTGATTTTAAACGGTACATCCAGAAGTTTTCTCTGGAGTCCAGTAGTTCTTCCTTTGAGACATGTTCCACGGGGAAAATCTTCAAATCTGATAGTAAATGATCCACAAGGTTAAAATGATTGGCTACAGGCTGGTCAATTTTCTTATTAATTATTGCCGATTTGTGGTTCCTGAATCGTGTACGGAGGTCATTCACTGTTTGGCCTACATATTGTTTTTTACAGCTTTGCCGTTGGCACTGAATCACATAAATAATGCATGTTGAGCGACATGTAAGATGCTGTCTTATTCCATAGGTCCTTCTTGTAACAGAACTAGTTACTGATGATGTTTGTAAAAGGTATTCACACGTGATGCACCTTTTAGAGTCACAGCAATGAACCCCTGCATTTGTTACAACTTGCTTGAGTTCAGCTCTCACAATAAGAGATCGTAAATTTGGAGCTCTGCGGTAAGCAATGACTGGCGGTTTTGGAAAAACCTTTTGCAATTTTTCACAAGTAGACAGTAAGGGAAATGTTTTTTGCATTATATTTCTGTAGTTGGGAGCTGATGGATGATAGTCAACCACAAATGGAGTTCTGTCACTTTTGTTTCTGCCGTTGGTATTCCAAATAAGTGCTTCTCTGGGTAACTGCAAAGACTTGTCAATTTGTTGCTGTATGATATGCAGAGGATAGCCTCGTCTTTTAAATAATGTAGCAAGCTCCTGTAGATGGTCTTTACAGGTTTCCTCATTGCTGCAGATGCGTCTTATTCTGAGTGCTTGGCTGTAGATGATGCTCAGTTTAGTGTGGTGTGGGTGACATGAAGTCCAGTTTAGATACAAATGAGCATCTGTAGGCTTGTGGTACAGATCAGTTGTAATTTTTTGTTCTTGAATGGTGAGTAGCACATCCAGAAAAGGGAGATGATGCTTCTGTTTAGTATTGCTGCTGGTAAATTTGATGGTAGGATGGATATTGTTGATATAAGCTGTAAATTGTTCCAATGCTTCTACTTCCTGCATTCCATATTATAAATATGTCATCAATGTATCTTAGCCATACCAGTGGTTTGATGCTATAAGTAGCAAGTATACAGTTCTCTAGTTTGCCCATGAAGATATTTGCATAGGATGGAGCCATCCGAGTGCCCATGGAAGTCCCTTGTATCTGCAGATAGTGTTTACCATTGAATGTAAAATTGTTGGATTTAAGGATAACTCTTGCAAAGTTGGTAAGCACATTTGTTGATGGCTTTTTCACAGTTCTTTTATTAAGAGCTTCAGATAATGCCATAAGCCCATCCTCATGTGGTATATTGGTGTATAATGATGTAACATCAAATGTAGCCAGAAGAGTATCATCATCAAATGTGTAGGTTTGGTTTAATTTTTCAATAATCTGAAGGAAGTGACTGGTATCTTTAACAAATGATGGAAGTTCCTGTACAATGGGCTGGAGGTGCAGGTCGACAAATAAAGATAGTCTCTCAGCAGCTGTGTCATTGCCAGAGATGATGGGACGGCCAGGATTGTTCATTTTGTGAATTTTGGGAAGCATATAAAATCTCCCAGGTCTTGGTTTGGGATGAACAAGTATATCTGCTGTTGTTTCATCAATGAGGTTTAAGCTCTTGTACCTTACAACCATGTTCTTAATTTCTTTGTTTAAGTCTTCTGTGGGATCAGTTTCTAAAGGTTTGTAAGTGTTGGTATCCATTAGTTGTCTCATTCCTTCCTCAATATAATCACTTACTTTCAAGGCAACCACTGCACCACCTTTGTCTGCCGGTTTTATAATGACATCCATTCTCTGTTGAAGGAGGTGGAGAGCTTTTCTCTCTTCTCGGGTAATGTTATCAAAAATCCTCTTAGGTGTTGATTCCTTGATGAGTTTGTTGATGGATAAAATGTATGTATCAAGAACAGGATTTCTACCACATTGAGGAGTCCATGATTTGGGATGGCGGAACTTCTTAAATGGATCTGGAAGGTAGCTTGGCAGACCAACATTAGAATTATTGTAAAAGTATTCTGCAAGTCTGCATCTTCTCTCGAAGGTTTTTAGGTCTCTCATCATGTTGGCCATATTATGGTCCTTCGGTACAGGACAGAAATAGAGGCCTTTGCTCAAGAGGTTCAATTCACCTGGTGATAGGAGCCCTCCAGTCAAGTCAATAACTGGGTCGGATGTCTGGAAGGGTTGTAGCTGGCTGATGCTATGCAGCTTTTTTGTCTTATAAATCTTCTGTTTTTTTATGCTGTTTACTCACAGGGCTTACACTGACAAGAAAATCTCCAAAAACAGAATGATTTAGAAAGTGGTGAGTTGGAAGAGGAGGTATATGAAATCTTAACATATCTCTTTTTAGTTTTGCAGATTTAATTTCAATAGCATTCCTGGCAGTCATCTTTTTTACTACTGCAACCCTCTGTAGTATGTGTGCCACTTCAGAGTCACTTTTTGTGTTCTTTAAAAGTTCCAGTTCTTTTTGTAGCTTGGCTTTAAGCATTTGCATTTTTTGAATGGTTACTTTAATAGATGCCAATAGTAGGGCCATTGATGAGTTATGCAGTAAAATATTCCATGTAGCTGACCATTCACAACTAGTTAGTTTAAAAGGTGGCTTAGACTTAACCTCCAACCCCATAGGATAGATGTTAAGTTTTTTGGTAAACACTATCTGCAGATACAAGGGACTTCCATGGGCACTCGGATGGCTCCATCCTATGCAAATATCTTCATGGGCAAACTAGAGAACTGTATACTTGCTACTTATAGCATCAAACCACTGGTATGGCTAAGATACATTGATGACATATTTATAATATGGAATGCAGGAAGTAGAGCATTGGAACAATTTACAGCTTATATCAACAATATCCATCCTACCATCAAATTTACCAGCAGCAATACTAAACAGAAGCATCATCTCCCTTTTCTGGATGTGCTACTCACCATTCAAGAACAAAAATTACAACTGATCTGTACCACAAGCCTACAGATGCTCATTTGTATCTAAACTGGACTTCATGTCACCCACACCACACTAAACTGAGCATCATCTACAGCCAAGCACTCAGAATAAGACGCATCTGCAGCAATGAGGAAACCTGTAAAGACCATCTACAGGAGCTTGCTACATTATTTAAAAGACGAGGCTATCCTCTGCATATCATACAGCAACAAATTGACAAGTCTTTGCAGTTACCCAGAGAAGCACTTATTTGGAATACCAACGGCAGAAACAAAAGTGACAGAACTCCATTTGTGGTTGACTATCATCCATCAGCTCCCAACTACAGAAATATAATGCAAAAACATTTCCCTTACTGTCTACTTGTGAAAAATTGCAAAAGGTTTTTCCAAAACCGCCAGTCATTGCTTACCGCAGAGCTCCAAATTTACGATCTCTTATTGTGAGAGCTGAACTCAAGCAAGTTGTAACAAATGCAGGGGTTCATTGCTGTGACTCTAAAAGGTGCATCACGTGTGAATACCTTTTACAAACATCATCAGTAACTAGTTCTGTTACAAGAAGGACCTATGGAATAAGACAGCATCTTACATGTCGCTCAACATGCATTATTTATGTGATTCAGTGCCAACGGCAAAGCTGTAAAAACAATATGTAGGCCAAACAGTGAATGACCTCCGTACACGATTCAGGAACCACAAATCGGCAATAATTAATAAGAAAATTGACCAGCCTGTAGCCAATCATTTTAACCTTGTGGATCATTTACTATCAGATTTGAAGATTTTCCCCGTGGAACATGTCTCAAAGGAAGAACTACTGGACTCCAGAGAAAACTTCTGGATGTACCGTTTAAAATCACTGCATCCAGATGGACTGAACATTACTGATAATACAACCTGATTACTGCATATCTGAAGAGCTCTCAGGACTGCATTGATTCCACATTCCAAATAGAATCTTCACTCATGATGCTTTTTGAAAATTCAGCTGTGTCATCTGTGCAGCCACTGAGCAAACCATCTTGTACTACCTGAGGAAGGCGGAAGCTGAAACGTTGTAGTTGAAATATATTTTTGTTCTTTGGTGAATCTATCTGTTTGAGTCACTTCTTTCTTGGATATTTTATTTCTTTGTGACTCATTGTATCCTTTGGGATCCAGATTTTTGCCCTGGCTGGCTGTTGTTTTCTTGTGATCCTCCATCTTCAAGTATATATATATATATATATATATATATATATATATTCACTGAAACAACCACAGGATTCAGGGTCGTTACACGCGCCCCAACAATGCACTGCTGATGAAATCGCATGTTACATCACTCATGACATGGTCAGTGACATCACTGATGACATCACTGATGACATCTCAAATGACATCACTGATGACATCATCCAGTGACTGTGAGTGTTTCTAAAAAGTTGAAGAATTGCCAAGGTATATTCAAAGAATGAGTGGGTGTATGAGTGTCTGTGTGGATGACTTGTTGGGTGCATGGCTGATTGTATGAGTGAGTGATTAAACGTGTCTTAGTAAATGTATGGGTGAGTGACTAATCTGTGTGAATGTGTGTATCAGTCTGTCAGTTGGTGTGTAAGTGGCTGCATGGGTTGGTGAGTAGGTACGTGAGTGTCTATATGGGTTATTTATTAGTTGTCTGAGTACTTGTATGGGTGCCTTAATGTCTGGGTGGGTGGGTGAGGGGCTGTGTGACTCCCTGCATGGATGTATGACTGGGTGAATACCTGGGTGTATGGGTTCATGATTGCATCTGTGAGGGTTGGTATGGTTGAGTTGTGTGAGTGTGCGTATGGCTTTGCTGGTGAGTGTATGGATGTCTCAGTGGTATATGGGTGAGTAACTGCATATGTCAAAGGCAGTATATGTGAGTGTTGGAGTATATAAGTGACTGTATGTGTGATTGAGTGAGTTTGAGAGTGGCTTTATGGGTGAGTGTGTGCTTGTTTCAGTGATTATAGAAGAGAGTTAGTATGTGTTCCCATCTGTATGAATAGGTGAGGTGGTGTGTCTATAACTGCATAGGGGAGTAAATGGCAGTGTGATTTATTCCTTGGGTGACTGACTAGGTGTGTGAGAAAGTGTATGGGTGAGTGGTGGTGTGTGAGTATCTGTATGGGTGTATGAGTGCATATATCAGTACCTGTATTGATGAGTGACTGCATGTATGAGTGAATGTATGGGTGAGTGAGTGTATGTGTGTGTAGACGTATGAATTAGTGAGTGGGTATGTACTAACTGGTATTGGTGTGTCTATTGTTTCAAAAAAGGTAGTCTGTATTTTAGAGTGGCTGCATGAAAGGTAATATTAGGGTGTGAGGAGGTGCTTCAGATATTAAGTCAGTGGTTCCCAAACTGTGCACCGTGGCTCCCTGGGGAGCCGTCAAACCTAGCCTGGGGAACCTTACAACAAGCACTTTAATGCATTTAATAGTTTCATTTTTTCCAAATGCATTTTACACCAATGCAAGTTATCAGGAAAGTACAGTTGTCCTGTCTATTAAACACACTAAGTATTATTAAGTACTTCCAGTAAACATTTCTTTCAGTACACACACATTTCACGACAGGCCTGCTCTCTCCTTGAGCACAGGGAAGTAAAACACAATGTACGGCATAATGCCAATATTTGGAAGCAAGAAAGAGGGACTTAAAAAAGAACATTCAGAGAAATGTATTTTACTTGCATTGACTTGGGGGTAATTTTAGGGAGGAGACAGCAAAAATAAAGCTGTATATGGTTTAAAAAATCATGAGTCACCCTGCTGACACAGGTGTGTTGGCACGTATGACATGGATAGAAAATGGAAGTGCATGCAAATAATCTTCAAGACCAGAAACACTTTGGCAATGGGGCCTACATGCATAGGGGTGCTATCTAGCACTGTAAGTGAGATAAAAAGTTTGAGAGGATACTCTAAAAAAGGCATGGGCAAAGAAGTGTATCTAGGAATATTTTAATAGAGGTGCCGCCTTAGTAATACGAAACTTCCTGCCTATATAATTAAAATACCTTCATCAGTTTCATCCCAATTATTTTCAGAGAGAAAAATGCAAGTACTCCAGAGGCCGGGCTTATATCCCCCCACCCTACAAAAAAGTAACAGTGGGGAGCCACGGGCAATGGCCAATGGGTCAACGGAGCCACGGGTCGAAAAAGTTTGGGAACCACTGTATTAAGTGGATGATGTCATCAGTGATGTCATCAGTGATGTCATTTGAGATGTCATCAGTGATGTCACCAGGGATGTCACTGACCATGTCATGAGTGATGTAATATGTGACGTCATCAGCAGTGCATTGCGGGGGCGTGAGTTATAGTTAGCTCAGCTAACTATAACGGCCAAATTTCTCTGGTTTTGTATGAGTAAAATGTCAGCCTACCTATAACGACCCTGAAACCTGTGGTTTTTTCAGTGAATTCTATGGCTTTTTAAATGCTAATTCCTAACTTAAATGTCCCTGAAACCTCTGGTTTTTTTCAGTGAATTTCTAAGGTTTTTTAAATGCTAATTCCTAACTATAACGTACCTGAAACCTATTTTTTTTCAATGAATTTCTAAGTTTTTGTAGATGATTTTATTTATGAAAAGATCTTTGAAACTATTTTTGAAATTTTCTGTCTGTCTTTTTAAGTATTTTTATTATGTTTTAAAATAATTATAATCTGTTTTTTTAAAAATATATAACATAGCTGATGAAAGATTTATAGTGTCATCTACTTAAATTAACTCTGTTTTATTTTTTGTAATTTTGATCAGTGTGATATTATATAATAGAATTTTCAATTGAAAAATATATATTTTTTAAAATGTATAGTTTTTTTTCAAGTATTTTTTGCTAAGTTAAATTATGTAAGATTGCTTTCAATACTATGAAAGTTGTTTTGTTGTATTCTTATGATAACTATCTTTTTTATCAATTTTTTTATTTTTCAATTTACAAAAAAGGGACGCGCACCGTACATGATCCTACGTGATGGGTGCGCGGATCCGGTATACAAATCTCACTCTCAAAAACACATTTAGAAGGAATTAACATATGTTTTAGACGCAGAGGTTTATTACTGACTACATAAAAATAGTAATAAAGGCGTTTTAAAATTTGTTTTCAAATGTTTTTGACAGATTTTTGTGGATGCGGTTTTACGCGGCGGGTGCGCGAACCCTGCCGGCGCGTATTTCCGGGTTCACGCTGGAGACGCGACTCCGGCGTAACTTCAAAAGTATGAAATATCACTGTGGAAATTTTAAATATCTGTTTTGCTTAAAGACTTTCACTAGTATACCTTACAAAACAATTTATAAGCAGCAATTTATACTTTAGAATTATACACGACGGGTGCGCATCCCGTACGCGAATCCATGTCACATGGAAAGAAAGCTTTTGATTGGTTTAAAAGCTTTTCATTCTGTTAGAGGGAGGATCCAACACCTGTTTTATTCCTCTTATTTTGGGTGTGTCTTCCTGTCAGGACATCTTTTTTTGTAGGCTCTTACAATTACTTATTTTTTTGGGTGTTTTGAATTTTTTCATTGCTATGGCATCCAGTCATCCAGAAGAAGAGCTGCTGGATGATCCAGAGGAAGTTGAGGAGCCTATGAAAAAAAGAAAAGAAAATATTGTGTCGGCTTTTGTCACAGTGCCTGAGGGGGAGAAAAAAGGTAAATGCGAGAAAAGTTACCTGCACTCTCTGCCAAAAAGTCCTTTCACGAGGATCGAACAAAAAATATTCATGTGGAACATCATCAATGAAAAAGCAACTAGAAACAATGCATCCTACTCAATTGGTCAGAGAAGTGATGGCACGTGAAAAGAGAGAGCAAGCTGCCCAGGCTGATCCTGATCAACCATCTATATCAGGAGCAGCAATTCTACCTACACCTCAGCCGCATATCTTTCCTGAGCTAGCAGATGCTACCATACTCTGCAGGAAATGTCAAGCACACGTGTGTTGGAGAGCGATGCATTCATGCCATAATTAACAAGATAAAAACACCCAAGTGTTAATTTTTGTTTTGAGTTTGACAATCTTGCCTTTCTTTTTTTGAACCAGTCATGTTGGACTCTTCACGTTTTTTCTATTTTTTAAAAAGACAAAAACACCCCAAAAAATAAAAAGTTGTTTGAAAATACAAAATAATCTCAAAATAGATTAAAAAAACAAAAAGGTTCTTATGAAACCACCTATACTGGTTAAAAATAGAAAAATTGTAAGTAGTAAAACTGATTGCTTGGATAAATGTGTGTGTGGATGAATCTATGGATAGTGGATGGATTAGTGGATGAGTGCATGGGTAGTGCATGAGTAAATGGTTGAGTGTACAAGTAGTTCCTGAGTGATTGCATGAGGGCATGGGTAGTGCATAAGTGATTGCATAAGTGCATGGGTACTGCCTGTGTGATTGCATGAGTGCAGGGGTAGCGCCTGAGTGAATGGATGAGTGCATGGGTAGCGCTTGAGTGCATGGATGGGTGTAAGAGTAATGCCTGGGTCATTGGATGAGTGTATAGGTAGTACCTGAGCGAATGGATGAGTGCATGGGTACTGCCTAAGTGAATGGCTAAGTGCAAGAGTAGTGACTGAATGATTGTATGAGTGCATGGGTAGTGCGTGGGTGATTGCATGAGTGCACAGGTAGTGCCTGAGTGATTGGATGAGTGTATGAGTAGGGCTTGAGGGGAAAGATGGGTGCAAGAGTAATGCTTGGGTCATTGGATGAGTGCATGGGTAGTGCCTGAGAGAATGGATGAGTGCATGGGTAGTGCCTGAGTGAATGGTTGAGTGAAAAAGTAGTGCCTGAGTGATAGCATGAGTGCATGGGTAGTACCTGAGTGATTGCATGAGTACAGCAGTACTGCCTGGGTGATTGGATGAGTGCATGAGTAGTGCCGGAGTGAATGGATGAGTGCAAGTGTAGTCATTGGGTGATTGGATGAGTGGATACATACTGCCCAGGTAAAAGAATGAGTACAACAGTAAACCCTGAGTCACTGGATGAGTGCATGGATACTGCCTGAGACAATGGATGAGTGCATGGGTAGTGCCTGAGTGAAAGTTTGAGTGCAAGAGTAGTGCCTGAGTGATTACATAACTACATGGATGGTGTGTGAGTGATTGCATGAGTGCAAGGATAGTGCCTGGATGATTGCATGAGTGTATGAGAAGTATCTGAATGAAAGTACGACTACAAGAGTAATGCCTGGGTAATTGGATGAGTGTATTGGTAGTGCCTGATTGAATGGATCAGTGCATGAGTGGTGCATGAGTTGAAGGTTTAGTGGAAGGGTAATGCCTGGGTCATTTGATGAGTGCAAAAATGAGTGCAAGAGTAATTCCTGGTTCATTAAATGAGTGCATGGGTAGTGCCTGAGTGAATGGATGAGTACATGGGTACTGCCTGACTGAATACTAGAGTATAAGAGTAGTGCCTATCAGATTCCATGAGTGCATGGGTAGTGCCTCAGTGATTGGATGAGTGTATGGGTAATGCCTGACTGGAAGAATGGGTGCAAGGTTAATGCATGGGTCATTGGATGAGTGCATGGTTAGTGCCTCAGTGAATGGTTGAGTGGAAGAATAATGCCTGAGTGATTGCATAAGTACATGGACAGTACCTGGGTGATTGCATAAGTGCAGGGGTACTGTCTGAATGATTGGAATGAGTGCATGTATAGTCCCTGGGTGACTTTATGAGTGCAAGGGTAATGTCTGGGTGCTTAGATAAGTACATGGGCAGTGCCGGAGTAAAAGGATGAATGCAACAGAAATGCCTGGGTCATTGGATGAGTGCATGGGTAGTGTCTCACTGAATGAATGAGTGCAGAAGTAGTGTTAGAGGGAATGCATGAGTTCAACAGTAGTGCCGGAGTGATTTCACGAGTGTTTGGATAGTGCTATGGTGATTGCATGATTGCAGGGGTACTGCCTGAGTGATTGGAAAAGTGCATGGGAACTGCATGAGTAAAAGGATGACTACATGAGTAATACCTTGGTCATTTGAAGAGTGCATGGGTAGTGCCTGAGCGATTGCATGAGTACATGGGTAGTGCCTGGGTGATTGCATGAGTGCAGGGGTAGTGCTTGGGTCATTGCATGAGTGCAGGGGTACTGTCTGGGTGATTGGAGGAGTGCATGGGTAGTGCCTGAGTGAATGGATTGATGCAAGGATAATGCCTAAGTTATTGGATGAGTGCATGGGTAGTGCTTGAGTGAATAGTTGAGTTCAACACTAGTGCCTTGGTGATTGCATGAGTACATGCATAATGGGTGGGTGATTCCATGAGTCCAGGAGTAGTGGAAGGGGAATTGAATGAGTGCATGGGAAGTACCTGAGTGAAAGTATGAGTGCAAGGGTAATGTCTTGGTCATTGGATGAGTGCATGGGTAGTATTTGAGAGAATGGATGAGTGCATGGATGGTGCCTAAGTGAATGGATGAGTGAAGGAGTACTGCCTGGGTGATTGTATGAGTGCTTGGATTTTGCCTCTGTGAAATGAAAAATGCATGGATAATGTCTGGGTTATCCTATTAGGGCCAAAGTTGTGCTACAGAGATTAGATGAGAGCATGGATAGGGTTTGTGTGAAAGGATGACTACCTGGCTGATGACATCAAAAACATAATGAAAGTGTTTAAATAGTGTAAAGGTTCAACATTATTTTTTTAAGAAGTAAATAACATATAAATGAACTTTAAACATTGTTTCACGTTATCATGCATATTATGTTATGTATTCTTACCTTTTTAAGTAATTTAGATACATAACTCTGTTGAACTGATTTAGAGTAGTATTGTCATAAACAGCATTAAAACAGTTTTCAAACTTCACCATTACCTACTGTAAACAAGAAGAAGAAAAACTGTTATGTAATGTAATGTATTACAGAAATTATGATATTATATTTTTAAGAACACAACATAATTTTAGAATTACATAACATTTTCAGTTTCCCTTTTTGCTGTTCTCAGATTCTACTGAACTTCACCATAAACAATGATTTCAACGTAGTATCATCATTGAGCAGCGGGGAAAGAAACAATCAATGAGATTGTAAAAAAAAATCAAAAAATCAGCGCAGAGCATTATTGTCAATATGTGTAGCTATGTGTTTCCCTATCTACAGTTTCTTAATTACGTCCTTCTTGTACATTAAGTCTATTATTTCTCTCAACTACATTTGCTGAAATGTACACTCTCATTTACATCTGGTACAATATAGACAACAAATATATAAACTATTTGCTTTTAAACTCAATTTTCCAAATACAATATCAATTAGCACAAATAATAATCTAAACACTAATTATAAATAGTAATTGTTTCAATCCTGTCCACTTTCTGTAAACATCATCCCACTAGGCCGAATAATGTATTTAAAACTTTCGCTTTGAAAATATCCAATATAAATTTGTTAATTGGTGTTCACATCTTCCCAATAGGCCGAATGACGTATTCAAAACTTTGGCTTCAAAAATATCAAATAAGAATTTGGTAATTCGTAAGGCAATCTAGGTTTTAATTCCAAGTGGGCATCATTGCAATGTGTCCATCCTTTATTGCACTTTAAATACACAGTATAGTGTCTAAATGTTGTAGTAGGTCCATCATGGAAAATAATAGCCTCTGCTATAAACGTTCTTCCTGAAATAGATATTTGACTTGCAACAAAATTTTTAATTTTTGTTTCCAATTTTCTTCCATTTGCTCTACAATGTTGAAACATTAAAATGAGATATTTTCCAAATCTTTCTATATGTAATGTAGGCAACATCTCTGATCTGCAATGTGAACATTTTATGTCCTGGTTGGCTGTTTTAATCAATTTGTTAAAAGGTACGGATTTGCAGTCTGGTATCGTCAAGTATATGAATCGTTCTGTTTGTATTTCAGTGATGGTAGTAAATGAACACTCTTCACATTTATGATCCCATCTGTAACTTACTCCAAATAAGTTTTCAATCTGTATTCCTTCATGTTCCAACACTCCAAGCATAAGCATTAAAAATTCTTGTGCATCTTGTTGTACATTAAGAGTAAATGTCAATGAACCAGTACCTATATCCAAAAGATGCCGAACGCCAGAAGCAGTATGGATTTTACTTCTGTCAGTTACCAACTGTTGAAATACATGATGTAATAAAGAACTAAATCTTTTTTCATGATTTCCCGTGATTTCACAACGAAGCTCTTCTAGATAAAACACAACATTCAGAATCACATTAGCATTGCAGTTGATACCTGAACTATTTTCCAACTGGTATCCTACAATCTATTCAACAGTTTCCATTTTCTTTTTCTTTACGCCTTCAATTTTCTCTTCATTTCTTTTCTTTATTTGAACCTCAATTCTATCTTTGACATATTTCCGTTTTGGACAGACTATACGTTTCTCATATATGGGATATTCACCTAAATCAGAAGCATAAAGTCTTCTTAAACGATTATACTCTCTTACACAATTTGCATCAGCAGTAACCTTTTTCTCATCGAAATCTATCAAATACAACCCAGACAATGTTCTTACTCGAGATAATGCAACATATGCCATTCCCTCTTTGAACACTGTACTTCCGATATTTACAAAAGCACTGTCTATACTTAAACCTTGAGATATATGAATACTTACTGCATATGTTAATGACAGAGGAAACTGTTTTCTGTGAACATACAAGCCTTTTACAAGCAAAAAACGTACAACACAACACCCAATCTGTCTTACCTCTTTAATCTGATCAAATTTTATCTTCAAAAATTCTATTCCATCTCTGTTCTAAAAATGAACAAAATCAACAACTTTTCCCATTGCTCCATTTACTAAACCTTCTTCTATATTCAAATTATGCTGTAAAATTACCCGACAGTTTATACATACCTGTAAAGTCTTTTCTAAGCCTGCAGTTTTAGATACAGACTTTTCCAAAGAATTCATTTTAGACTGTAGTTTTTCTGTCAGAAGAATAGTCACTCCCGGGTGTTCAATTTTATCTATAGCTTCAATTTCCACTATTTCCTGGTTTTCCAGTTTCAAAAGTTCTTGATTAAATGTAGAACACTCTTCCGGTGTAGGCATTAAGCAAACTATACACTTGTTTTCTCCAAGCTTATTGTACATTATTTCAGCGTCTGTGTTTCCAGTTGTAAACAAGTTCCTTAGTAGCCGACTTTTTAAAGCTTGTTTACCATGCTTCGCCAATGCACCAATTCTTATATTTAGAAGAATATTTCCATAATCTTCATCACTAGCTTGTTGCATATTCTTAATAAGTTCTTTATATTCAAAATGTAACCAAATATTCACATTTCCAAAACTTCCCAAAGATTTCCTAGTGTCTTCATGGACAAGTGTTTTAAAAACAGGTAGTCCTTTTACCGGAGTAAGTTGTAGTAGATCTCCGAATACAATTAAATGTTTTCCTCCAAACAGAAGATCGTAATCTGTTTTTAAAATCTGTTGCATTCTTAAATGTACAAAGGCAAGCATTAAGTTTGAGACCATGCTCACCTCATCAATGATTAAAAGTTTCATTTTCTTCAGTACTCTTGAGACTTCATAACAAGCTTCTCCAGATAGTTTGTGATATTCCAATTTATTGTCATGTTCAACAGGTAGCATAAGTGATCGATGTAAACTAATCCCTTTAATGTTTTGTGCTGCTAATCCAGTTAGAGCTGTTACAACAAAAGACAAATGTGATTCTGTAGTTTTCTGTAGATAACTGGTCAAAACATTAATTAAGAAACGTTTTCCTGTTCCAGCTTGACCGCTGATGTACATTAGAATAGGTTTAAATGATGAACATTCGCATTCTTTTTTTTCATGTAGCAAACCATGTTGTATCTGTTCTTTCACTTGTAGATATATATCTTTCTGTTCAATATTTAGTTGTTCTTCTAAGTTTTCCAATGGAGTAATATCTTGTTGTGCTTGTTGCATTGCAGTTTCTACCTCATTCATGGCTATTGCTGCTTCATTTTCAATAATTGGTTATCCAAGTGGTCTTTACTTAGTGGAGCAGAACTTTGCCTGTCTTGAGAACTGTCTCTAGCTATTTCAGCTGCAATAGTACTTTCTTGTTCAATCTCTTCATTTAACATTTGTAGATATGTGGGGAAAATTGTGCATCGAATGCTATCTTTACATGCATTAAAAGAATCTTCATAGCAGGCAAAATGTCCAAGTAATTCCGTTTCACTACGCCGAAGCTTAAATATTTGTAGAAGTGCTAAATAGAAAAATTCCCTCTTATCTGGACTTTCGCAGCTGGGTTTTCTGTGGTTATTAAGATTTCCTTTGACATGTTTTACCAAACATCCATCACATCCAATTACTGCATATTTGTCTTCTTTTATATTTTCTGTAATGTTTCTTTTAAAGCTGTAATGTTGAAAAATCTCATACAGACAAAGTTTTTCCAGATGTGGACTCCTTTTGGGATAGTATGTATCCAACATATTAGTTTTAAGAATATCTGTACTTTCTGGTTCATTCAATGCTAAGTTTTTGATTTTTTGTAATGTTTCCAATACTTTATTTCCTGTTGAAGCAAGAACTAAACTTACCCAAAGGATTCCTCTTGACTTTGAATTTAAATTGGCAGAACTCAAGCGATCTGAACATTGATAGAGTCCAATCTCTCGATGGGAAAGCATTTTCAAGCTGAAGCTGTACAATTTCTTGCTAAGACTCTTCTCTTGTGAAACTTCTTCCCACATTTCCTTCATCTCTCTCTTTTCAGATTTGGTTATATATGATGTAACATAGCCAGCAACAGCAATTGATTTATCTGCAACATATTGAATATCCATGTTTGCATTCCACATTTTTAAAATCACTGGATTGTAGTCATTAATATACTTTGAATCTTCAGTTCTTTTTAAGTTGTATGTATTCTTCAGAGATTTTCAAGTTTTTGTATGATTTACTGCTGACATAAAACTATTTACTCTTCCTTTAGAAATTATTGGACGTGGGAATCCAAAACGACATTTTGTATAAAATTTCCGTATAGACTTGTATTTTCGTCTACAGTATTTTCCACATCGAGGACTTTGAAACCGTAAAACTTGTTGTCTCAAGCTGTTTCTCCTCCTTCTCTTGGAATAGCACAGGTAACATACTGTTTGATGAAAGACAAAACATTTTCATCTGTATCAGTTCCAAATTTTGGAGCATTCTTGATCCATAATAGCATGTGTATATGAGGAGCACCCCTGGCTTGATACTCCTTTCTCCAAAAGAAATCTATTACCTCTCCAAGAGGTGGAACATTTTTATTGCAGACGAATGACATCATAGCTTGAAATCTTTGATTAACATACCTGCAGACATTTACAGGATCCAATGAACAGAGTTTTCAAGCTGTCTTCAATTCAATGTTTTTTACATTTGAATTTGCTTCTCATAGACATTCAAGTAAATCGTCTCATGCATATTCAGCACAGCTAAGTGGTACAAACCATGTAGGAGTACCTAAGTTTCTTAACATACATTTAAGTTCTCCATGACAACGATACCAATACTCATTGGTACCAAGTTGACACACCATCAAATTAATTAACTGAGATTCTAAATGTTCATCTTTTTGTTGAACTTTGTCCATAAATTATTTTACAGAAACATGTGGAAGATGAACTCCTGTTTTTAATATGTGGTTCACTGCATATGAAAGTGCAGACAAATCACTTTGAAACAGAAGATGAAATATATATGGAATACACTGTTGAAATCTTGGATCTTCAGAGTACAATCTTGTCAAGCGGTATTCTGAAGCTGGAATCTGTACAGGTCGCTCATCAAATCGTCCACCTTCTCCACTGGGGAATAACTGTGGAAAACAACAAGCTTCTAAATTGTTTTCCCATACACTCATTGGAGTTCCCTTTGCTTTTTTCATTTGAAATAATTCAATACTGTTTCCTGTCACTTCTTTTGAATGTAGAGGATGTATTGTGTAATGTTCATAAATCTCTTCACTCCTGGACTTGTCCACTTTTTCTATTTGGCCACTTAAAAATGTCTGTTTCATCTTCTAAACATATGTCCTGTTCATCAACATTTACATTCTTATAATAAATATTATTCTGTACCAGATATAATGTAGCCTTTTGAAGTTTGTTAACATCATCAAACTGTTGCCATATTTTTTGACGTTTTGTTGGTACACCATTAACTAGAATAACTACAGGCTCACTTCCCTCCCTGTCTATACCAACAGTTTAAATATTATTCTTAAAATCTGAAGGTAAGTACACAACTCTTCCTTTCAGACCTCTATTAAAATCTGTCGGAGGCTGCTTACCTGTTTTATGCTCCATACGAATTATAGCCTGAAACGGGTGCACAGATTGAATAAGAATGGACTCATATGCATTTAAATCTGCCAGTTCCGGAGGAACAGCTACCAACTCTAAGTTGTTATGTACAGCTCTAGCTGGCATTTTGTTCTCTTCTAATTTGTTGTAACAATATTTACAAATACCTTGTTCAGTAGCCAACTCAAACCGACCTTCCACCAACAAATAAGCACCAAATTGCTCCCTCTTATTATTGTTTTCCTTTTCACTTTTTAAATATAGTTCAACATTCCTAATTTGACTTCTATAGTGAGTACGTCGACAACAAATACAAACATAGTTTGGTTTTTCAGATGAAACTATGTTAAACTTTGTAATTTCTTCTGCAAACATTGTCATTACTAATATCTTCCACCTGTTCTTCAACACCTCCGCTTATCCAGCTCTCACTTTCTCCACATTCCTCTTGTGAACCAAAGAAACAAAACTGTATATCATCACAAACTTTTTTTACATCTGATACTGAACCATGCAAAAGAGCTGTGTTCATTTCACCATAAGATAATGAAGGACTTATTACATAGTAGAGTCAACTTACTAACTTCCGCATTTCTGAGTGGTATACTGCTAACATTCTTAAATGATGGAAAGTACTTTGACACACTTTTCTTGAAAGACAAGCTAGAGAATGACCCTGCAAGCTAGTATATTTTCTTACTTTACATGGATCTAGTCCTTGTAACATCTTAATCTTCTGTTTAAGACTTTGTTGAACATATCCCAGTATAACAATTAGTAATATGGCAATAGATTCCTTTCGAATACTACAAATAAAGCTACAATCCCACTTATATACCGGAGCTTGTGTATGCCTCCCTTGAACTTCTTCAGCTATTACTTCTTCCACATTCCTAGGAACCATCATTTCTTTTGGAATGGTACAACCATCTTTCATCTCATAGCATCGACCACTAGTATCAACTGCATGAACTAATGTGGTCTGTTGAAAATAACTTTCTTCTTTAAAGAATTGCTCAGTACTAGAAGAATGCTTCCATTCACCAGTGAAAATTTTACAAAAGCTACTTCTATTAACCAGTCTTTTCTTTTTCTTTTCTCTTTCATAAACAGCATTGTTTTATCCAATGTTTTCATTCTCTTCAATATTAATATAAATAATTTTCCTTTTATTTCAAAAGCTTTTTCTACTACACTTTCAATCTGTTGCTTTTTCTTATAAACTACTGATCTCTTTTTATATTTTTTGAAATCCTTCAATAAATTTTGTAGTACTCTACTTCTATACATTCTCTTCCTTATGTCTTCATATTCTTACAGCCTTCTTTCATCATGGATTTATTTCCCATAACATGATTTTCTATTATTATGTCCTTTTTTCATTTCATTCCGATTTGTTGTTGAACTTTCCTGTCTCTTTTCCACAGTTTGAAAATTATTTACATTATTTAAAAGTCTTTTAACAAACTCTTTAATTGTCTTACCAGATGTCTTTCTCTTCAGTGTAACATTTTGCACTTCATCTAATTTCTTGTCTTCTCTTTTGATCTTTTCTTGCAATACTCAATCTTTCTTCCCAATAAATGTAAATATCTGAAAAAAAAGAAAAGTTTAAATAGTTTCTAAAAATAATTTTATATTTTTAAAATAATTATATACAAATATTCACATCGCACGAGGGTACATGGCGGCCTGCTAACGCGCCGGCTGCGAGCTCCACTGCCTCCGCCGCGCTGAGGCTTTCTTACTGCGTAGGCTGAAAAAGTCCTTCTCGGCTTCCTACGGCTCGATGGACGCCTTTACCAACAACAAATCGGGACAGTTTCTATACCGGAGTTACCCCCCCTCGGCAGCGCTGTGGGGGAGGAACGAGCTCCAGACACGGGCTCACAGTGCCTTCATGCCGCTGCAGAGCTCCGACGCGATAGACACGCTGTAGCTCGGATCTGCCTCCAGGGCATAGGGGGCAGAGTCATCACCTGTCCCCCAACAGTGTATGCCCCTCCAGGCACACAGAAGAGGGAAGTGGCAGAAACGAGGTCAGTTATTTTATCTATGACCCCTAAAAAAAGCTTGAATCCTCATGCCACCAGGAAAATAAAGCCCTCAGGTCCCAAAAAGGTTACTGAACAAGCATCTTATCTATGTAGAAAAGGGGAGGCGTTAGCAGTCATAGAGGGGCGCTTTCTTGATCCCTTCACTCTTGCCCCCTCCAACAGTGTAGGAAAAAATAGATATGCGCTGAGGAATGCAAAGTTTGTGGGGGGAGAACTACAGGGAAGCAGAGTGACCCAGACTCCATGCAGTATAACAACGGCTTCGGAGGGCAATTTTGGAGGAGCGCAAACACAAATACCCAGACAAGTACCCCCTTGTAAAGTCACTAAAAAGGGTACTAAGCCTAAGATACCATCTATCAGCAGCTCAGGAGAGAGAATTAAAAAGTCACCCCCTCACTGAGATATTTTTTTAAGATTAAGAATATCAAAGGGTCACAGTCTAATCAGACCGGGACCTGCCTAATGGAACCCCCCCGCCTGCATCCTAAGTGGACCCTATGTTACTTTCGGAAAACCGCTTCTCTCCCTTACTGAATGATGAGCTGCTTAGTAGCCCCTCTGTGGACATTTTGGCAACGACCCCCCAGATAAGAGCAGGTTCAAGTCATGCTCTCACGAATATCAGGAATCTGGAGGGGAAGGCAGGGAAGGGTCAGAGTACAGAGGTTCTATGCATATCAGGGAAGGAACAAAAACTGCCTGGCATGGATGTTACTCGGATTCTCCTCTCTCTATCAAACGATAATAAAGAAAGATTCGCTGTCTCAGAGCAGAATCAAGCTAAAATTCAAATAGCATGTGAGGGTTTGGAGGAGAAATTGGTCGACATCACGGAGAAACTTCTAGTCTTGGAAGCCTCTCTGGGGTGGTTACAAGAGGAAGTAAAAACTAACCATAAGGAGATAACGGCTCTGAAGGCAGGAGAGAAAGAGCTGAGGGACAAATTGGAAGTTTTGGAAAATAACTCAAGAAGGAATAATCTAAGGGTCCTGGGTATTCCGGAAGGCAGTGAGGGAGGAAGTTTAAATAGCTTTGTAGTGGATTTGTTAACAGAATTCTTCCCAAAACCAGCAAAATTTGATTTAGAGAACGACATCCAGAGGGTACATCGTGATCCTTTTAGGAAATCCCCGGACAAAAAAAAGCCTAGGAAAATTCTGATAAATTTCCGCACTTATACAATCAAGAAACTAATCCTCTCCGCTGCTCTTAGAGGCAAACAGTTTAAAAAAAAAGACTGGTCCTTCACGATTAGATCAGATATTTCCAAGGCTACTCAAACTCGCCAGTGGGAATTAGGAAAATGCATCCAGAACTTGAAGGCTTTAGGGGCAACGGCACAGTTGAAATTTCCGGCGACCCTTAGAATAATGTGGAACAATAGAATGCACAACATGAAAGAGATATCCGAGGTGGAAAACTTAATTGTCAAGATTACGTCTCATAAAGTTTCCTAACAAGTTTGAAGTTATTCTATAGGGCGGAGGCACGGAGCTCAAACAGGGTATGTTGGAGTACCCAGGCAGGATACAGGGAGGGTTCCCTAGGGTGGGAGGAGGGGATGCGACACAGGCACTTTCACAATTTTTAGTTTATTTGAGCACAGGGTGGGGAGCATGTAGGGAAAAAATAAAAAAACATATGGTCCTCATTGACGCAAAGAGATAGAGCACTGGAAGGGAGAGAGAGGGCTGAAGATTATCACTCCAAAAGAAAAGGAAGGAATGATGAGCAATCTTAGAATAACCTCATGGAATGTCAATGGTCTAAGGGTACATTCTAGACGAAGAAAGATTCTGGAGTTACTAAGACTCTCTGATAGTGATGTTATCCTATTACAGGAAACTAATTTGCGTCATGAAGAATGGCTGGAAGTCTTAAAGAGGAATAGATGGATTTCTCATCTTGTGTGAACAAATCAGTCCTGTAATGTGAAGGGAGTGGCAGTCCTATATAAAAAATCGGTTCAGGCTAGTCTGGAGGGCTCCACGACTGACACTAGGGGTAGATGGGCAATAAGCTATGTTAAGATCCGTAATATAGGATATGCTTTTGTGACCTACTATGGCCCAAATATCGATGCTCCCTCCCCACTTAAAGAATTATACCAAGAGCTTCTTGTTACAAAATACCATATCATTTTGGGGGGGACCTTAATACATTGCTGAACCCAGTCTTGGATAAATGTACCCCCAGGCCAGCAGTAAACTCTCCTAAAATGAGGGACTTTGTGCACCATCTGATAAAAAATCTAGCCTTGGTGGATACTTGGAGAATGAAAGCAGGACAGGAGAGAGGGTATACTTTTCAAAACAAAAAGCTGGCCCACTCGTCCAGAATTGACTTTTTCTTGACCGACCAGAAACTAAACAATAGCATTCTTAAAGTAACTCATCAACCGTCACACTTATCTGACCATGCAGCGGTTAAATTGGAGATTCAGGTTAAAGCACCGCCAGTACAGACAAGGTGGATTTTAGATAGAACCCTATTAGGGGATGCTGAAGTTGTAAGATCTTTGAAAGAGGAAAAGGTTTTCTTTTTTAAACAAAACGCTTATTCCGCTCCACCACATATTGTCTGGGACACTTACAAAGCGTTTCTCCGTGGGAAATTAATAAATATAGCTGCTTATAAGAATAAGGTGGGGAAGAACAAAGTAAGGGATTATGAACAAGCCCTTGATGATATTCAGGGAAAATTAACAAAGAGTGAGTTTGCCCAAGCCTCGATAAAAGAGGAACTACAAAGTAAATTGATAGAAGCTAAGGGGATATTATCTGATTATTTGGAGGGACTGGTGAAACAGAGATGGGAAGCTAGCAGGCTGGCGAATCATGAATATGGGGAAGGATGTGGAAAGATGCTAGCATGGAAAGCAAGACAAGACCTGATTAGAAATGACATTAAGGAAATAATAAATAATAAAACAGGAAGTAAGTGTATGGAAGAAAGGACAATTGGGGAAGCTTTTGTGAGCTTCTTCCTGGAGTTATACCCTGATGATGTGAAGGTGACGCAACTGGAGATAAGAGATTGGCTAAATCAGGACAAACTTCCCTGCCTAAATAACACTCAGCGGGCAGCTCTCAACCAAGAGATCTCCACGGCAGAAATAGATAGCTTCATTAAAAATCTAAAGAATACAAAACCCTGAAAGAGGAAATTACCCCCTTCCTGGTAGAAATGCTTAACACTATTTATACACAGCAAGCACCCCTCCCCCTACATGGAGTGAAGCAGTGATCACTTTAATACTTAAACCCGATAAGGACCTGAAAAAATGTGAATCTTATCGGCCAATCTCTATGCTAAATGCAGATTATAAAATGTACTCAAAAGTTCTGGCCAGAGGACTGGATAAGGTCCTAGGAGATCTTATAGGTACAAACCAGAAGGGTTTTATGAAGGGGAGGCAGCTTTCTGATCTGACACAAGATCTGGTGTGTGCGATAGATGTAGCTTCTGTGATGGGGACCCCCTTGTCGGGTATTTTGGTTCATGGCGCCAAGGCTTTTGATAGAGTTAGTTGGCCTTATCTGTACGAAGTGGCAGAACAAAATGGTCTTGGTGGTAATTTCCTCCATGCTATCCAAGGTATATATGCTACCCCCACAGCAAAGATACTGATCAACGGCTCTCTAACTACTAGCCTTTGGATAAACAGGAGAACCAGTCAAGGCTGTCCAATTTCACCGCTGCTGTTTAATCTCTAAGAAGGAGAATAAGAGTAGACCAAAGAATCCCCCTTTCCAGCATGGGGACTGGTATAGGAAAGAGGCCCTATACGCAGATGATTTGGTAGTATATACAGCTAATTTGGAGACATCCTCACCCATAGTCTTGGAATTAGCGGGCATCTTCAGGCGAATCTCGGGCTACTTAGTCAATGAAGATAAGACTGAAACTATGTCATGGAACAACCTCGTCCCCAACCACCTTAAACACTTGGATAAGACAGAGTTCAGATACCTAGGAGTATGAGTAACAAAAGGTTTGGACAAAATGGCGGAAATCAACTTTGCTCGACTTATGCAAGAGACTAAAAAACTTTTGCAAAGCTGGACATCCCTTCCGCTCTCCATTCTAGGAAGGACCAACCTAGTTAAAATGACAATTCTCCCTAAGTTCACTTTTATTTTCAACACTCTCCCTTTTTTTTTTAAGCCTGTTCGGTTTAAAAAACTTCAGGGGCTACTTAGTAGTTTTATATGGAGGGATAAGAGTGTGAGAATTTCCTGGAGAAAACTTAGGAAGAAAAAGCTGGAGGGGGGATTTTCAATTGTATTACTGGGCCTTTTTTTTAAAAAAACTCTAGGCGATTGCTGTTAGCCCCCCAGGACATGCCGATGAGATATAGTGCTCTAATAAGTAATTTGGGAGAAGAAGGCAAAGGCTTTTTATTCAAATTTGGCCACACCAAATTTTTCAAAAAAATTAAATTTAAGACCCTAAGTGCAACATGCAGAATTTGGATTCAGGTCAAAAAAATTCTAAAGATTCCATACTATAGCTGCTTGGCACCAATTTGGAACTCTCCAGGGACCCCTCTATGCTTGAAGGACAGCCTAGCCTCCCCACTGGTAAATGCTGGTTTACTAAGAAGGGGTCAACTTGTGGAGGAAGGCAGGCTATTAACATGGGATGCTCTTAGTCAGACCACAGATTTCAACATAACCAGATTCAAATACTATCAGCTGGCCAGCTGGTCACGATCCCAACTAAACCTCGGGCGGAGTCGGAAGTCGAGAAGGATTTAGTGAAGATACAAACCTATAGGAAGGAAGTCTCAAAGTGGTACTGGGCATTAGTACAAGGAGATGATAGTGGGAGGACCCTGACCGAAGAAATCTATGGCAAGTATCTGCTGCTACACTATGGGCTTCAGTGACCTCAGCACCACTCAGGAGGAATCATTGCTTTACCATATACAGGGCCTATTGGTCTCCCAAGAAACTTGCTAAGATGGGAGGAAGTAAAAGAAGATGCTGCCCGAAAGGTCAACTGGAAAATGTAGATGACGTGCATCTATTCTGGCAGTGTCCAGCTATCCAGTCTTTCTGGCGAGATGTGGGTAATGTTTTCAATGAAATCCTAGGTCGGGACATTGAGGTAAGCCTTTCTTTGGTGATATTTGGAGTATGGGAGGTAGACAAAACAGTCTTGGGGAAAAATGCTTCGTCTCTGCTCTTTATCTTAATAGCTACTGCACGCAGGGAAATTTGTCTAAAATGGGTCTCTGAACTCCTCCCTACAAGGGCGGCCTGGCTAAGCTTTTCAAGATACATAGCTAGATTAGACTGCCAGATGGGCTCCTATAAGAAGGAAAAAATGTGGGCCACCTTTATATCATTTGATCCCTGATACCACCGCTCCTAGCACTTTCCTTTTTCTCTACTTTAGGGGGTGGTGAAACTATGTTCTCCCGGGGTTGGTTTACTTCTGCCTAGTCCAAGGCTTAAGACAATGCTCAACAAGTTGACGAGATTAGTGGTGGTTTGCCATTAGACCTCTCATCAACTGCGAGTGGGAAAAGGCTGGCTCCCGGTTTGCACAGATCTTGAAAGGTGCGTGGTGCCCAGTTTCTTCAGACCTTCGGCTAGATCTTGCTCCTTACCTTTGTCAAATATGAGGACTAAAAAAAATAAAACAAATAAAATAAGAAATATTCACATCAATAAATAAACAAATACTTTTTAATTTTATTGCAAATGTCTCCATAACACGTAAGTAATAAGAATATTACACTTTACATATTATCAAGCCTATGATAAGAACACACACGTTCAAACAGTAACATGTCAGACCGCATGCTATCTAAATTTGTGTGAAAAAAAAGTGTATGTATTAATTCCTGCTCATAAAATATGGCACCTGGGTATTGAACAAGCTATGTCAGACACTGTACAATTCCTTCATTCAGAAGACATCACAACCTGTGCAACAGAATGACAGTGCAGAACTAAAGGATTTCTCTACTAGTACCCAAACCATCCAGGTTCAGATGCATAATACATCAGACAATAGATGTAGAAGTAGACACATACGTCATTCACAACACCATAAAGTCCCTTAAACTTCACAGACTGCCATTCCCATTTCAAAGTAACACCTAGACTGTTGGGCTTAGCCAAAAATAAAGCAGCAACCCTTCGCATGTGTCTGTTGTAACTCTCACCATATTCCTGAAACCAAGTATGCATTTGTCTGTGCCTTATGCTATTGGAATCATATATAAAAGTAACATACAAATAGATGTATACCTGTGTTTTATACATCTAGAATCTTCCAATGGATAACACATATGAGAATACATGTGGAATTACACACATCCCTCAGTCACAAGACCATGCATACCTTCAAACTTCAGAGACTGCACTTCCCATTTCAAACAGACACCAAAAATCATGCAGTGTATTTTAATTGTACCTTTCCACAGAGTTGTACAAAGTACCCTAATCAGTAATCCTTTAACCAACATATCTTAAACCTCACTTTTCTGCTGAAGCTTCACCATTCTACTACTACTCAGAGGGGCATATTCACAAGGAGCTATCGCCGAATTAACGGCACTTTATCACAGCCAAAGTCGTGATAAATTTACCTCCCCATTCACAAGCCGGTGTTAACAGCCCACAGCACCAGTTTACCCGCGATAGCAGCCACAAAAAACATCGCCACAGAGGACCCCTGCAAATATCGCTAATGAGATGCAGAGTGGGCGTTCCCGTGACAAAAGTCGAGACAACAGCACACCTCAACATTCACAACGACCATCCACATCCGCGATAAAAACACAAAACAGGCGATAAGGCGCGTTAGCACCAGGAAATCTACACCTGCTGTGACCTGGTATAAACTCGGATGGCAGCCTGCAAACCAAAAGGGAGCACAGCCCAGGGCTACATCAGAAGGGCAACAGATGCCATGGAGCCACCCATCATGCGGCCGGACACCCAAGAGGACCACATCACCCACAGCCACCACCCCCAGGACCACCCCGCCCAGGCACCCCCCGACCAAAGACATGCCACATCAGCCACACCTAAACATGTACAAAATATTCCGCTTGATGCCGCACAATCACAACTGGTGACATGGATGTGTTGTCACAGAAATGACCAGCACACATTCACTTTCGAAGCAACAAATGAAACTTTATTAAAATGAACAACGAAATGAAATGAAGACACATGGCCGCTCTACTCCGGACAATACATAGGTCACAGCCTGTAAGACAAAAAACATGATGAGAAGGTGTGTCCTGCGCACATCAGAGGACAGAGAGAGAGCAAAGGAGAGAGAGAGGAAGTGTGGGAAGGAGAGAGAGAGAGGAAGAGAGGGAGTGAGAGAGAGAGAGAGAGAGAGAGAGAGAGGAAGAGAGGGAGAGAGGGAGAGAGGAAGAGAGGGAGAGAGAGAGAGAGTGCCGACCCTGCGCACCCAGGCCACACTGCTCACCTGCTGCCACCGGTGTGTCTCCAACCACGTGCTGGTATGTAGTGCAGTTCACCAGGCCACACATCTCATTCAGAGCCGTCAGCTGAAACAGAGCCCAGATACATGACTGGCACAGTACACACACTTGCACAAGACAACATCGCCTGCCCGCCCATGCACACCCAGGCAGAGGCACCCCAACCTCACCCGCCGCCCATCAGAGCATGCCCGCCCATGCACACCCAGGGCCCAATGCTCACCTTCCGCCATCTGCACGTAGACAGGAGGTCCCACCAGGTGCCGCTGCAAGCCACAAGCCCGGGGCCCGCGGACATGGCACCCTCCACATCATGCAGCCCCACTCCGCAGGCCACCAGGTTTCACATTTGGTGCTGGGTCTTGAATACTCCATGGCAGAGGACATACCAGTGCACCAGGCACCATCGCAGGCTGCACACCCGCTCAGTCCAATGGGTGCCACCAACACTGGGATCCCGGAAGCGTCGCCACGTGGCGGTAGGCCCGCGCTGCCCGCTGTCTCTGGCCTACACTGCGGTCCAGCAGGGCACACAAAACCTGAGCTGTCCGGACCCCGCCGGGATGGGGCATCATCGCAGGCTGCACACCCGCTCAGCAGCTCAAGGTGCCACTGACACAGTGCACCCCAAGTCACCGTCCCGTGGCAGGGTGCCTGTGCCGTCCGCAAGGCCCCGGGTGCCACCAACCCTGTGCAACCCCAGTCTGCGCCACGTGGTGGTAGGCCCGTGCCTCACTCAAGGCCTCGTGTGTTACTAACCCTGTGCAACCCCAGTCTGCGCCACGTGGTGGTAGGCCCGTGCCTCACTCAAGGCCTCATGTGCCACTAACCCTGTGCAACCCCAGTCTGCACCATGTGGTGGTAGGCCTGTGCCATCCGCAAGGCCGCGGATGCCACTAACCCTGTGCGCAACAACTCATGGGCCCTACATGAGTGAGAATCGTGGAGCGGCCGTCATCCAGTTACCACCGGAAGAGGGGAATGTGACGTCGTCGGCCCCTTATGTTGGTGCAGTCACATGGCCTGTGACGCCTGTGCCGGATGGGTGTGGTGTGTGTGGAAACCTCAGGGAGTGGCTGTGACATTCTGACAACTAGACCAGTGACCTGCACACCACCAGCGAGTACGGCTGCGACGGGTAGCAATGAGGGCCCCCCCTCGGGCGTTAGCGGAGTGGTCTGGCCTGCCGTACGCCCGACCAGCGCAGGGCTTGCAACAGTGACTCGTGGGCTCTGGGCGTGGTCCAGTCCATGTCCGGACAAGGAAGTGACTGATGCGTGTGTCCCTGCTGTAGTGTTCACGGAACCTGCTACACAAAATGCAATGTCGCACCCTCTTACTGGCATCCCACAGGATGAACATCATTGACGCAAGGGAAGGCACTGTCCCCACATTCATCCACACATCCATACATGAATGACGTAAGACATTACACAGCAGTGCGTCACTGGATGTTTATTTGCACATCCAGTGCAGTCATGCAGCTGGAGCGGTACAGGGCAATGCGGAGCACACTACACAATATGGGCACGTGGAGGGCCAGCCAGTGTCCATCCGGAGTTGACCTGTACTGCGGAAGAGGAAGGGTACAGTCCGCAGTCTGTCTGCCGTGTCATTGGTCATCAAACAGGATGTGGCAGTCCATGTCGCTGTCCAAGGTGAGTGCATCGGAGTGCATCCGGGGTCAGTGGTAGGCCTTGAGGCCATGTGCGGCACCAAGCAGAAACAGGCAAGGTGGTGGAAATTAATGCTAATGCCTGGCCCTCCTGACCACAGTCCCATCCACGTCCTCGTCCCTGGGTGTGTGCCCTACCCCACCTGTGGGTGTTGCAGTGCCGGCTGCGGCACTGTGTACCACTGTCACATCAGGGGCCAGAGGAGGATTGTCGGCCGCACTGTGTGGCAGTGACACATCAGGTACCGGAGTGGATACGCCTGCCGCACTGGGAGGCACTGACACACCAGGGGGCGGAGATGTGGATGTTGTGGGGGCAGCAGCATTCATCATCGCCACGCCTTGTGGCAGCAATGCCATGACGAGGACATGCAGGGCACGGTAGATCCCAGCTACATTTCGCTGATGTGCAGCGGCAGCTGTCATCCTTTCTGCCTCCATCCGCACCATGTCCTCCATGAGCCTCCGCATGTTTGCCAGCTCACGGCTGGCATCGCTGGGGCCACTCTGAGTGGACAGGTATTCTTTCCACGCGTCATGACTCCAGAGATGTCAGTCAGGGCTCGCTGGAGACCATGGGGCAGACATAGACACCCAAGGATGGTGTCCAGTTTGTTAGCCATGAGCTCGAACCCCACCCGCACCTGCTCGGCCGTCTCCCTCTGGCCCTCCAGCACACAGCGTTGGAAGACCATTTGTTGTTCCTGGGGGTCTTGGGAGGGTGCCGGTGCTGTGGGTGCCTCCTGCTGGGTGGGTTGGCTGGTGGGTGGGGTCTCATGGATGTAGCTGGGCTGCCCTGATCCTGGATGTGAGTTGCGGAGGTGGTCAATGAGGTCTTGGATGGTTTGGGTGTTGGTGCTGGTGTTGTCCTCCTCCTCGTCATCAGTGAAGAGTGACTGTGACTGCTCTGCAGGAGATGTTGACGATGCCCCTGCGATGTGAAGGGGAGATGGTGTATTACAATGTGTCCACATGTATGTAGCCGCATGGTACAGGTTGACATTCAGACAGCATGGCATTGTACATTGTGACAGTGTGTGGGTCTGGGCGAGGACCCAGAGTGATTGTGGGTGTGCACTGTGCCCTGCTTGCTTGTGCATGTGTGCCATTGTGGCCATCTCCCCCGTCCCCCAGTACCTGGTGGTCACTCACCCTGTTGCGGTTGTGTTGTGTCCTGTCAAGCAGTGTCCGGTCCCCCGATTCCTGCCACAGTCTCCACACTGATGACTGTCGACACCAGCTCCTCCTTGTCATCCAGCTCCAGCTGTGGCACTGGGCCCCCACCTCCGGTCTGCGTTGCTGCCTTCAGGTTGGCGGAGAATTTCTCCTTGGTCTTCTGCTTGATGTCATTCCATCGCCTCTTGACCTTGTCCATTGTCCGCTTGTGCTCTCCGACAGCATTCACCTTGTCGACGATGTCCCGCCATATTCCAGTTTTGGTGCCCAATGACACGTTGGAGGTGATGAAGAGTTGTTGATGGTGTTCCATCACCTCCGTGACTATGATCCTGTTCGCCTGCGGACTGAACTTGGTCTTCCTGGTCTTCTTGTCCTTGCCCTTCCCTGTCCCCGAGGTCCCAGGCTGGTCATCCGGGGTGCTTGTGGGGTTGCGCTCGTCCTCTTCCCCTGCTCCGGCTGCCTCCATGGTGCTTGTGTGTTGGTCAGTTTGTGTGTGGGTATTTGTTTCTACTTTTATGGAGGTTTTTGACGCCTGCCAGGTGTGTGTTGCAGGCAAATGATAGCTCTTGGTTCAGAAAGCGTTCTTATTTTAAACGGTGTAAATCCGTTCAGTAGTTTCTGAGAAATACATACATAAAAAAATATTGCATGTTAGCAGCTCCCTTTGCCCAAAAGCAATGCCGGCTCCCGCAGGAGGCAGGGAGCCGACAGGGACCCCGGGGGCATATGGGCTCCCCCCGCGGTCCCCAACAGTGAGGCCAGGGCCCAGGGGATGGGGTCCCTGGGGCCAAAAGTGGCCCAGGGAAGGGGGCTATGTGGCTCCCTCCTGGAGCCCTCCATGGCCCTGGGGACACCACTCCCCAGGGCTGGCTCCACCAATGTCCCTGGGTGCCCACCCCAGGGACATTGCAGTTTGCTATGGCAGGGCGGGAGCACAGCCCCCACCCTGCCATAGCAAACACTGCTTTGCTTTATGGAAGCGAGAGCAGGAAACCTGCTCTTGCTTCCATGAAGCAAATCATATATGCTTTTGGGCAAAGGGAGCTGCATGTTAGCCACACAGCCCCCCTTCTAACAAAAAAAAAGAAAAGAGAAGCCGGCATCTCGCTGGAGGCCCACCCCCTCCCTGCACCACTCTGCAAACGTGCCTCCTGGTGCGTTCTGGGTTGGGGGATTACGTCCCCTAGAATCTTTAGGGTCCTTAGGGGCAAACTAGCCCACCAGGTACCTCCAGTAAGCCACACACAGTGGGATTGCTGAGAGGTGGTCCGACGCCGCGCCCCTTTTTACTCACTCTGCAAACGCACCTCTTGGCGCACTGCTGGTGGGGCAATGAGGTTCTCTTGTGTACTGAGGACCTCAGGACTAAAGTGGACTTCATCCCCCGAGCAGCAGTGCACCAGGAGGTGCATTTGCTGAGTGATATAAAAAGGGGGCATGGCCTCGGACCACTCTCAGCAATCCAGCCGTGTGGGGTTTACTAGAGATAACAGGAGGGCTAGTTGACCCCCAGAGACCCTCAAGAGGCAAGGGGACTTCATCCCCCAACCAAGGGCGCGCCAGGTGGTACGTTTGCAGAGTTGTGAAGAGAGGGGGCATGGCCTGTGTCCACCTCTCAGCAATCCCACTATCTGGGGCTTACTGGAGGTATCAGTTAGGCTAGTTGGCCCCTAAGGACCACCAGCAGTGAAGGGGACTTAATCCTCATCCAAGAGCGCGCCAGGAGGCGCGTTTGCAGAGTGGTGGGCAAAGGGGGCATAGCCTGCTATGAGAACTTAGCAATCCTGCTGTGTGGGACTTACTGGAGGTAATAGGAGAAGTAGTTGGCCCCCTTCTTACTCCACCCCTCTTCCCTCTTTCTGCACCCCTCTTGCCTCTTTCTGCACTTCTCTTGCCTTTTTCTGCACCTCTGTTGCATCTTTCTGCACTTCTCTTGCCTCTTTCAGCACACCGCTTGCCTCTTTCTTCACCTCTGTTGCATCTTTCTGCACTTCTCTTGCTTCTTTCTGCACCTCTCTTCCCTCTTTCTGCACCCCTCTTGCCTCTTTCTGCACCTATGTTCCTTCTTTCTGCACTTCTTTTGTTTCTTTCTGCACCTCTCTTGCTTCTTTCTGCACCCCTTTTGCCTCTTTCTGTACCCCTCTTCCCTCTTTCTGCACCTCTGTTCCTTCTTTCCGCACTTCTTTTGTGTCTTTCTCCACCCCTCTTCATCTTTCTGCACCTCTCTTGCCTCTTTCTGCACTTCTCTTGCCTCTTTCTGCAACTCGCTTGCCTCTTTCTGTACCTCTCTTCCCTCTTTCTGCACCCCTTGTGCCTCTTTCTGCCCCCTTCTTCCCTCTTTCTGCACCTCTCTTGCCTCTTTCTGCAAGCCTGTTCCCTCTTTCTGCACATCTCCTGCTTCTCTCTGCACCCCTCTTCCCTCTTTCTGCACCCCTCTTGCCTCTTTCTGCACCTCTGTTCCTTCTTTTTGCACTTCTTTTGTTTCTTTCTGCACCTCTCTCGCTTCTTTCTGCACCCCTCTTGCCACTTTCTCCACCCCTGTTCCCCCTTTTTGCATCTCTGTTTCTTCTTTCTGCACTTCTATTGCCTCTTTCTCCACCCCTCTTCCCTCTTTCTGCACCTCTGATACTTCTTTCTGCACCTCTCTTGCTTCTTTCTGCACCCCTTGTGCTTCTTTTACACGCCCCTTCCCTCTTTCTGTACCCTTCTTGTCTCTTTCTGTACCTCTCCTGCACCACTTGTGCTTCTTTCTGCACCCCACTTCCCTCTTCCTGCACCCCTCTTGCCTTTTTCTGCACCTCTGTTCCTTCTTTCTGCACTTCTTTTGTTTCTTTCTGCACCTCTCTTGCTTCTTTCTGCACCTCTCTTGCCACTTTCTCCACCCCTGTTCCCCCTTTTTGCATCTCTGTTGCTTTTTTCTGCACTTCTCTTGCTTCTTTCTGCACCTCTATTGCTTCTTTCTGCACCCTTCGTGCCACTTTCTGCATCCCTCTTCCCTCTTTCTGCACCCCTTGTGCCTCTTTCTGCAGCCCTCTTCCCTCTTTCTGCACCCCTCTTGCCTCTTTCTGCACCTCCGTTCCTTCTTTCTGCACTTTTTTTGTTTCTTTCTGCACCTCTCTTGCTTCTTTCTGCACCACTTGAGCCTCTTTCTGCACCCCTCTTCCCCCTTTCTGCACTCCTCTTGCCTCTTTCTGTACCTCTGTTCCTTCTTTCTGCACTTCTTTTGTTTATTTCTACACCTCTCATGCTTCTTTCTGCACTCCTCTTGCCTCTTTCTGTACCTCTGTTCCTTCTTTCTGCACTTCTTTTGTTTCTTTCTGCACCTATAATGCATCTTTCTGCACCCCTCTTGCGTCTTTCTGCACCCTTCTCCCCTGTTTGTGAAACTCTCTTGCCTCTTTCTGCACTTCTCTTCCCTCTTTCTGCACCCCTCTTGCCTCTGTGTTCACCTCTGTTCCTTCTTTCTGCACTTCTTTTGTTTCTTTCTGCACCTCCCTTGCTTCTTTCTGCACCCCTCGGGCCTCTTTCTGCTCCCCTCTTTCCTCTTTCTGCACCCCTTTTGCCTCTTTCTACACCTCTGTCCCTTCTTTCTGTACTTCTTTTGTTTCTTTCTGTACCTCTCTTGCTTCTTTCTGCACCCCATTGCCTCTTTCTGCACCCCTCTTCCCCCTTTATGCACTCCTCTTGCATCTTTCTGCACCTCTGTTCCTTCTCTCTGCACTTCTTTTGTTTCTTTCTGCACCTCTCTTGCTTCCTTCTGCACCCCCCAGGCCTCTTTCTGCACCCTTCTTTCCTGTTTCTGCACATCTGTTCCTTTTTCTGCACTTCTTTTGTTTTTTTCTGCACCTCCCCTGCTTCTTTCTGCACCCATCTTGCCTCTTTCTGCACCTCTGTTGCTTCTTTCTGCACTTCTTTTGCTTCTTTCTGCACCTCTGTTGCTTCTTTCTTCACCCCTCGTCCCTCTTTCTGCACCCCTCTTCCCTATTTCTGCACACCTCTTGCCTTTTTCAGAATCTCTGTTCTTTCTTTCTGTACTTTTTTTTGTTTCTTTCTTCCCCTCTCTTGCTTCTTTCTGCACCCCTCTTGCCTCTTTCTCCACCCCCATTCCCCCTTTCTGCATCTCTGTTGCTTCTTTCTGCACTTCTCCTGCCTCTTTCTGCACCCCTCATGTCTCTTTCTGCACCTTGTTGCTACTTTCTGCACTTCTCTTGCCTCTTTTTGCACCTCACTTGCTTCTTTCTGCACCACTCTTGCCTCTTTCTGCACTTTTCTTCCCTCTTTATGCACCCCTTTGGCCTATTTCTGCACCCATCTTCCCTCTTTTTGCACCCCTCTTGCCACTTTCTGCACCTCTTTTCCTTCTTTCTGCACTTCTTTTGTTTCTTTCTGCGCCCCAGGTGCATCTTTCTGCACTCCTCTTTACTCTTTTTACACCCCTCTTGCCTCTTTCTGCACCTCTGTTGCTTCTTTGTGCACTCCTCTTGCTTCTTTCTGCACCTCTCCTGCTTCTTTCTGCACCACTTGTGCTTCTCTCTGCACCCCTCTTCCCTCTTTATTCACCCCTCTTGCCTCTTTTTGCACTTCTGTTCCTTCTTTCTGTACTTCTGTTGTTTCTCTATGCACCTCTCTCGCTTCTTTCTGCACCCCTCTTGCTACTTTCTCCAACCCTGTTCCCCCTTTTTGCATCTCCGTTTCTTCTTTCTGAACTTCTCTTGCCTCTTTCTCCACCCCTCTTCCCTCTTTCTGCACCTCTGTTACTTCTTTCTGCACCTCTCTTGCTTCTTTCTGTACCCCTCGTGCTTCTTTCACAACCCCCTTCCCTCTTTCTGTACCCCTCTTGCCTCTTTCTGCACCTATCTTGCTTCTTTCTGCACTACTCTTGCTGCTTTCTGCATCTCCCCTGCTTCTTTCTGCACCCCACTTCCCTCTTCCTGCACCCCTCTTGCCTCTTTCTGCACCTCTGTTCCTTCTTTCTGCACTTCTTTTGTTTCTTTCTGCACCTCTCTCGCTTCTTTCAGCACCCCTCTTGCCACTTTCTCCACCCCGTTCCCCCTTTTTGAATCTCTGTTGCTTCTTTCTGCAATTCTCTTGCCTCGTTCTTCACCCCTCAACCCTCTTTCAGCACCTCTGTTGCTTCTTTCTGCCCTTCTCTTGCTTCTTTACGCACCTCTATTGCTTCTGTCTGCACCCTTCTTGCCTCTTTCTGCATCCCTCTTCCCTCTTTCTGCGCCCCTCGTGCCTCTTCCTGCACCCCTCCTCTCTCTTTCTGCTTCACTCTTGCCTCTTCTGCACCTCCGTTCCTTCTTTTTGCACATCTTTTGTTTCTTTCTGCACCTCTCTTGCTTTTTTCTGCACCCCTTGTGCCTCTTTCTGTACCCCTCTTCCCCCTTTCTGCACTACTCTTGCCTCTTTCTGTACCTCTGTTACTTCTTTCTGCACTTCTTTTGTTTCTTTCTGCACCTCTCATGTTTCTTTCTGCACTCCTCTTGCCTCTTTCTATACCTCTGTTCCTTCTTTCTGCACTTCTTTTGTTTCTTTCTGTACCTTTCCTGCTTCTTTCTGCACCCCTCCTGCATCTTTCTGCACCCTTCTTCCCTCTTTGTGAAAATCTCTTGCCTCTTTCTGCACCTCTCTTCCCTCTTTCTGCACCCGACTTGCCTCTTTGTTCACCTCTCTTCCTTCTTTATGCACTTCTCTTGCTTCTTTCTGTACCTCTGATGCTTCTTTCTGCACCCTTGGTGCCTCTTTCTGCATCCCTCTTCCCTCTTTCTGCACCCCTTGTGCCTCTTTATGCACCCCTCTTCCCTATTTCTGCACCTCTGTTCTTTTTCTCTGTTCTTCTTTCTGCACTTCTTTTGTTTCTTTCTGTACCTCTCATGCTTCTTTCTGCACCCCTCCTGCGTCTTTCTGCACCCTTCTTCCCTTTTTGTGAAACTCTCTTGCCTCTTTCTGTACCTCTCGTCCCTCTTTCTGCACCCCACTTGCCTCTTTGTGCACATCAATTCCTTCATTCTGCACTTTTTTTGTTTCTTTCTGCACCTCTCTTGCTTCTTTCTGCACCCCTCTTTTTCCTCTTTCTGCACCCCTCTTCTCTCTTTCTGCACCTCTGTTCCTTCTTTCAGCACTTCTTTTGCTTCTTCCTGCACATCTGTTGCTTCTTTCTTCACCCCTTGTACCTCTTTCTGCACCCCTCTTCCCTATTTCTGCACCCCTATTCCCCCTTTCTGCATCTCTGTTGCTTTTTTCTGCACTTCTCCTGCTTCTTTCTGTACCCTTCTTCCTTCTTCCTGCTCCCCTCTTTCGTCTTTCTGCACCTCTGTTCCTTCTTTCTGCACTTCTTTTGTTTCTTTCTGCATCTCTCTCACTTCTTTCTGCACTACTCTTGCCACTTTCTCCACCACTGTTCCCCCTTTTTGCATCTCTGTTGCTTCTCTCTGCACTTCTCTTGCCTCTTTCTCCACGCCTCATCCCTCTTTCAGCACCTCTGTTGCTTCATTCTGCACTTCTTTTGCTTCTTTCTGCACCTCTATTGCTTCTTTCTGCACCCTTCGTGCCTCTTTCTGCATCCCTCTTCCCTCTTTCTGCACCCCTTGTGCTTCTTTCTGCACCCCTCTTCCCACTTTCTGCACCCCTCTTGCCTCTTTCTGTACCACTGTTCCTTCTTTCTGCACTTCCTTTGTTTCTTCTTCCACCTCTCGCTTCTTTCAGTACCCCTTGTGCCACTTTCAGCACCCCTCTTCCCCCTTTTGGCATTCCTCTTGCCTCTTTCTGCACCTCTGTTCCTTCTTTCTGCAGTTCTTTTGTTTCTTTCTGCACCTCTCATGCTTCTTTCTGTACCCCTCTTTCGTCTTTCTGCACCCTTCCTCCCTCTTTGTGAATCTCTCTTGCCTCTTTCTGTACCTCTCTTCCCTCTTTCTGCATCCCTCTTGCCTCTTTGTGCACATCTGTTCCTTCATTCTGCACTTCTTTTGTTTCTTTCTGCACCTCTCTTGCTTCTTTCTGCACCCCTCGGGCCTCTTTATGCACCCCTCTTTTTCCTCTTTCTGCACCCCTCTTCCCTCTTTATGCACCTCTGTTCCTTCTTTCTGCACTTCTTTTGTTTCTTTCTGCACCTCTCCTGCTTCTTTCTGCACCCATCTTGCCTCTTTCTGCACCTCTGTTGCTTCTCTCTGTACTTCTTTTGCTTCTTTCTGAACCTCGGTTGCTTCTTTCTGTACTTCTCTTGCCTCTTTCTGCCTTTCCTGCCTTTTCTGCACATCTATTGCTTCTTTCGGCACTTCTCTTGCTTCTTTCTGCATCTCTCTTGCCTCTTCCTACACCTCTGTTGGTTCTTTCTGCACTGCTCTTGCTTCTTTCTGCACCTCTCTTGCAAATGTATGCACCCTCTTGCCTCTTTCTGTACCCCCTGCCTATTTCTGCACCTCTGTTCCTTCTTTCTGCACTTTTTTCTTTCTTTCTTCACCTCTCTTGCTTCTTTCTGCACCCCTCTTGCCTCTTTCTCCACCCCCATTCCCCCTTTCTGCATCTCTGTTGCTTCTTTCTGCACTTCTCCTGCCTCTTTCTGCACCCCTCCTGTCTCTTTCTGCACCTTGTTGTTACTTTCTGCACTTCTCTTGCCTCTTTCTGCAACTCACTTGCTTCTTTCTGCACCTCTCTTGCCTCTTTCTGCACCCTTCTTCCCTCTTTCTGCACCTCTCATGCCTGTTTCTGCATCCATGTTCCATCTTTCTGCACATCTCCTGCCTGTTTCTGTACCTCTCTTGCTTCTTCCTTTACTTCTCTTGCCTCTTTCTGCACATCTCTTGCCTGTTTCTGCAACACTCTTGCCTCTTTCTGCAGTTCTCTTCCCTTCTTTTGTACCTCTGTTGCTTCTTTCTGCACTTCTCTTGCCTCTTTCTGCACCACTCTTGTCTGTTTCTGCAACTCTCTGGCCTCTTTCTGTACTTCTCTTGCCTCCTTCTGCACCTCTTTTGCTTCTTTCTGCACCCCTCTTGCCTCTTTCTGAACCCATATTGCCTCTTTCTGTACCTCTGTTGCTTCTTTCTGCACTTCTCTTGCTTCTTTCTTCACCCCTCTTGCCTCTTTCTGCACCCCTCTCCCCTCTTTCTGTACCTCTCTTGCCTCTTTCTACACCCCTGTTGCCTTTTTCTACACCTCTCTTGCCTGTTTCTGCAACTCTTTTGCTTCTTTCTGCACCCCTCTTGCCTCTTTCTGAACCCATCTTGCCTCTTTCTGCACCTCTGTTGGTTCTTTCTGCACTGCTATTGCTTCTTTCTGTACCTCTCTTGCAAATGTTTTCACCCCTCTTGCATCTTTCTGCACCCCTCTTCCTTCTTTCTGCACCTTTCTTGCCTCTGTCTGAACTCTTCTTGCCTCTTTCTCTACCTCTTTTGCTTCTCTCTGCCCTTCTCTTGCCTCTTTCTGCACCCCTCTTGCCTATTTCTGCACCTCTGTTGGTTCTTTCTGCACTGCTCTTGCTTCTTTCTGCACCTCTCTTGCAAATTTCTGCACCCCTCTTGCCTCTTTCTGTACCCCTCTTCCCTCTTTCTGCACCTCTCTTGCCTCTGTGTGCACCCCTGTTCCCTCTTTCTGCACCTCTTTTGCCTGTTTCTGCAACTCTCTTGCTTCTTTATGAACTTCTCTCGCCTCTTTCTGTACTCAAATGGAAAGTGCAAGCTGTCAAGTTTAAAGGTCTGCGTACTCTTGTGACTGAAGTATATGTCTACTTGTATATATATATTCTCACATGTGTTATGCATTTGAAGATGGTAGCTTAAAAGCGTTTAACTTCTCCTATAGGTGGTGAAATCTTCTCCGTTCTGCTCTGTCATTCGGTTGTACAGGCAGGCATATCTTAGACCTAGACCTAGACCTCCGACCCTCCGTCTAGGTCCACTCTCTCCCCGCAGCTCCGCTGTGCCGTCTCTTGCCTCCAGACCACGACCTCCTCCTTGGGAGGTACGAGGCTGCTGCCCGCTCCTGCGCCTGCTGCCCGCTTCACCTGGGACCAGACTGCCTGCAACCACCGTAACCTTCCCAGATGTTTTTTTTCTTAATTTTTCCCTGTTGTGCCACTGTTATTGTTCCCATCTGTGTCTTGCTCTAATTCCATCACTGTTTTTATTTTCTCGTGCCTGCCTGTTCCTTTCGCCTTTCGCCGCTGCTGCCCCTGCGGCCCCTCCTCCCCAAATTCCCCCTCCCAGAATTCCCCCGCTCCCGCCTCCCAGCCTCTCCTGTCTCCCACCTCCCCTACTTAATGGCGGGTGCTGCCTGGTCACGTGCAGTGGGCGCGCCGAAGGCACCCCAAAGGCAAGCCCGTCTGCGCCCGTACACGACCCGACCGCGGCCAGCACCAGGAACCCTGGACCTCCCACTACCCATCGCTACGACACCACCATCCTCCTCGCACTCAACCCTGGAAGACTTAGAGAATGCCAACAGGCCTCTTCGAACATGACCCATGGCCAGTTCTCCTGCCTCCACTGCCGCCAGACCCTCACTGCCACCCTGGCCTCCAACACCGCCGATGCCAGGCACCGGCGACACCCTAAAATGCATCCTCCTCAACGTACGCTCCGTACACAAACATGCCATGGAAATATGGAACCTACTCGACTCTCTCTCGCCCGACATAGCCTTCTTCACAGAGACCTGGACCAACGCATCCTCCGCCCCCGACATCAGCACCGCCATCCCAGATCGATACAAGATCCAGAGGAAAGACCGCCCCAACCACCCAGGAGGGGGCCTCGCCATCGCTCACAAGAGCACCCTCCACCTCCCCACCTCCAGCAAAACCTTCCCCTCCACCTAACACCTGCACTTCCAGATCCAGACCACCCCCAAAGCCCTACTCCGAGGAACCCTCATCTACAGACCCCCCGTCCCCCGAACACCCTTCGCCACCACCATCACCGACTTCATTACACCCCACGCCATCGCCTCAACAAACTACATACTCATTGGAGACCTGAACTTCCGCCTCGACAACCCCAGCGACCCCAACTCCACTATACTTCATGACAACCTCGCCAGCATCGGACTTAAACAACTCGTCAACACACCGACCCACAGAGCAGGACACACCCTCGACCACATCTTCATGGCAGGAAACAGCGTCCAATTCAGCCACACAACGCAGCCACCATGGACCGACCACCACTGCGTGCACTTCGCCATTAACAAACCCAAGGCACCCAAACCAGCCCCACGCCCACCTCGAAGGAACTGGAGCAAGGTTACCGACGAGCAACTTAACTCCACCCACACCCGAGACAACCACACCTGGGCACCTGACGCAAATGACGCAGCCAGAGAACTCCACACCTGGATCTCCAACTGCGTAGACGAGCTCGCCCCGCTACGCAACCCCGACAGACAATGCCCCAGGAAAGCCACCTGGTTCACCACCGCTCTCCAAGAAGCCAGACACACCTGCAGACGCCTGGAGAAGAACTGGAGAAACACCAAGACAACCAAAAACCACACCACCTACAAGGATGCCATGACGGACTACCACAACCAGATCAGAGCCACCAAGAGGAACTTCATCCACAACAAAATCCTGGCAAACTCCACCAACTCCAAGGAACTTTTCAGTGTCATTCAAGAATTCACCAACCCACGCAGCGAAGTCACAGACATCACCCCATCCCAAGACCTCTGCGACAAGCTTGGAACCTATTTCCACCTCAAGATCAAAAATCTCTACGACAACTTCATCGACCATCCACCAGGCACCATAGACGGCCCCCACCCCCCAGAAACACCAGCCAGACCACCATCTCCAACTGGACACGATCACGGCCAAAGACACTGCCTTGACCATGAAAAGCATCCACTCTGGGGCCCCCACTGACCCCTGCCCCCCTCACATCTACCACAGAGCCGTAGCCACCATCGCACCCGAACTACAACGCACCATCAACACCACCTTCAAAACAGGCTTCTTCCCAGATGACTGGAAGCACGCAGAAGTCAGACCCCTGCTCAAGAAGCCCACAGCTGACCTCACCGACCTCAAGAATTATCGGCCCATCTCGATCCTCCCCTTCACAGCCAAAGTTGCAGAGAAAACAGTCAACAGGAAACTGACATGATTCATTGAAGAGAATGCCGTCCTCGACCCGTCCCAATCCGGATTCCGAAGCAACCACAGCACAGAGACCGCCCTACTCACCGCCACAGACGACATCCCACCGCACACTAGTCGCCAGACTACATGACGCAGGCATACAAGGAACAGCCCTCGACTGGATCCGATCATTCCCCACCGTACGAAGCCAAAGGATCAGACTCCCACCCTTCCTCTCCGACCCCACAAAAATCACCTGCGGAGTCCCACAGGGTTCATCACTGAGCCCCACCCTCTTCAACATCTACATGGCCCCCCTCGCAGCCATCGTCCGACAACTCGGCCTCAGCATCGTATCCTACGCCGACGACACCCAGCTCATCCTCTCCCTCACCAAAGACCCCACCACTGCTAAACTCAACTTCCAGAAAGGAATGCAAGACGTCACAGTCTGGATGACCAACAGCTGCCTGAAGCTCAACGCCAAGAAGACAGAAGTCCTCATCCTCGGTACCACCCCTTCTGCATGGGACAGCACCTGGTGGCCGACCGCCCTCAGAAGCCCACCTACCCCTTCAGACCACGCCAAGAACCTCGGCATCGTACTCGACTCATCACTCACCATGAACCGACAGGTCAACGCCGTCACCTCCAGCTGCTTCAACACCCTCCGCATCCTCCGCAAGACCTTCAAGTGGATCCCCCATGAGTTAAGGAAGACAGTCACCCACGCACTCATCACCAGCAGACTGAACTATGGAAACGCACTCTATGCCGGCATCAACAAGTCCCTACTTTGCAAACTCCAGACAATACAGAACACCGCCACCAGACTCGTCCTCGGCATCCCCCGACACGAACACATCAGCCAACACCTACGAAGTCTCCACGAAGTCTCCACTGGCTCCCGTTGGAGAAAAGAGTCACTTTCAAAATCCTCACTCACGCCTACAAATGCCTACACAACGGACCCAAATACCTCAATGACAGAATCAACTTCCACGTACCCAAAAGAAACCTCTGATCTTCCAACCTCGCACTGGCCGAAACCCCGCGCATCCACAGAGCCAGAGCAGGCGGAAGATCCTTCTCTCACATTGCAGCCAAGACCTGGAACGAGCTACCGGCAGACATCAGACGCGCCCCCTCCCTGAACACCTTCAGGAAGACCCTCAAGACCTGGCTCTTCGGCTAAACAGATCTGCGAACCCCCCCCCTCAGCGCCTTCAAACCCTCATGGGTGAGTAGCGTGCTTACAATTCCCTGATTGATTGATTGATTGATTTATGTATATAGGTTTTATAGAGCCCCTCAAATATACTATTGAATACCCATGTGCCCTGTATTATGAGCAGAAAGAAATACATACACCTTTTTGCACACATATTTACAGAGTATGCTATACAGGTATTCAAGTATTTGATTGTTTATTTTTATGTAACATGCCACTAGGTAAAAGCAGAGACACGCATGCATACCTTCACAAACTTGGTCAGACTTCCAACAGTGATATGCTTAGGATTGCTGTTTTATATTTCGTAGGCCTAACATTCTGAGCAGTCGATTAATAGTGAACCTTCAAGAGAAAAGTGAGGTTTAAGACATCTTGGGAGAAGGATTAGTGATTAGGCTACTTTGTATGAGTCTGTTGCAAGGTACAGTCGAAGTAGGCCTCTTTCTGCACCTCTGTTGGTTCTTTCTGCACATCTCTTGGTTCTTTCTGCAACTTTCTTCCTCTTTCTGGACTTCTGTTGCCTCTTTCTGCATTTCTCTTGCTTCTTTCTGCACCTTTCTTCCTCTTTCTGGACTTCTCTTGCCTCTTTCTCCATTTCTGTTGCTTCTTTCTGCACTTCTGTTGCCTCTTTCTACATTTCTGTTGCTTCTTTCTGCACTTCTGTTGCTTCTTTCTGCACCCTTCTTCCTCTTTCTGCACATGTCCTACCTATGTAGGCATAGTTAGAAATTAGCATTTAAAAAACCTTAGAAATTCACTGGAAAGAACAGATGTTTCAAGGACGTTAAAGTTAGGAATTAGCAATTAAAAAACCTTAGAAATTCACTGGAAAAACCACAGGTTTCAGGGATGTTATAGTTCGGCTGACATTTCACTTGTACAAAACCAGAGAAATTCGGCCATTATAGTTAGCTGGGCTAACTATAACATGCATCCCCGCAATGCACTGCTGATGACTACACATATTACATCACTCATGACATGGTCAGTGACATCACTGATGACATCTCAAATTACATCACTGATGACATCATCCACTTAATATCTGATGCACCTCTTCACACCCTAATATAACCTTTGATATACCCACTCTAAAATACAGCCTACCATTATCAAAACCATAGACACACCAATACCAGTTAGTACATACCCACTCACTGATTCATAGGTGTACACACATCCACTCACTCACCCATCCAGTCACTCATTCATGCAGTCACTCATCCATACAGCCACTGATATATGCAATCATATACCCATACAGACACTCACACACTGCCACTCACCCATAGAGTTACTCATACACCTAGTCAATCACGCAAATAATTAATCACATTGCCATTTACTCAATTATACAGATATACACACACCACCTCACTTATTCATACAGATACTAACACATACTTACTCTCTTATACAATCACTGACACAAGCACACACTCATCCATACAGTCACTCTCACAATCCTCACTCTCACATATAATCACTTATATACTCCAATGATTACATATACTGCCTTTCACATATGTAGTTACTCACACATATATCACTGAGATATCCACCCACAGCCATACGCACACTCACTCACCCATATAGCCCCTCGAACATGCACTCATGTTATGTTATGTTAGGTAATTTTATATAGCGCTCAGCTGCCTCAGCGAAGAGGCGTCCCGGCGCTGGTAGCAGTGTCAGAGGGAAGCTAGAGACTAAACCACGGGGAACAGGTAGGTTTTGATGGCCTTACGAAAGGATAGCAAGCAATCCAGGTGGCGGATCTGAATAGGGAGGGAGTTCCACAATTTAGAGGCTAAGTACCGGAAGGACCGGCCCCCAGCTCTGAGGCGCTTGACCCGAGGGACCGTAGCCAAGAATTGCTCAGCAGAGCGTAGCTGACGGGTAGGTACATAGGGGATCAGTAAATTAGCTAGGATCTCAGGGGATGAAAGCTTGAGTATTTTAAAGGTCAGGCATAATGCTTTGAATACGATCCTTTTGGCCATGGGTAACCAATGTAGACGGCGCAATGCATCCGTCACGGAATAAGTTCTAGGGAGCCTCAACAAGACTCGGGCGGCTGCATTCTGAACTCGCTGAAGACGAGTCACTTCTGCCTTGTTAGCGCCTAACATAAGTGAGTTGGAATAGTCCAGTCTGGATAAAATAGTTGCCTGGACTATCAACTGATGAGTAGGAGGATCGAAGAAACCCAACATGGGCCTCAATCCCCGGAGTAGGCCAAAGCAGGTGCCTGCAACCTTCTTGGTGTGCTCCTGAAACCCAAGGGTGGAATCGAGCCAGACCCCAAGATTTTTCACCACCGACTTAGGGGTGGGGGCAGAGCCCAAGGTTGCTGGCCACCAATGCATGCTCCAGAGCCCCTTATCTCTCCCCACCAACAGCACTTCTGACTTGTTAGCGTTGAGTTGAAGGCAGTTGGTGGTCATCCAATGCGCGACCGCAGCTAGGCCGCTCCGAAATTGGGAGGCGCCCGCGTAGGATCATCGGAGAGAGCAACCACCAGCTGCGTGTCGTCAGCATACGAGACCATGGTCAAGCCATGGTCCCTTGCCACCGCAGCGAGGGGTTGAACGTACAGGTTGAACAAAATGGGACTCAATGCCGAGCCCTGAGGGACCCCCTGCTTAATGGAATGGGCGTGGGAGAGAAAGGGGGGGCAGTGACCTGGAATGTTCTCTCAGACAGGAAAGATCTAAACCAATCCAAGGCCAGGCCTACCACCTATGAGCCCATTCACCTAGTGAATCACCCACTCACATATCCATGCAGGGAATCACCCCCCTACCCACCCACACAGACTCTCAGGCACCCATACAGGTACTCAAACAACCAATCATTAACCCATATAGACACTCATGTAGCTACTCACCAACCCATGCAGCTACTTACACACCATCTGACAGACTGATACAGACATTCACACAGATTAGTCATTCACCCATGCATTCACTAAGACACGTGCAATCACTCACTTATATAGTCAGTCACACGCCCAATAAATCATCCATTCAGACACTCATACACCCACTCATTCTTCAATACACCTTGGCGTATATATATATATAACATTCTTAAACTTTTTAGAAACACTCAGTCATTGGATGATGTCATCAGTGATGTCATCAGTGATGTCATTTGAGATGTCATCAGTGATGTCATCAGTGATGTCACTGGCCATGTCATGAGTAATGTAATATGTGATGTCATAAGCAGTGCATTGCGGGGGCGCAAGCTAACTATAATGGCCGAATTTCTCTGGTTTTGTACGAATGAAATGTCAGCCTGTAACCTCTTTCCTGGTGTTTTTATTGCTTCACCGTGTTTGTTCCTCCTTGTTGGAAGGCAGTATTTTCTATTATTTGAGAGGGCAAAGCACTACACCTACCCATACAGTTACTGACATACCCACTCACTCACCTATGCAAGAACTCACACACCCACACAGCAATAAACTACTCATGCAGTCACTTACCCATACACCTAGTCACTCACACACACACACTTATTCAATCATACAGCTAGTCACACATCCACTCACTCACCCATGGAGCCACTGACACACACTCACTCAGCAATACACCACTAACACACCCATTTACTCACACATACTGGCACTAATGCACCCACTCACTCTCCCATACAACATTCATGCAACCACTAACTAACCCATGCACCACTCATGCACCCAATAACCCAATCATACAGCCCCCCATAACCCTTTTTCTAGCCCAGATAGACACACAACCAATCACTCAGCCAGACAGCTACTGGCACACTCACTTATACAGCCACTCACTCACCCACTTACCTACCCTTACACCCACTCATATCCCACTCACACCTGTACTCTGTTCACACACCCTCTTATTCACTCAGACAGGCACTAACACACCCAGATAGTCACCCATAGAGACACTAACAAACCTACTCACTGACACATATGGAAACTCACACATGTACTCACTAACCCATGCAGCCACTCACTCACTTACTCGTTCACTCAGTCACCCAAACAACCACTGGAACACCCACTCTCTCACCCATACAGCAATGCATGTACCCACTTACCCATCTATACAGCCACTGACACATTCACCCACATCTATACTCTACTGATGCACCCTCTCACTAACTCATACAGGCACTATCACACCCAGTAAGTCAACCATAGAGACACTAATGTACCCACTCACTGACACATACAGCCACTCACACATGCACTAACCCATGCTGCCACTCACTCATTCACTCACTCACTCACTCATTAACTCACTCACTCACCCAAACAACCACTGGCACACCAACTCACTCACCCATACAGCCACTCATATACCCACTTACCCACCTATACAGCCACTGACACACCCACTCACATTTATACTCTACTCATGCACGCTCTCTCTAACTAATGCAGGCACTAACACACCCAGTCAGTCACCCGTACAGACATTTATGCAGCCACTCACTCATACATGCAGCCACTCACTCACACTCACTCACCAATACAGTCCCTCGTGTACCAACTAACTCATCTATACACTCAGTGACACTCGGACAGACATAACCAGACATATTCACACTTTTGCAAACATATCTAATATTTGTTCTTTCTTAAACCAGAATAGGTGGTTATAAAAGAAACGTTTTTATTTTTTTTGTGTTTTTGTATTTTCAAACATTTTGGGGTTATTTCGGTGTTTTTTTGTTTCTTCAAATAAAACTGAAAAACATAGGGGCATATTAGCAAGACCGGTGATAAAATTATCGCCGTTTTAGCGGCAGGAAACTGCCGCTAAAACGGTGATAATGGGCTTGCTAATATGCGTTATAGAATTTCAATAGAAGCCCAGGTTAGATGTCCTGCACATCTAACCTGGGCTTCTATTAGAATTCTATAACGCATATTAGCAAGCCCATTATCGCCGTTTTAGCGGCAGTTTCCTGCCGCTAAAACGGCGATAATTTTATCGCCGGTCTTGCTAATATGCCCCATAGTGTTTGTGAACAAAAAGCACAAAAGTTCTGTAACAACTGTAACAACAGAAAAAAACTAACACTTATGTGTGCTGATGTTCTCAACTAGAGCAAGGATTGAGTGCTTCTCCATGCTCAAAATTTTTCTGCACTTGAGGCAAAATATTCCCAGATTGACAAATTTGGAACAGTTGCTGGAACATATGATGTTAGTTTAGCAGCTGATGATGTGCCTGGCTCTCCATCGTCTCCAGCAGATGTCGCTTGCTGGCTCCTCTGTTGCTCTCTCTCTGCTCTTTCCAGATGTTTGGAGTGAATAGTTTTCAGGTGCTTCAACATACTAGAAGTATCACAAGAGTACTACTTGTCCGTTCCTCTTGACAAGATCTTTTGTCAAAGATGGCACTTTACCTTTTTAGCTATAACTTTGTTTTCCCCTAAGGGATGCTGAAGAATTGCCTTGCAATACTTTCTTTCTTTGGTCTTATATCATCCTACAACAAAAAGCTTCCATGATCATCTGACTGGTTTATCAGGAGAGATGCAGAAGTGTGAAAAAACACAGTCACTCCTAAATGATGGAGAAAATGAGTGGGAGCTTCTTCTAGTAATGATTGAAAGGTGTTTCAACCTATCAAATCCATTTGTTCCTGTGTCACATGGATTCGCTTGAAAACATTTTTTCCTTACAAAAATACTACTTTTAATTATTTATTAGCAAACCTCTTACCTCATACAATACTTTTAAACTGTGTATATGTGTTTAAGTCCTATTAAAAACACACTGGAGTTGTAACTCTCCTGTGGCACCAGCAATACGTGACGGCACAGGTTGCAATGGATTTGTGACTCCCCAAAAAAATACTCAGTAATATGAGCAACAGATACTGGAGACAGCTTGTGTTGCCAATTTGCTGGCTGTGATGTGCTACATGCAGTTGTAGTCTTGATTTCTGGTTTTATCTTATCTTTAGTGGTACTTACTCTGACTAAGCCAGTTATGGGTGAAGCTGTGAGGCCCTACAGATTACCCTGGCGAGTGTTGGGCTGTGCAAGGAGCTACTTACCTCAACCTATCTCCTGTCCATTCATAAATCACCTGCTCTGGGTGTTTCTAGGAATTGCATATAGTGTATTGCTTCATATATTACATCTCTCAAGACATGATCAGTGACATCACTCATGACATCTTAAATGACATCACTGATGACTCCATCCACAGAACTACTCACACATCTACTCACACACCCACATAACCACTCATACACCCACGCACATACACATGCAACCAGTTACACACCCACTCACTCATCTATTGAGCCACTCACGCACCCACTAACTCACCCATACAGTCAAACACACAGCCAGACAGCGGCGGTCAGCACAGGTAAATGCGGTGGGGCAGGATGGGGGCAGGGTGGTGTAGGAGGGGGAAGTCGACAGATGATATAATAAGTATTACTAAATGAATAAATAATACCTATTCCTTCATCTGTCAGCTTCCCCCTGCCATGCCAGTCCTGCCACACCATGCTTACCTATGCCAGCCGCCGCTGCATCCAGACACACACTCATACACTCACTCACACACCCACTCACCCATACATCCTCTCAACACAGACACTCACTCACCCATACAACAACACAGACATCCACTCACACACCCATGCGACCACTTATATGCCCATTCACACCACTATGCAATCTTCTACTCACCTGCTCACTAACTTATACAGCTACTCACACAGACACTCACTCTCCAATATAGCCACTAACACACCAACACACTTAACCAAACAACCGCTCAAACAGCCACTCCCTCACACATACAGGCACTTACATACCCAGTCACTTACTCATACAGTCACTCACACAGCTACTCAGTCACCCATAGAGTTGCTCACACATCCACACACCCACCCATACAGCCACTCACTCACTCATACAGCTACTCACACATCCACACACTCACCAATATAGCAACTCATACAGGCACTCACTCAACCACACAGGTACTCACACAACCTCCTATATACCAATACATTCACTCACACATCCACTCACACAGCCACTCAGTACCCACTCACACACAAATACACACAGCCAGTCACATAATGTATATGAGAAATACTATCACTCATTAGTAGTACACAAGCATACTAATTTAACTTTTTTAGTACCTTAGTATATATGTTTGACACTCATAAGCATTTATAAAACACTCACAATCACTGGATGATGTCATCAATAATGTCATTTGAGATGTCATTAGTGATGTCATCAGTGATGTCTCTGACCATGTCATAAGTGATGTAATATCAGTGCTTTGCGGAGGCGTACCCTATAGTTAGCTCAGGTAACTATAACTGCTGAATTTCTTTGGTTTTGTGCATGTAAAATCCAATCATGCAACCTTTGTTTTTTTTGTGACTTTGAAGTTTTTTTTATTCTATTTCCTAGCTATAAAATCCCTGTAACCTATATATATGGAAAAGTGTTTGTGTGTTACTAATAACTGAGGCACAGTTTAAATAATCTCCGTGAAACATTCCAAACAGGTGCTACTTTTGACTAGTTTGAGGTTGGGAAATTTCATGCTGATCCATCAAGCATGGGCCGAGATTAAAGGGAGATCCCAAAACACAAAATCCGAATGCATTTTCCATATACTTCTTTAGACAAGGCTACAGCAAAAACTGCTGAACAGAATTGCAGCAAATCTGGAAAGAAGCTTGATCAATCCCACCCCCGCTCCTCCTGACCCTACTCTCTCCAGACATGGCCTTAACTCCTGAATCATCATATACCCCTCTAATCTCTCCAAAAGCGGCAGAAAAAATTTCAAACATAAACTTTTGATGCGTCTCCCTGAAACTCTTATAGTGGATACTTACCACAGCCTCTCCTCCCCTACGAAAACGAACTTGATTTTTTACTCTAAACACACTGCTAAATGGAAAAGCACTTTCCTTCTCAATTTTACAATCTCCAAATCAATCAGAATCCCGTATGGACTCAAATTATCGACTTCCCCATCCTCTGCCTTCCCTGGTGACATCGACATCTCCATTTTCAAATCTGGTAACATTCTTATTCAAGCCTCCGAATTCCACCTCAACATCTTTGACAACCATTTCAGTTCCCTGTCCTACAAACTATCCCAACTAGTCCCTAACCCCTCCTCTACCGAACAAACCGACTTCCACCTATCATCACCCTCCTCCCCTGACCTGACCTCCCCTCCACCACACGTCCCTACCACCCCCTCCGTCATTGAAGTGACCCCAATGCTTCTCGTGGGATCTCCCCCTCACACTCCCCACACTTTGTCGGCCCTCTCCCCTACTCTCTCCCACCCTGCCCCCGCCCTCTTCCCTGTCTCTCCCCCCAACCCCTTCCCTACTCCCAGGCACACTCCCGATTCCCTGCCTGTACTCCCCCCTACGTCCAATCCTTTGCCTCCCCCTTCCACTCCCACCATCGATATCAGCAGTCCCCCTTCTATCCCCTCCCACCCCTTGAATCTCCCACAAAACCTCCCCTTACTCTCCTACCTCCCCATGGATCCCCCCTGACCCGTTCACTAGTCCCCAAGCCCCACTTTTTACCCTTGCTAACAACCTCCCCCCCTCATATCCCTTCTCACCTCCCTCTCTCTTCCTCCAACCACACCTCGATCTTACTGCCCCCACCCCTGGAATATCCTACGGTACGCTCCCTTGCGCCTAACCCTCCATCTCCCAACAACATCCTCTCCACCCAAGCCGAAGCGACCGATCCTTATATCCCTCACCCTCCCCGTCCTCTCCCTTATCCTTCCCTGAATCCAACACTTTACCGCCCCTCCATACTCTGTTCAATAGCATCCTCCCCACTCCACCCGATGCAGTCCTTCCCTGCCACCCTCACTCCCTCTCATCCCACCCCGGCCCTTCAACCAACGATAGTACTGAACCGCTGTTCCCTACTCTAAATCCCTTGTTCATCTCCCAGATCCCTGTCCCTACTCCTGCCTCCTGCTTCTCTACCCCGCCGCTCATCCCAACTCCTTCCTCTACCAACACTGACCCTCCTCCATCACCCCCCTCCATCTCCACCGTATCCCCCCTTCATCTTATTACTCAAACACTAACCAACATAGACTATATACTCACTGCCATGTCGAGCGAACTTTTTCATCTCAGAGAGGATTACCACGCCATTTACTCTAGGACTTACCCTAATCGTACTGACTCACATCGCCCTTACTCCCATATCCTTTCCAGTCACACAATTTGGCGCACCATCCCACTCTGAAATCGAACTCACAGACCATTCCGTGCTGTCAACTACCTCACCACTCATGACCTTATTAACCTATTTAACTCCTACCCTCCTAAGCCCTTAACAACTGACCTCCCTCTCCCCTACTCCAACATCCCAGTGATTATGGGCATAAACAGAACACCCTCCTCTCCCAAATCTCCTCGAACTCCAGCTCAACTTACCTCCATCCACCCTTCCATAACTGCCAGTGTCCCAGTAATTACGGGCCTTAACCGAATCCCTTCCTCCCCCAGCTCTCCTCGACCCCCAGCCCAACTTGCCTCCATCCACTCTCGCAAACCTAAAAAGGACAACCCTAAACCCCTTTCTTGCATGCTTGTAAATTGCCGGTCGGCAGTCTGTCATGCGACGGATATCTCGGAAACCATCCTCACTGAGGCTATTGACTTCGCCTTCCTGACAGAAACCTGGCTTAATGTACACTCGACGGCTTTCCTTGACCTACTTACACCCACCCTCCCCCCGGCTACTCCATCATTAGGAAGGACCGAACCGACAGAAAAGGGGGTGGACTAGCCTTAATACATAAAAATGAACTTCAAATCACCACTCTAAAAAACTCACACCACTCTACCTTTGAATATCTTGGCGTTGAACTCACTTCTCAGGGCTCCCCTCCGATTAGGCTACATAACATCTATCACCCCCCTGGTGAACCTCTTCTCTATGCTGATGAATTTTCAGACCTTCTATCTCACTCCTCCCTTTCTGATGCAAAAAATCTCTTCCTAGGAGACTTCAACATCCACTGGAATAATATTGAGGATCCCACTGTCATGCGCCTCTCCAACCTTCTAGAGATCTACGACCTGAAGCAATTTTGTCACAAACCAACCCACAACAAAGGGCCACTCTCGATGCCCTCATTTTAATCAATCAATCAATCAATCAATCAATCAGGGGTTTAAATAGCACACTACTCACCCGTGAGGGTCTCAAGGCGCTGAGGGGAGGGGGGGCAGTTCTGGATCAGTTGAAGAGCCAGGTCTTGAGGTCCTTCCTGAAGGCGTGCAGGGTTGGGGAGCGTCGGATGTTCATGGGGAGCTCGTTCCAGGTCTTGGCTGCGATGTAGGAGAAGGCTCTCCTGCCTGTTCTGTTTCTGCGGATGCGGGGGACCTCTGCCAGGGTGAGGTCGGTGGAGCGGAGGTTCCTCTTGGGTACGTGGAAGGATACTCTCTCGTTGAGGTATTTGGGTCCGATGTTGTTGAGGGATTTGTAGGCGTGGGTGAGGAGTTTGAAGGTGACCCTCTTCTTGACGGGGAGCCAGTGGAGGTCTCGTAGGTGTTGGGTCATGTGTTCGTGACGTGGAGTCCTGAGGACGAGTCTGGCAGCAGCGTTCTGGATGGTCTGGAGTCTGTGTAGTAGAGTTCTGTTGATACCGGCGTGTAGGGCGTTGCCGTAGTCCAGTCTGCTGGTTATGAGCAGTGGGTGACGGTCTTTCTGCAGTCGGGGGGATCCATTTGAAGGTCTTGCGGAGGATGCGCAGGCAGTTGAAGCTGGTGGAGGCGACGGCATTGACCTGGCGGTTCATGGAGAGGGAGGAGTCGAGGATGATGCCGAGGTTTCGTGCGTGGTCAGTAGGGGTGGGAGTGTTCCCGAGGGCGGAGGGCCACCAGGTGCTGTTCCAGGCGGAGTTGCAGGGTCCGAGGATGAGGACCTCGGTCTTCTCTGAGTTGAGCTTCAAACAGCTGTCTTTCATCCAGGCTGCCATGTTCTTCATTCCTTCCTGGAAGCAGAGTCTGGTGTCTTTGGGATTCTTTGGGAGTGAGAGGATGAGCTGGGTGTCGTCGGCGTAGGATACAATGCTGAGCCCATGCTGTCTGACGATGGTGGCGAGGGGGGCCATGTAGATGTTGAAGAGCATGGGGCTGAGCAATGAGCCTTGGGGGACTCCGCAGTTGATATCGGTGTATTTGGAGAGGTAGGGGGGGAGTCTGATCCTCTGGGTTCTGCCGGAGATGAAGGTTCGGATCCAATCGAGGGCGGCTCCTTGTATCCCTGCATCGTGAAGTCTGGCTGCGAGCGTGCGATGAGAGACGGTGTCGAAGGCAGTGGAGAGGTCTAGAAGGATGAGGGCCGTGGTGTGTCCCTGATAGAGTAGCATGCGGATGTCATCAGTGGCGGCGAGGAGGGCGGTCTCGGTGCTGTGGTTGCTGCGGAATCCAGACTGGGAGGCATCTAGGATGGAGTTCTCTTCGATGAAGGTGGTCAGCTGGGCGTTCACGAGTCGCTCGGTGACTTTGGCCGCGAAAGGGAGGAGAGAGATGGGTCTGTAGTTTTTGAGGTCCGTTGGGTCGGCCGTGGGTTTCTTGAGGAGGGGTTTTACCTCCGCCCGCTTCCAGTCGTCTGGGAAGATGCCGGACCTGAAGGAGGCGTTGATGGTCAGTCCCAGTTCGGGTGCGATGGCGGCGGCGGCCCTGTGGAATATGTGCGGAGGGCAGGGGTCCATTGGGGCTCCTGAGTGGGTTTTCTTCATGGTAGCGGTGATGTGTTCGACGGTAGTGGGTTTCCAGGTCATGATGGTTGGTTTATCGGCAGCGTTGGGGGGGGTGCTGACGTCTGGCATCGGTTCGCTGAAATTGTCGTAGAGGGGCTTGATCTTCAGATGGAAGTATGAGCTGAGCTTGTCGCAGAGTTGCTGGGAAGGTGTGATGTCGGTGGCTTCGCTGGGGGGTTTTGTGAACTGTTGAATGATGTTGAAAAGTTCCTTGGCGTTGGTCGCGTTGGTCTGGACTTTGTCTCTTATGAAGGTCCGTTTGGTGTCCCTTATGCGCTGGTGGTATTCCCTCAGGGCGCTTCTGTGGTTGTGCCGTGCTTCCACGGTTTTCTGGTTTCACCAGGTTTTCTCTAGGCGCTGCAAGAGCGTCTGGCTTCCTTTAGTTCTGTGGTGAACAATGCGGCCTTCAGCGGGCATTGTTTGGTGGGGTGTGGGAGGGGTGCGAGTTTGTCAGCGCAGCGGGAGATCCAGCAGTGAAATTCAGTGGCTGTAGAGTTGGTGTGGGTCGTGGCACTCTGGGGGTCTTGGAGGAGGGTGGTGATGAGGAGTTCCTCTGTGACCTTGCTCCAGTTTCTTCGTGGCGGTCGCGGGGCTGGCTTGGGTGCGGAGGTGGTGTTGAAGGTGAAATGGACGCAGTGGTGGTCCGTCCAGAGAGGCTGGGTGGTGTGGCTGAAACAGATGTTAGTTCCTCCCACGAAGATAGGGTCGAGGGTGTGTTCAGCTCTGTGAGTGGGCGTGTTGACCAGCTGCTTGAGTCCGAGGTTGGCGAGGTTATCGAGGAGAGTGATGGAGTTGGGGTCATTGCGGTTGTCGAGGTTGAAGTTCAGGTCCCCGAGTACGATGTGGTCCGTGGAGGTGATGGCGTGGGGTGCGGTGCGGTGAGCTCGGCGATGGCGGTTGCAGCCTGGGTGCGAGGTCCCGGAGGTCTGTAGATGAGGGTGCCTTGTAGCGTGGTCCTGGGGTTGGTCTGGATCTGGAAGTGGAGGTGTTCTGTGTTGGAGTGGGGGTCGCTCGTGCTGGATGTGGTGAGTCGGAGGGGGGTCTTGTGTGCGATGGCGATTCCTCCTCCTGGGCGATGGGGCGGTCCTTTCTCTGGATCTTGTAGCCGTCGGGGATGGCAGTGGCAATGTCGGGGCCGGAGGTGGCATTGGTCCAGGTTTCCGTGAAAAAGGTGACGTCGGGCAAGAGGGTGTCGATCAGGTCCCAGATCTCTACGGCGTGTCGGTGCAGGGAGCGCATGTTGAGGAGTATGCATGTCACGGTGTTGGTGGTCCGTGCATCAGGCGGGCCTTCGGTGGTAGAGGGGGTGCTGTCAATGGTGACGGATCTGCGGCAGGCTCTGCACGAGAATTCTCCATGGGTGGTGTTCGGCGAGGATCTTACGCAGTCGGTGTGTCTTCCGGGATTGAGTGCGTTGAGGAAGGTAGAGTCATAGTGGTGGGGCCTGGGAGAACCAGGGTTCCTGGCGCTGGTCGCGATCGGGTCGCGGACGGGCGCAGACGGGCTTGCCTTAGGCGCGCCTTTGGCACGCCAGAGGCACGTCTGCTGCACGACCGCGCAGCGGTCTGCATTATATAGGGGAGGGACGCTCAGCTGGGAGGCGGGAAACGGGCACGGGTGGGGGGAGGGACCGGGTCAGTAGCGGCAGGAACTGGGAGATGGGGACAGCGCAAGGGGACAGGACAGTTAAGGTAGCAACAGGGAATGAAAAAACAGCGGAATAATTACAAAGTAAAAACAGAAGAAAAATGCAGGCAACACGCAGGTTAACAGAAATGAGCAATACTTAGAGGGCAGCGGAACGGCGGTATAGTTACAGAATAATCACCAAGTAAAACAGGAGAAAAATGCAGGCAGCACACAGGTTAACTGAAATGAGCAATACTTACACGGCAGCAGCCTCGAACACCCAAGGCAGGGGGCTCAGCGGCGGCGATGAAGGGCAGGAGCTGTCGGGGAGAGTGCAGGCCTGTGACCGATGTCAAGGTCTTAACCTTCCAGTCCTAATCTGACCTACCTTTCCAACATCATCCCCACAGACTGGTCTGACCATCACCTCATCCTGTTTCATATTGCTTCCATTGCCCCACTACCCCCTACCAGTAATTCCAAACACCTGAAGTGGACCAGAAACCTCAAACAAATCCCACCCGGTTTACTTGAATCTAAACTCCAAGCGCAACTTCACCCCCCCTCTCTCCCATAATACTTATGAACTCACCGAGCACTTTAATAAGACCATTAGCGATGTCCTGGACCAAATTACCCCTCTCAAACTTAAGCACCAAAGAAAAATTCACTCTAAATCTTGGTACAACCCTTAACTCAATCTTGAACGACGTCAACTTAGAATGGCAGAATGATCCTGGAGACAACACCCCTCTTCCTCTCACCTTGCCCTCCTCAGATCGGCCAGATCAATTTACAAGAAACACATTTTCTCTGAAAAGGCAACCTTTTTCCGAGCCCAACTTGAGCGTTCCAAAAATCGACCCAGAGAACTGTTCAACATTGTCAGAAAACAAACGTCATCCGCCCCTCCTGAACTGTTGGCCTCAACTGATGGATGCAAAGAAATAGCTAACTTCCTCTCGGACAAAATCGCCAAAATTGACCAATCCTTCCATCTCCCTCTGGTTATTACCAACCCCTCCTATGCCCCAAACATTTCAAACAACTCGCCCCCCTTTTTAACTCCCCCACAACCATGTAATCCTCCCACTTACCTACCCCTCACAAATTCCCCAGATAACCACCCTCCGACTTACTTCTGAAAAACAATGCCTCCTGGCATAACTTCCGTCCAATGACTCAGCTCGAAGTGTTTAATATAATTTCTAAACTTAAGCCAACCTCGCATACCAAAGACCCTCTCCCTTCTAACCTCATTCACCAACTTAATCACATCATTGCCCCCTCATGGACTAACATCATTAACTCCTCCCTCGCCACTGGTTGCGCCCCTGACTCCCTTCAACTTGGTCAAATCACTCCCATTCTGAAAAACCCCACTGCTGACCCCAACGATCTCAACAACCTCCGCCCCATCTCCAACCTCCCTCTTCTCTCTAAAGCCCTTGAGAAATGTGCATTGCTCCAATTGGACAAACATATAGGGAATTTCAATTTGCTTGACTCCCTTCAATACGGCTTCAGAAAAGGTTGTAGCACTGAAACCGCTATGCTTAACATTATTGATGATATTCAATTTTCCCTCGATAATGACGAATCCTGCATTTTTATTCTCCTTGACCTCTCAGCAGGCTTTGACACTGTTAACCATGCTGCCTTACTGAACTCACTCAAAGCTAGCTTCGGCCTTAATGGTCTGGTCCTCAATTGGTTCTCCTCCTTCCTTCAACACAGAACACAACAAATCAAAATTAAAGAATGCCTCTCCAACCCTACACCTGTCTCCCTGGGCATCCCCCAGGGCTCTATCCTCTCCCCCTCCCTCTTTAACCTCTTAATGGAACCCCTCACCCTCATTTTGAAACAAGCTAGAATCAATTATCACCTCTATGCTGACGATACTCAACTCTACTACAAGATTCGATCCCACTCCGACATACTTCATCTCAATAACACCCTGAGCAAGATCCAAGACTGGTTCTTCTCTAACCATCTGAAACTGAACCCGAAAAAAACAGAAATCATTCTATTCTCCCCCAAAAATAACTGACTCCCCATCCAAAGCTGGATCTCTGACCTCAACGCACTTAACTGCTCGCTCTCCTTTTCCAACTCGGCCAAATCACTGGGTTTCACCCTAGACAAAAACCTTACCCTGAATGACCACATAAAAAACTCCGCCAAAGGAGCCCTTTTCACTCTCCGCCACCTTAAAAAAATTAAACCCTTCATTCCCGTAGACCATTTCAAATGTGTTGTACAATCGCTTGTTCTCTCCAAACTTGACTATGGCTACTCTATCCTCACTGGAACCCCTAAAGTTCACCTAGCTCCCCTCAGATCCGTTCTCCACTTGGCGGCCAGACTCATTTCTGACTGCAAATGATTTGATCACATCTCACCGACCCTCAAAGCCCTCAACTGGCTACACATTGAAGGCAGATGCCTCTACAAGACTGCATGCATTACACATAAAGCTCTTAACCAACAAATCCCGCTTTACCTTACTAATAAACTCAACAAAGCAGGGTCCGCTCGACTGACAAGAAGCACCAATACTCTCCTCCTCATCCCACCTCTGTTTAATAAGAAATTTACCCAATCTCGCTCCTTCTCCGGGAACGCCCCAAACATCTGGAACTCACTCTCTAAGGACCTGCGCTGCAACCCCTCCTACTTCATCTTTAAAAAAGACCTCAAATTCCACCTCCTCAACAAATACTTTGGTCCATAATCTCTCTTCAGACTCTACTCTTTCCTCTCCCCCTGTATTAATGTTCCTTTTTGCTTTATCCATTCTCGCTCCTTGCCCCCCACTTTATTATTCAGCCTCATGTTTTTCTGTTAACCGTCTCCCACCCTAACCCCTCCCAATTCCCCATCTTTCCCCCATCTCTACCCTTATCTTGTCCCCCTCCCTCTTCCTTCTATCCTCCACTAGTCCTCTCCCCCATTTATTCTATTGCCACTCATACCTGGCCAATCCTCCAGATTGTCGGCCCACCCACCTCACTTTATTGCTTAGCCCCTCTTTTGCGCTTTTACCACTGCTGAAAAATTTGCTCCTCCCTCCCCCCATGTTAACTACCCTGTCCGCCCCCCTTTTTGATTGCCAAACCAATTGTGCTGCTCTAACTGACTGTGTTTTCTTTATGTCCCCCTCATGTATTTTGCTTGTACCCGTCCCTTTTTATCTAAATCAAGTTGGTGTGTTTTTATTTGATTGTTTACACTTATGCCAGAACAATTGTTTATACTTATTGTACTGCCTCTGCTCTTGTAAAGCGCTCTGATACCCACGGGTCTAGCCAGCGCTTTATAAAACCTTTCAAATAAATAAATAAATAAATCTTGACCCGCAGATTGTGCTTTTATGATTTGGTGTAAATCCGTTCAATAAGGCTCAGGCCCCCACCACTTTCATTGAAAAAAGGCTCTGGGGATGGGGTCCACAGGGCCTAAGAAGGCTCAATGAGGGAGGCAATGCAACCCCCATCCCTTTAATTAAAATAACCAGCCCTGGATGATGGCGTCCCTGGGGCCTACAAGGCTCAGAGAGGGGGTCACGCGCCCCCCTTTTAATGTTAGAAAAAGGGCCCTGGGTGTCAGAGGCTCCAGGGCCTAACAAGGCTAGAGTCAAAGGCCATGCAGCCCCTCTACCCTTTATCTTAAGTATTGGCCCTCCCCTTTCATTAAAAAAGGCCCTATGCGATGGGTCCCCAGGACCCACGAAGACTCGGGAAGGGAGCCATGTGGCCCCCTCCCCATTCATTTTAAAAAATGGCCCTAGGAGATGGAGTACCCAGGGCCTAACAAGGCTCAGGAAGGGGTCCACACTCCCCCTCCCATTTCATTGTAGGAGTGGCCCTGGGGGATTGGGTCCCCAGGGCCAAAAAAGGCTTGGAGAGGGGGCCATGCAGCCCCCTTCCCTTTAGGTATTGGCCCAGGAGGATTGGTTCCCCAGGGCCATCTCGGCTTGGGAAGGGGGCTACACAGCCCCCTTCCCTTTAAGTACTGGCCAAGGGGGGTAGGGTTCCCAAAGCCTTAAAAGGTTTGACCAAGGGGGCGACACAGCCCACCTCCCATTTAGCTAAGAAAGGCTTTGAAGGATGGATCCCCTTACGGCCTTATAACACTCTGGGAGGGGGCCATGTGGCCCCCCTCCCCTTTATTTTAAGTACTGGTCCAGGGGGATAGGGCCGAATAAGGCTTGGCTAAGTTGTCCACGTGTCCCCCTATCCTTTCATTAAAAAAATGCCCTGGGGCATGAGGTCACCAGGGTCTAACAATCAATCAATCAATCAATCAATTTGGGAAATTGTAAGTGCGCTACTCACCCGTGAGGGTCTCAAGGCGCTGGGGGTGGGGGGAGTAAGCAGCTCTGTTCAGTCAAAAAGCCAGGTCTTGAGCGTCTTCCTGAAGATGTTCAGGGAGGGTGCACGTCTGATGTCGATCGGGAGCTCGTTCCAGGTCTTGGCTGCGATGTAGGAGAAGGTTCTTCCACCTGTTCTGGCTCTGAGGATGCACGGGGTTTCGGTGAGGGTGAGGTCGGTGGATCGGAGGTTTCTCTTGGGTATGTGGAAGGAGATTCTCTCGTTGAGGCATTGGGGTCCGGTATTGTGGAGGCATTTGTAGGCGTGGGTGAGTATCTTGAAAGTGACTCTCTTCTCAATGGGGAGCCAGTGGAGGTTCTGTAGGTGTTGGGTGGTGTGTTTGTGTCGAGGAATGGCTGCAGTATTCTGTATGGTCTAGAGTTTGCGGAGCAGAGACTTGTTGATCCCGGAGTAGAGGGCGTTTCCATAGTCCAGTCTGCTAGTTATGAGTGCATGGGTGATGGCCTTTCTTCATTCGGGGGGGATCCACTTGAAGGTCTTTCGGAGGATTAGGAGGGTGTTGAAACAGCTGGAGGCGACGGCGTTGACCTGTCGGGTCATGGAGAGGGAGGAGTCGAGTATGATGCCCAGGTTTCGGGTGTGGTTCGTGGGGGCGGGGGGGCAGCCGAGGGCGGTGGGCCACCAGGTGTTGTCCCATGCCGAGGGAGAGGGTCCGAGGACTTCTGTCTTTTCCGAGTTGAGCTTCAGGCAGTTTCTGCTCATCCAGGATGCAACGTCCTTCATTCCTTCCTGGAAGTTGAGTCTGGTGGTGATTGGGCTCTTGGTGAGGAAGAGGATGAGCTGGGTGTTGTCGGCGTAGGATACTATGCTAAGTCTGTACTGTCTGACGATGGTAGCGAGGGGGGCCATGTAGATGTTGAAGAGAGTGGGGCTGAGCGATGATCCTTGGGGCACTCCGCAGTTGATTTCCGTGGGTTCGGAGAGGAAAGGTGGCAGTCCGATTCTTTGTGTTTTCTGCCGGTGAGGAACGAGCGGATCCAGTCGAGGGCGGTTGCTTGTATGCGGGCATCATGGAGTCTGGCGGTGAGTGTGCGGTGGGAGACGGTGTCGAACGCTGCAGAGAGGTTGAGTAGGATCAGGGCCGCGGTGTGTCCTTTGTTGAGGAGGGTGCGGATGTCGTCTGTGGCCGCGAGTAGAGCGGTTTCGGTGCTGTGGTTGCTGTGGAATCCGGATTGGGAGGGGTCCAGGATGGAGTTTTCTTCGATGAATTTGGTTAGTTGTGCATTGACGGTCTTTTTGGTGACTTTGGCCGCGAAAGGGAGGAGTGAGATGGGTCGGTAGTTCTTGAGGTCGGTGGGGTCTGCTGAGGGCGAGGGCTTCTTGAGCAGGGCTTTGACTTCTGTGCGTTTCCAGTCATCGGGAAAGATGCCGGTCTTGAAGGTGGTGTTGATGGTGTGTCGTAGTTTGGGAGTGATGGTGGTGGCAGCTCTGTGGAAAATGGGCGGGGGGCAGGGGTCTGTGGGGGTTCCTGAGTGGATGCCTTTCATGGTCGAAGTGGTGTCTTTGGTGGTGACTGGGGTCCAGGCAGAGATGATGGGCTGGATGGCATTGCTGGAGAAGGAAGTGGTTTCGGAGTTGGGTGTCTGGTCGTTGAAGTTGTCGTAGAGTCCCTTGATTTTTAGATGGAAATAGGATCTGAGCTTGTTGCAGAGGTCCTGGGAAGGGGTGATGTCCGTGGTTTCGCTGGGGGGCTTGGTGAATTCCTGGATGATGCTGAAGAATTGTTTGGAGTTGCAGGTGTTGGTGAGGATCTTGTTTTGAATGAAGGTCCTTTTGGTGGATCTGATGCGTTGGTGGTATTCCGTCATGGTGTTTTTGTAGGTGGTGCGATCTTCTGATGTTTTGCTGTTTCTCCAGTTCTTCTCGAGACATCTGCAGGTGCATCTGGATTCTTGCAGGTCAGCAGTGAACCAGGTGGCTTTCCTGGGGCGCTGTCTGTCGGGGTTGCGTAGGGGTGCAAGCTTGTCTGCGCAGTTGGAGATCCATCTGTGGAGTCCTTTGGCTGCGAGGTTGGCATTGGTCGATGTGGGGGGGCGTCGCGGTTGAGGGTGGAGTTAAGTTGTTCCTCAGTGACTTTGATCCAGTTCCTTCGTGGGGGGTGTGGTGCAGGTTTGGGCGGCATGGGTTTGTCGACATGGAAGTGTACGCAGTGGTGGTCTGTCCATGGGGGTTGCGTGGTATGGCTGAAGCAGATGTTGTTACCTTCAGCGAAGATGGGGCCGAGGATGTGTCCTGCCTTGTGGGTGGGTGTGGTGACGAGCCGTTTCAGTCCAATGTTGGTGGGGATTTCCAAGAGGGTGATGGTGTTGGGGTAGCTGGGGTTGTCGAGGTGGAAGTTAAGGTCTCTGACGAGTATGTAGTCCATGGAGGCGATGGCGTGGGGTGCGATGAGGTCGGCGACGGTAGTGGCGAACGAAGCGCGGTTTCCAGGGGGTCTGTAGGCGAGTGTGCCACGGAGTGTGGTTCTAGGGCTGTTCTGGATCTGGAAGTGAAGGTGTTCGGTGAGGGCACAGGGAGAGGGTCATGTGCCTCCCTTTACTTGAATTGTAGGAGTGAACCTGGGGGATGAGGTCCCCAGGGCCAAAAAAGGCTTGGGGAGGGGGCCATGCAGCCCTCTCCCCTTTAAGTACTGGTGGCCCAGGAGAATGGGGTCCCCAGGGCTGCCCAGGCTTGGGAAGGAGGCCGCACAGTCACCCTCCCCTTTAGGTACTGGCCCAGGAGGATAGGGTTCGCAGGGTCTAATAAGACTTAACTAAGGGGGTGACACAGCCCACCTCCCCTTTAGTTAAGATAGGCTGTGAAGGATGGGTACCCTTATGGCCTTATAACACTCTGGGAGGGGGCCATGTGGCCACCCTCCCCTTTATTTTAAGTAGTGGTCCTGTGGGATGGAGTTACTGGTCCCAAAAGTCTTTCATTTAAAAAAGGCCATGGGGGATGGGGTCCTCAGGACCTAAGAAGACCCAGGGATGGGGCCACAATGGCCCCTCCCCTTTAATTTTGAAAACTAGCCCTGGGGGATGGGTCATCAGGGCCAAAAAAGGCATGGGGAGGGGGCCACATGCCCCCTCCTTTTTAATTTTAGGAGTAGCCCTAGAGGATGGGGTCCCCAGTGCCTAACAAGGCCATGAAACCCTACTCCCCATTAAGTGGTGACCAAGGGGGATAGGGTCCCCGGGGCATAATAAGGCTTGGCTAGGGGGGGCGACAAAGCTCACCGCCCTTTAATATAAAAAACAGCCCTGGAGGATGGGGTTCCCTTAGGGCCTTTTTAGGCTCTGGGAGGAGAGCCAGGAGCCCCCCTCCACTTTTATAAAAACAAAAATCTCTGAGGAATGGAATCCCCAGGGCCTAATAAGGCCAGCCTCCTCTTTAATTAAAAAAAAACAGCCCTGGGGGACAGGGTCCCCAGGGCCTAATAAGGCTCTGGGAAGGGGGGCATTTAGCCCTCTCCCCTTTAATTTAAATAGTGACCCTGGGGGATGGCATTCCCAGGACGTAATAAGCTCAGGGAGGCGGGACCACATGGCCCCTCTCCCCTTTAATTAAAGAAAGTGACCCAGGAGAATGGGATCCCAGGGACTAATAAAGCCTGGGGAGGGGGTATATGGACCCCATTTATTTTAATAAAAATAAAGGCCCTGGGGGTATGGGCACCAGAGCCTAAAAAGGCTCGAGGAGGGGGGGCATGGGCCCCTTATCTTTAATTTTAAAAAATAACGGCTCTGGGCATGGGGATCCCAGGGGCCTAATAGAGCTTGGGGAGCAGGGCATGTGGACTCTTCTCCTTTAAAAACCATAAAGTCCTGCAGCTAACCTTCACCGCACATGATGGGGGTTGGCTTTACATATGGTGATAAAATATTGCTTTGCATTTATATTCACTGGAAAAAACAAAGATTACAGTAATGTTATAGGTAATCAATCAATCAGGGGTTTGTTAAAGCGCGACTACTCACCCGTAAGGGTCTCAAGGTGCTAGCGGTGGTGGGGGGGGTGCAGGTTCCATTCCATCAAGGAGGGGGTCTGTCGAAGAGCCAGGTTTTGAGGTTTCTTGCGAAGATGGGGAGCGATGTTGTCTGTCTGAGGTGGAGCGGAAGACGTTCCATGCTTTGGCCGCGAGGAAGGAGAAGGAGCGGCCTCCCGATCTGGTTTTTCTGGTGTGGGGAACCACAGCGTAGGAGAGCTGGGCTGATCATAGGGTCCTTTGGGGTGCGTGGAATTTGAATCGGCTGTTCAGGTATGCTGGTCCGGTGCTGTGGAGGGCCTTGTGTGCGTGGGTGAGCATCTTGAAAGTGATTCTCACCTCGACGGGGAGCCAGTGGAGTGTGCGCAGGTGCAGTGAGATGTGGCAGTGTTTTGGCAGGTTGAGGACCAGTCTTGCGGCGGCGTTCTGGATGTTCTGTAGCTTGCGGGTGAGGTTTTTGTTTATTCCGGTGTAGAGTGCGTTGCCGTAGTCGAGTCTGCTGGTGACCAGGGTGTGAGTGACGGTCTTTCGGTGTTCGAGGGGGATCCATCTGAAGGTCTTACGAAGGAGGCGGAAGCTTTGGAAGCAGGAAGATGAGACAGAGTTGATCTGGCGGTCCATTTTGAGCTCGGAGTCCAGGATGATGCCCAGGTTGCGTGCGTGGTCCGTGGGGGTTGGCGGGTTTCTGAGGGCGGAGGGCCACCAGGTGTCGCTCCAGGCGTCTGGGTTTGGGCCCATGATGAGTACTTCTGTTTTGTTGGTGTTTAGTTGTAGGCAGCTGTTTTTCATCCATTTGGCGACGGCTTCCATGCCTTCTCGAAAGTTGCGTCTGGCGGTGTTGGGCTTGTTGGATAGCGAGAGGATGAGTTGGGTGTCGTCTGCATATGACACGATGTTGAGTCCGTAGGTTCTGACGATGGGGGCGAGTGGAGCCATGTAGACGTTGAAGAGCGTGAGGCTGAGGGAGGATCCCTGGGGGACTCCGCAGGTGGTAGGTGTGGGGTCCGAGAGGAAAGGGGGGAGTCTGACCCGCTGCGTCCTGCTGGAGAGGAAGGAGCGGATCCAGTCGAGGGCCTTGTCCTGGATTCCTGCATCGTAGAGTCTGCGTATTAGGGTGCGGTGGCAGACTGTGTCGAACGCCGCTGATAGGTCGAGGAGGATGAGGGCTACTGTTTCTCCTTTGTCCAATAGGGTGCGGATGTCGTCTGTTGCGGCGAGGAGGGCGGTTTCCGTACTGTGGTTTTTTCTGAAGCCGGATTGGGAGGAGTCGAGGATGTTGTGTTCTTCAATGAATGTGGCGAGTTGGCTGTTGATGGCTTTCTCGATGACTTTCGCTGGGAACGGGAGCAGGGAGATGGGTCTGTAGTTTTTGAGGTCGGTGGTGTCCGCTGAGGGTTTCTTTAGGAGGGGTTGACCTCAGCGTGTTTCCAGTCGTCGGGGATCCGAGGCGGTTGCCAGGGAGCGGTTGATGGTGTGGCGGAGCATGGGTGCGATGCTGTCGGTGGCTCTGTTGAAGATGTGGTGGGGGCAGGGGTCCGTGGGGGCCCCTGAGTGGATTGACTTCATTGTCTTCAGTGTGTCTTCGGTGGTGAGGGCTGTCCAGTCGTCAATCGCTGATTTCCGGGTGTCGGGGGTGGTTGGTGAGGGTTCAGTGTGTTGGTTGTCTTCGTCGAAGTTATCGTAGATGCTCTTGATTTTGTGGTGGAAAAAGGTGCTGAGTTTGTCGCAGAGGTCTTGTGAGGGAGGGATGTCGGTAGACTCGCTGGTGGGTTGGGCGAACTCCTTGATGATGCTGAAGAGTTCCTTGCTGTTGTGCGCGTGGGTGGAGATTCTGTCTTCAATCGCTTTTTTCCTTGTTTCTCTGATGAGTTGATGGTGGGCGTTGGTGGCGGCTCTGAAGTTGTTGTGGGCTTCTGTGGATTTGGTGTTCCTCCAGGCCTTTTCGAGGTGGCGGCATGTGCGTCTGGACTCTTGGGTATTGTTGTTTTTCTTGAGGGGGGCTATGGTGTTGGTGCTGTCCGAGATCCATCTATGCAGGGTTCGGGCTGCGGTGTTGGGGTCATCGTTTTCCGCGATGGTTGGGGTGGAGTTGTTGAGTGAGGAGGTGAGCTGGTCGTCAGTGATTTTGGTCCAGTTTCTTCGTGGGAGCAGGTGCTGGTGTCTGTGGATGGTGGGTGTTCTGAAGGTGAAGTGGACGCAACGATGGTCGGTCCATGGGAGTTCGGTGGTGTGGCTGAAGGTGATGGAGTTTCCTGTAGTGAAGAGGGGGTCGAGGGTGTGTCCTGCTCAGTGCGTGGGCTCGGTCACGATCTGGCGGAGTCCAATGTTGTGGAGGTTGTCCAGGAGGGATGTGGTGTTGGGGTCCAGTTGGTTGTTGAGGTGGAAGTTGAGGTCTCCCAGCAAGGTGTAGTTGGTGGATGCGATGGCCTGCGGGGAGATAATGTCCGTGATGTAGGTGTGATAAAAAGATCTGCTTTTGTTTTAAAAAAAAGTCCTTAGAAATTGACTGAAAAAAACAAAGGTTAAAGTCAGTGACAACATTAGCATTTTGAACTAAAAAAACACAGAAATTCACCAATTATAGTTTGTAGAGCTAAATATAACTTGGTCCGCCGCCACGCACCGCTTACAACCTCACATATTACATCACTCATGACATGTTCCATGACACCATTTATGACATCACTGATGACATCTCAAATGAAATAATTGATGACATCACTGATGACATCATCCAATGAGTATGTTAGTTTGTTTCATAGTTTACATAGCGGCAGGTAACTACCATATTACGTTTATACCTAAAATTGTACAGCCTGTTTCCAGCTAATCTATATAAGTGTTTACACTACGCATGCACTCCTATTGCAATTGTATGTGTGTAGAGGTATTGAAGCACGTTATAAATCTTTGTATTGAAAAGTAACTCTGTGTGCAGATGACAGTTGACAAGTTGTCTTCATTATGTTCCATACAAGTTTTTTGGTACTGCCGAAAATGTTTCCAGCAGGGCAAAGATTCTATGTACTACATACTAAGTATTGGAAACAGCCTTGAGTTATTAGACAAAATCGTCTCAGCATGAGAATTTTAACTTAACATAAAAGGCTATGTGCACCAGGGACTAACCTATGTTCATGTGCTTGTTTTGCCTCAGAGGAAGGGCTATCTGTAAAGCTTTCACCACAGTATGAAGGCTACAGGTAGTATGATCTTTAGCATCTTCAGACCTTGGTTATTTTAAGTAAATAGTCATTCATTGAACAAGTTTTGCATAGAATGTACACAGTTCTTATTAGATACTTTTTGATATTCTGTGGTGTATTTCTCATGAGAGTTTCACTGTCTATAAACAGTGTGGTAGAGAGTAAATTCTCTCTATAAAGTAAGCAGTGTTAACAGTGCCCACTTTTCTAATTAGACCCACTTTTTCTCAATATAGGCTCTGTGACTGTCAGGGATTTGATACAGGTAAAGGCTGTCCATAGTAGGGTATTAGTTAACAGGGCTTCAGTATATGGAGGAACTCAGTTTTCCCTGAACAGTTGTTTACAGGCTGAACACAGTGTGAAGGATGGGTTACCTTTTCATCTGTAGTTTATAGTCAACATGAACACCGCTACCCATGAAGTGTATGGTATATGGTCAATGTTGCAAATAACACAATCTTACTTTACCTATGGGGGTTCTTTGTATGATAGCAGTAATAATGCTTCTTATTATTCTGAGCTATTTTGCACTTACTTTCATAGCTCTATTGCTATACACTTTTACAGAGCGATGTGTACAAACGAAGTTTGGATGATGTCATCAGTGATGCCATCAATGATGTCATTTGAAATGTCATCAGTTCAGTGATGTCATAAAATAAGTCATAGAACATGTCATGAGTGATGTAATATGTGAGGTCATAAGCAATGCATGATGGAGGTGCAAGCTATATTTAGGTCTGCTAACTTTAACTGGTGAATTTCTGTGTTTTAGTATAAAACATTAGTATTGTCACTGACATATTCATCTAACTATAATGTTACTTTAGCCTTTGTTTTCTTCAGTGAATTTCTAGCTTTTTTAAAACAAAAATAAATCTTTTCACCACATCTAACTACAACGTTATTTTAATCTTTTGTTTTTACAGTAAATTTCTCGTTTTTTTCAACATGCAGTAATATTTTATCACCATATGTAAAGACAAACCCCCGCCATGCACAGCCAGAACCTAATGTTCATATGCCTCCCTCCCCGAGCCTAATTAGGCCCTGGGGATCCCATCCCCAAGGCATTTTTTTATGAAAGAGGAGAGGGACCATGTGGCCCCCTGCCCGGAGCCTTATTAGGCCCTGGGGACCTCACTTCTAGGGCCTTTTAAAAAAAATAATGTATAGGGGGCCATGTGGCCTCCAACCACAATCCTTATTAGGCCCTGGGGACCCCATCCACCAGGGCGTTTTTTTATGAAAGGAGAGGGGGGCCCAAGGCCCCTTCCTTGATCCTGTTTAGGCCCTGGGGACCCTGTCCCCAGTGCCTTTTTTAAATCAAATTAAATTAAATTAAATTAAAGGGGAGAAGCGGCCTGTGACCCCACGCGCCGAGCCTTATTAGGTCTTGGGGCCCCTATCCTCCAGTGACATTTTGTAAAATTAAAGGGGAGGGGGAACATGCATCTACCCTCCCCGAGCCTTATTATGCCCTGAGACCCCATCCCCAGGGCCTTTTTGTTTAACTAAAGGGGAGGCGGATGTGTGGCACCCATCCCTATGCCTTATTAGGCCCTGGGGACGCCTGGCCTTTTTTTAATTAAAGGGGAGGGGCTGCATTGCCCTCCCTCCCCGAGCCATATCAGGACCTGGGAACCCAATCTCCCAGGGCCTTTTGTTTCTGGATTAAAGGTAGGGGGTTGCTTTGCCCAGCTTCCTGAACCTTATTAGGCCCTGGAGATCCCCTTCACCCAGGTTCTTTTTTTGGAGGGGAGAGGGGGGACAAGTGGCCACCCTCCCCGATCCTTATTAGGTAATGGGGATACCATTCCAGGGCCTATTTTTATGAAATGGGAGCCCTGGGAACCTCAGCCCCAGGCCCATTTTGTTCATATTAAAGGGTAGGGTGGACATGTGGCCACCTTCCCAGAGCATTATTAGGACCTATAGATGCCATCCCCAAGTCCTTTTGTTTTTATTAAAGGGAAGGTGGGACGCATGGCCACAATCCCTGAACCTTAGTAGGCCCTGGGGACCCCATCCCTCAGGACCGTTTTTTCAAATTATATGGGAGGGATGTGTGGTCCCCTCTCGTATCCTTTTTTAGGCCTTGGAGACACCATGCTGAGGCCTTTTTTGAGTTAAAGGGGAGGGGGCAGAATGCCCCTCCTAGCCTTATTAGGCCTTGGGGACCCCATCCACCAGGGCCATATTTTTATATTAATCGGGAGGGGGGACATGTGACCACCTCCTTATTAGGAGCTGGAGATGACATCTCCAGAGCCTATTTATTAAAGGGGAGGAGGGAGACATGGCCAACCTCCCCGAGCCTCAGTAGGCCCTGGGGCCCCATCCCCCAGGGCCTTTTTTTTCATTAAAGGGGAGGGGGGGCATGTGGCCCTCTCCCTAATCCTTTTTAGGCACTGGAAACACCATCCCCAGCGCCTGTTTTAAATAAAAGTGGAGGGGCAGTAGGGACCCCCTCCTTGAGCCTTCTTAGGACCTGTGGATCCCATACCCGGGGCCATTTTTCTTATATTAAAGGGGAAAGGGGACATGTGGCCCACTCCTCGATCCTGTTTAGACCCTCGGTACACCATCCTCAGGGCCTTATTTGAATAAAGGGGAGGGGGCGGGGCCAAATGGCTCCACTCCACAAGCCTTATTAGGCCCTGGGGACCCCATCCCTAAAGGCATTTTTTAACTAATGGGGAGGAGGATGAGTGCCCCCATCCCCATACCTTTTTAGACCTTGGGGACCCTATACTAAGGGCTGTTTGTTTATTGAAGGGGATGGGGAACTCATGGTCACCCTACTGAGCCTTATTACACCCTACAGACCCCATCCTCTATGGCCATTTATTATGAAAGGGGAGGGGGCCACCTGGCCCGCACCCCAATTCCTATTAGGCCCTGTGCACCCATCGCCCAGGGCCTTTTGTGTTTGATTAAAGGTGAGGTGGCCGCATGGCCCCCCCTTCCTGAGCCTTATTAGGCCCTGGGGACCCCATTCCCCAGGGCCTTTTTATATGAAAGGATAGGGGCACTTGTTCTCCCTCCCTGAGCCTAATTAAGCCCTGGGGAACGTACCCCCAGGATCTTTTTTTAATTAAATAGGAAGGGCCTTATTGGGTGCTGGGGATAGATGTCTGTGATTTCCTAGAAAAATAATGTCATGGAATACCATCACTGTAAAAACATTCCATCTAAACGCTTAATGGCAAGTCTCTGAATGAATGGCAATTACCTTTTTATAGTAACTAATTAACAGAAAGTATTTTTGGTGGAAATTAAATGCTTATTTTTTATGTATAACTGCATTGTTTGTAGGTCTTACTTTTCTAACTGTTTTGTCATAGATATTTATTTCAATGCTTTAATTCAGGAGCCATTATTTCATATTTATATCTTTTACTTTGTGAAACAGTTACTTTGGATGCATTAATTCGCTGACCCATCATTACCTGTAAACAGCAACCACTGCTGACTCCTCACAACACCTAAACACAATTAATCCCTGCCCCTTAAAACAAAACTACACTCATCCCTAAAGCCTAAACCCCTTTCTACCCCAGAAATCCACCATCCCTGAACCATAAAATCACTCACTACCCCTAACTTAGAACTCTAAAAGACCCTTTTTATGCCTAGATCCCACCCATCCTGTACCTCTTAAAACACCTCAGCACACCCAAACTCTACCCATCCAGAACCCTAAAAAGCCCTAACAGCCCTGAAACACCAGTCATCCATGACCCATAAAAACTCCTCATCACCCCAAACTACTCATCCCTGAACCCTAAAAAAAACCTTTCTTCATCTAAACTTCACCAATCCTTGAATCCTTAACACTCCTCACCACCATTAACTCCACCCCATACATGAACCCTAAAAAGACATCACCACCCCAGCCGCTATCCATAATTGAACCTTAAAAACTCTCACCAGCCTTAACTCCACCCATCCAGTAACCCTAAAACCCCTAACACATTTACACTCCATCAAGTCATGAAATCTAAAAAACCTTACCCACCTAAATATCCTACATTCATGAACTATAAAAACCATTCACCACCCCTACACTCCACCTATCTCCGAACCCTAAAATCCCCTTTTATATCTGAACTCCAATTATTCCTGACCCCTAAAAACCATTCATCACCATGAGCATTACCATTCCCTGAACCCCAAAACCCCCACTGTAGTCTAAAATTCCACCCATGTTTAATCTCAATTTGGATTTTTTCTTAAGATTATCTTTACTTTGAAATGTTAACTTTGATTTTTAATTTGTTTTGGTATTTCCTTAAAAATTGACTTTCCTTGGGGCGTAGCCTGACTACATGGCCGGCTAGACGCGTCTCTGCGCTGCTCCTGCCCCAACGGTGACCTTCGTAGCTCGGACTGCTGGTGACACCCCCCCCCTGATGCCGAGGGTCCTGGTTGTGGTACGAGACATTGGTTATAACCCAAGAACATCGCTACGGGCCGCTGGAGACCCGTCGGAATCCTGCTCCCTGCAAATGGCGGCCTCCATACAGTTTTGAAAGGTGGGGATTGCCGGGAATTGCCCCGGGCTTGCTGCCGGGCTGTGGAGGCGCCCGTGAATCTGTGGAGGGCCCCGCTGCCATTGACGGACTGCTGAGAGGCCCCAGGCGGGGGTAAAGAAGGACAGCAACAGCTGCGAACGGCCCGACCGGCCGATGTTCAGAGGCCGGGGACGGGACTTAGGGAGGCCGGTGCGGTGCGGCCTGCCTTTTCTGAGCCTAGAAGTGCCCGAGATTCTGCAATGGCGGCTGCCATGCCGCCTTGAAGGGCGGAGATCATCGCAAGCTGCCCCGGGCTTACTGGCGGGCTGCTGAGGCGCCCGTGCACCTTGACGAGTACTGCCACCATCGCCGGACTGATGAGAGGCCCCAGGAGGGGGTAAAGGAAGAACGAGATGGCCGTGTACGGCCTGACTGGTGAGACTCCGGAGGCCGTGGAAGCGATCTTGGCGAGGCCGGTGCGGTGCGGCCTGCTTTTCCTAGGTGCTGGAAGTGCCCGGACGTGACGCGGGAGACGCCGTGAGGCCTGTGCGATGGATTGCACCGACCGGGGCCTGCGACTGAAGCTCCGGGTGGTGAAGTGAGGTCCCCACCCCCATAACATAAGAAATCCCCCGGTGCTGGCAGAGCTGGGAGGCGCAAGAGTGGCCCTGAAGCACTTGCTCTGCGGATCGGCGACAGACCGGGCCGAACACGGTCCGGGGGTGGTGTGTACGGACTGAACTGAGTGGTGGTGCTGGCTGAGAGGACCGGTGGTGCCACATAGCCGCCCCGGCCAGCAGAAGGGGTAGCCTGTGCACTATCGACGACACTGAGGCCCGGGGCCCCGATTTAGAGGCAAGGAAGTACACCTGGGTGTCCCCCTCTGGACTAACTGCGGCATCACTGTTTTCCCGACTAAGGGGACACCAGGAAGCACCCGAAGAAGGCCGCGCGGGACATGGGGAGGGACCGACACCTTAGAGGTGCCTAAACAAATAAAATTATGCAATATACGGTTCCAGGCCCGACTTCGGCGGACTGCCTCAGAACAGACCCTGAGCAGGGGACCCACCAGGGCACGGCGGCCCGTGATAAGGCCGACATTTTGGACACTATTCGTGACTCCAGAGTGGCGTTGGAAACCAAAATGGCGGGATGGCTATGGACATTAATCATTTGCGCCTGGATCTCAGGAAGGTGGCAGATAGGGTTACCACCACAGAAGGGGACCTGAACGCTTTGCAGACTGAGGTCCGTCGGCTCCGGGAAACGGTAACAGCCCTCCAAGACCACACGGCCCGATTGGAAGATAGGGCAAAAGATGCTGAAGGGCGGTCAAGGAGGAATAATTTTTGGGGATTTCCGGAAGAGGCGGAAGGGCCGGCGGCAGACCTATTCCTGGAAGATTGGATTGGCACAACATTCCCGAACCTCAGACCTTCCAAAATGTTTGCGATAGAGAGAGCTCATAGATCTCTTGGGTCGCCGCCGAAGCCGGGATCCCCGCCCAGAGCCATGATCGCCCGACTGTTCAATTTTAGGGACCGGGACGCGATCCTCCAACATATTCGCATCAATGGGCCACCCAGATTTGAAAACCAGGACATCCATATCTACCCAGACTATACGAAAAAGGTGCAGGACCTCCGGAATGGCTTCCTGGGTGTCAAACGCCGGCTGCGAAACCTCACCATTAAGTACAGCTTAATGTTTCCGGCCAGGCTCCGAGTGCAATATGGCGATAAGGTGCACTTCTTTGGTACCCCACTGGAGGCAAATGACTGGATGGACTCGTTGGGATTGGCCGGCCAGGACCAGAACCGGGGCTGGCAGGAACAGAGAAGGCGGAGTGGTCGACACCGAAACCGGCAACGTCGAGATGAGGAAGGGGAACAGAGGGCACAAGATCTGACAGGTGGTGGACTAATCCTGGTGGGACCGGATGGCACTCTCCTCAAGGACTTGGAGGCGATCCCCACGCAGAACCAGTTCTCTCCACTATGTTTGGTACAGGAAACACAATCGGAGCTGGGGGGTGCCACCAGCCCGGATGATGGGGGCTCTGGAAACATGTGAGTGGCGGACTTGGAGCTGAGACTGAGGGGTCTGGGTCGTAGACACTGTGAGTACCTGATTTGACCCAAGGGACACTAGAATTGACATTCCCGAGGGACGTGTATGAGAGGGCCCTGGGCCCAGAGACACTGAGGGGGGGAGGGTTGGGAAAGTTTCTGAGGAGGTTACACTATTTCGCCTATATACTTTTTTGCCTCGCTGGCTGTAGAGTGCTGAGGCGACCCGGCTAGACCGCTGGTCGGGCGGGGCCGCGCGGTGCCAGTCAGTCGGTTGAATCTGAGAGTTTGGGGGGGGTTTCCTGATTTGGGAAAGTAAATTCATTTATAATTGTTAATTTAAGTTGGTAGGGGTGAATTAGGGGGTGGGTGGAGCTTTGGGGCGGGGTTCTGAGTCCTCAGACCGGGATCGGGTTGTGAGAATGAGGTACTACCTGTGGGTGGGGGGAGTTGGGGTTTCACAATTTGGATTTGTTTGGGCTGCTGCCGGGTCTGGTCTATGTTGCATCATTAAGGGTTGGAGAAGATCACATCATGGGAGGTCACTCTACAACACTATTGGGGGTCACCCAAATGCACATCGGGTGCCTAGACACCCACAGCTGGTGACGCATGCCAGGTGACACACAGAGATATAAATTTATAACGTGGAATGTCCGGGGGCTCAATAATAGGGTCAAACGGATCCGGGTGGCAACTTACCTTAGGCGTTATGGGATAAGTATAGCCCTGCTCCAGGAGACACACCTATGGGGAGACTGTCTTAAATATGTTCAACGCAGATGGAGGGGTCAGTTTTTTGCCACTTCTTACTCTGGGTTTGCCAGGGGAACGCTTATTTGGGTGGCACCGGGAGTTCCCTTTAAGGCTCTACATACTAAACAAGATCCTGACGGGAGGTTTGTGACAGTGGAGGGGACGCTGGATGGGCGCAGTATATGCTTGGTAAATATTTATGCCCCGAACAGTGATGATGGTGGGTTTTTAAGTCGAGTATTGGGACAGTTAGATCTGGATCCCGAGACGGAATTGGTTGTTGCAGGAGATTTTAATTGTGCCCTTGACAGGTAGCTAGATAGACACCCCAAAACTGGATGCTAAACCTAAAGTCAGAGAAGCAATGGGCCAGATGCTTCAAAACTATGGCTTAACGGATATATGGCGCCACCACAACCCTGATCGTCGAGTGTACTCGTGTCACACACCTGCTGCCAATACCTATAGTAGACTAGACTACTTCTTTATCCAAAAGACGGCGGCACATCAAATAATGGAGTCGCAATATCTGGCCTGATATTTGTCCGATCACTCCCCACTTTTAATAACATACTCGCTGGGCCGGCCGAGATCTAAGATACCGCTATGGAGGCTAAATATCGAAGCCTTTGGGGACCCGATTTATAAGGACGCCATATCGAAAGGGCTGGATGCCTATTTTGAGGTGAACTGGGGCTCGGCCAGCACCAGGGCGATCGAATGGGACGCGATGAAGGTGGTGATACGGGGGGTATGTATGTCCACGGAGGTGGGGGTCAAGAAAGTGCTGGAACGCGACCTACACCAACATGAGGAGCGCTTGGCGGCACTGGAGAAGGAACTTCCCACGCACAGGGAGGGGCCGGCTAAATGGGATGAACTGCGACGGAAGATAGGGGACATATGGGACTCGCTTGGTAAATTTAATAAAAATGGGAGCAGCCGTCGCTGGTATACAGAAGGGGATAAGGCGGGTCGGCTACTAGCGCGTCTGATTCGGGCAGAGACTCAGCCCCTCCCGATTCTGGCACTTAAAAATGACCTAGGCCACGTGGTAAATACGCAGACTGAGATCAATGCAGCCTTCCGGACCCATCTACTCAGAACATACTCTGAGCCCCAACCCCCCGTGGCCCCTGAAGTGATGGAGGCTTATTTAGCTGGGGTGGAACTGCCTTGCATAGACTCGGAGAGTCAGGCGGCCTTAGGCGCCCCCTTTAGCGGGGAGGAGATACGGACGGCGGTCGCCCACCTGAAGACCGCAAAGTCGCCCGGGACGGACGGCATAGCAGCGGAACTTTATAAAGAATATGGAGGGGTCCTGATCCCTAAACTCTTAGAAATCGCGGCGGAAGAAAACAAATGCGGACTGCTCCCTGACTCCATGAGGGAAGCATTAATAGTGATGATCCCTAAATCAAGGAAGGATCCCCTGCTCCCCAGTTCTTATAGACCAATTTCAATGCTGAATGTGGACCTTAAAATCATCAGCCAGGTGCGAGCTAATAGGCTCCTCCCATATCTTCGGCGGCTGGTCCACGATGACCAGTCCGGTTTTATACCGGGCAGGAATACGTTGCGGAATATCCGCCGCCTCGCACACATTATGCAATCATTGGAGGGACGGGCCCAACAGAGCACCTTAGTGTTCCTAGATATCGAACAAGCGTTCGACTCGATCCAATGGGACTATCTCTGGCAGGTACTTTTAAAAATAGGACTGGGGGAGGGGTTTGTAAACTGGGTAAAACTGCTCTATACCCGACCGGTGGCGAGGGTTCGCACGGGACGATATGTGTCAGACACAATACCCATAGCAAGGGGGACGCGGCAGGGATGCCCGCTCTCCCCCTTGCTGTTCGCCCTGGCAATGGAGCCATTGGCGTGCCATCTCCGTGGGGTACTTGAGGGACAGGGCATACGGGTGGGTGTTTGGAGCATGTGGTATCACTGTACGCCGATGACGCGTTGATATATCTGAATCGGCCGACCCAGTACTTGCCGACCCTGATTGCTGCACTGACGCAGTTTGCTGCCGCCTCTGGGCTTTTCGCGATTGGATCGGAGAGCGATTGGGAGGGAACCCAGAGCCCGGAGATGGAACTTCCATGGGTAGAGGACACCCTCCGATATTTGGGAATATGGATTGGTAGAAATGAGGCAATTTTTTACCAGCACAACATGGGGAGGATAATCCGGGGCCTTCAGGGTAGTATTGCCTTTTGGAACACACTTAACCTCTCCCTAATGGGGAAGATCGCCTTGATAAAGATGGTGCTCCTGCCCCGATGTCTCTACACAATGCAAGGTTCCTTTTTTGAGCTCCCGCACAGGGTCTTCAGGGAACTGGATGCACTGCTTGTACTCTTATTATGGAATGGGAAGCGATGCCGGGTTAGTCTGGAGGTCATGAAGCGTAGGTGGGGCAAGGGGGGTTTAGAGATTCCAGATTTAGAACTTTATTACTTTGCATCCCAACTACAACATGCAATAGCTTGGTTGGATGCGGATCCCTCCTGGGAGAGGTCCCTGCTGGCCAGTACCTACGGGGACCGACAGTTGGGAGCGCTTCTCTGGCGGGCGGGGGGGCTGCGGGAACGCAGTCCTCCATTGGTGCGACTCATAGCTGCAATATGGAACCGAGTGGTACGACGACTTATTCGGGACTGGCCGTTTGCCCCGGAGGCGGACTTCTGGCTAATGCCACCTTTTGCTCAAATCCACCAGATTATATCAACAGTTAACTGGAAAGATGGGGGCTGCCTGATGTTGTCTGACCTCTACCCGGACAATAAATTCATCACTTATCAGGAGGCGGTGACCACCTTTGAGCTGGGATCGGGGCAGTTTTTGCAATATGCTAAAATAGCGGCAACGGCGCGGCACCTGTGGCCCTCGTTTCCCGAAGCTCCGGGGCACACCCAAACCCTGGTCACTATGATCACCATGGCTGGGGGGCGGAAGTTTGTTACTCACCTCTACAGGGCGCTAAGAGATGACAAAAAGAATGGCCCCTTAAAAATAGAAGAAAAATGGCAGCAGGTGTGTCCACAGGAGATCGCACCACGGGAATGGGAAAAGATACACGAGAGTGTGCGGAAGGTGTCGGTATGCAACCGCTTCAAACAAATCCAGTATAATATTATACATATGACTTACCTCTCACCCCGGAGGCTTCAGGCCATCGATAGCTCCAGGGATCCACACTGCCCTAGATGTCGTAACGCTCAGGCGGATTTTCCACACATGGTGTGGACGTGCCCAACGATCCAGAAGTACTGGATGGCAGTCCTAGAGGACCTGACCAGGATAACAGGGTGGACAATCGCCCTAGACCCACGCGTCTGTCTCTTGGGCTTGATTCCTTGAGATCCTAAACGTAAGACGAGTAGGCGGTTCCTGGTTCTGTGCCTTGTTATAGCCAAGCGGCGTATCACGATTCATTGGTTAACTCAGCAGGGGCCACTATTGGCGAAGTGGGGGACAGATTTGAGGGAGTGGGCTCTGGCAGAGGAAGGGCACATGCGTAACACCAGGAGAGATGACAAACTGCCCGAGGTGCTAATGGCGTGGGGAGTGATGATTCAAGAGATAGCGGGACAGGCCCCACACCCCACACAAGAAAGCTCAGCGGAGAGGCCTGCCACAGAGGGGACGGCCCCAGGTCAAAGGGGAGCGACACCAGGAGACCCACCATGAGTAATAAGAAGCACAGACCTCGAGTTATACAGACCCGGCAGGGGGGGGGACATAGCGGGGGGTTTTGGGGAGGGTTGGAAGGGACTGGAGGGGGGGGTTAATTATAGTTGAGTTAAGATGAAGTTCATACAAACGCAGAGAACAATGAAGACGGAGAATCCGCCTCCAATGCGACCTTGGGCTTAAGTGCTGACATGTATTATTGTTCAAATGTTCACCACCTCGGCTGAGGTAGGCAAGATTTATGATTGTTACTATACATGGTCTGCTGATTTGGTGGAATAAACTAATAAAGAAATAAAAAAAAAATTAAAAAAACTGATTAAAAAAAAATTGACTTTCCTTAAAATTGGTTTTCCATGATTTGGTTTCCTCCAATGTGGTTTCTCAGTTACTGTTTTCCTTTAATTCACCTGGGAACCCCACCTTAAGGGCTGTGTTTTCCTAATTAAATGGGAGGGGGGCTGTGTGACACCCCTTCCTGAACTTTATAGGGCCCTGGGTCCCCAAGGTCACTACTTAAAATACAAGGAAGGAGGACCTTGTGGCTCTCCCCCCTGAGCCTCTAAAGGCCTTCAAAGTCCTCTTGGGCCAAAAGTATTCCAAATGGGGCCCTCCTGAGTCATTATCGTCCCCCGAGGATCCCTCCCCCAGGGCTCACACTGTAAAATGTGGGTGGCCTAGTGCCCACCCAGGGCACCCATCTTATAGTCGTGGTGGCAAAAGGAGGAGCCCCAAGGCCGCAGCAGTCTCAGCGGGTTGCTCGTATGCAGAAGGAGCCAGCATTGCTTCCACACTGAGGGAGCAGCTACTCATGTTATTCCCGCTGATCTGTTTCCCTGCCCACATCAGTGCGGGTAGAAAAACAAATCAAAAGTCTTCTCCAGGCCAGCTGGGGCATTTGCAAATGTCCCGCCAGCTGGGAGCAGACGTTGTGCTTGGTTCCCCTTGGTGGGAGATTTAATAATGTTCCTGCAAAGCGGGAGCAAACATAGGCATGCAGATAAACCGCTATGTCCAGAGGGTGGGTTCCCCAGCACATAACATGTGAGCTGGCCCAAGGGAATAGGTTTCCCAGTTTACAGTAATTTCAGCCTCGGGGGTGGGCTCCTCTAGGCATTTAGAGACTAGGGAAATGGAGGTGAGAGGGGTAATGCGACCCCCTCCCCCTTGTGATACATTTTGGCCACGAAGTTGGGCTCCCTGAGTCCTTTAGAGGCTCAGGGACTAAGGCTGTGTGGTTTCATCACAATTTTGCAACATTTCTGCCGCTGGGGTGGACTCCGTAGCCCCCTTCCCTTATTCAGCAGTTTTGGCCATGGGGGTGGGTTCCCCAGGGTCTCTGATGGTTAGGGAAGGGGAGTGAGCAGCCCCCCTCCTAATATACAAAGTTTTTGGTCCTGGGTTGGACTCCCCTGGGCCTCTGATGGCTATGGGGGGGTTATATGAAGGAACCTTACATGATTTTGCCACACATGCCTTTATAATGCTGGCAATAGAACAAACGCATCATTACCACATGCTTCTTAAGCACGCAAGTTGTTACAACAACTTGCCTTAGGGAAGCGCTGGACTTTGGAATAGTATAATTTACTTTTCCAACTCCAGTATGTGTAACAGTAGGGAGGGTGTTTGACTTCTTATCCAACACCAGTCCAACAACGTGTTCCCTAAAGCAAGCCATTGTAAGGACTTGTATGCTAAAGGAATGAGTGGGAATGACACATTTGTTGTAATGACTGTGTTGTTAAGGCACTGCGCGGTTCCGATTGTGTGGTAAAGGGTGTTTTCACTGAGGGAGGGGGCGGTGCATTCCCCCTCCCCATATACAATATTTTTGGTTCTGGGGTGGACTCCCCGAGGCCTCTGATAGCTTAGGCAGGGGGTGTCATGCATTCCCCTCCTCATATACAATATTTTCGGTCGCAGGGGTGGGCTCTCTGGGCCCTCTGATGTATGTCTGGGCAGAAAAATTCACTCAACTCGCAGATTTTGTGGAATAGAGGAACTCCGCAATCTGCGTCCACAATCAGGGACGTAGTGAAATTTATTTCAATTGGCGCACACAAGACTTCTTTTGACATGTGCTGGCGAGCGCTTCGAGACTTGCCTCCTGCTAGCAAGCATGGGTGAGAATTTGGTCGCCACTAGCCCTGCTTCCGACTGCGACGATGTCTTTAACGTCATGTTGGCATTGGTAACCACGAGCGACTGCGGCTGCAGCACAAGCAGATTCTCAACTCGAGAAACAGCAACATTTATTCGAAGATACGTTTTAAGTTAATTTTCTACTCCAATGACCTGTTCAAGTTGTTTTTTAATTTGAGAAGCCTGTTTTATTTTACTTTTTTTTCATCAAGAAGGAAGTGACCCAGAGACTCCAACTTCCTGTTCCTGTGCAGCAGGTTCCTCTGTGTGCTTTGTCCAGCTCCTGGTTACTTTTCATTTGGATTTGGAGCTGGAAGGATCACTCTTTTTGTCTGCTGCATATATACCATTGGATTTAAGGACTTTTTGTTTTAAAGATCATAAATATGTTCAAAAACTCTTGTATAAGTGTGTTGTTTGTTTGGTAAAAGGCATGCACAAGTATTTATTTGTACATTTATTCGATTTTTAAAATTTATTTTGGGAGTTGGCCTGCAATTATAGTAGGATCCTAGTTATATTTTTGCATTTAATTGTGTTTCCTTTCTAAAGGAAAAAAGAGGTGCAGTTAAGTACATTTTCTCCATGTTTGTTAAATTAGCAATATTCATTTATTTTACTATGTGGCCTAGTCTGCCAATGGGCCATCCAGCCAGTACTAGTCATGAGTGCATGAAAAAACGGTTTCTGTGGTATAAAGTTGTTTCAAAACAACTTGTTTAGGTCCACAAGAGACATCACCCACAGTACTGCCAGACAGTCCACTTGTAGAGCTGAATGCACTGCCAACTGACAGCTTCATGATGGCCTCAAAGAAAGGTGCTGCCAAGAAAGTGGTCAGTGGGGAGGAGAAGAAGAACCAGATTTCCACCACTGTCGTGTCGGCCAAAACCTTTTTCAGTGGTCCTGTGCCTGCCACACTGGCCTTCAAGGAGCAAACTGGGAGCAGCAATCCTGCATCAACGGCACCACCCCAACCAAAGCACAAGGCCATGTCTCTCAGTGAGACAGCTGCTACAATCATGTCTACGCTGATGAGCAATGACATGGAATTGGATTTGTCTCTTTCGCAAAGTAGTACTCAATTGTTGAAGGAAACTCAGGAAAGTGAACAGCAGCCGCAGCCAACAAAAGATCTTCCTGATGTAGAAGCAGAACAGGAGATTTAGGGCCAGATGTACGACCAACAATTTTGCGACTCGCAAATTGCGTCGCAATAGCGACTTGCAATTTGCGAGTCGCAAAATGGGATGTTCAACAGTGTCAGAGACACTGTTTGTGATTCCCAATGGGGTCGCAAATTGCGAGGCTCATGAATATTAATGAGCCTCTCACAATTTGCGAGCCCATTGGGAATGACAGGCCCTCCCAGGGATGGTGGCCTGCTGGGCTCAGCAGACCACCATGTCTGGGACTGCTTTTAAATAAAGCAGCTTTTTTTAAAAATGCAGCCCGTTTTCCTTAAAGGAAAACGGGAGGCATTTAAAAAAATGAAAATGAAATGTTTTCGTTTCATTTTTTAAGGGCAGGCAGTGGTCCCTGGGACCACTGCCTGCCCTTAAAAATATTTTCCCCTGCATTTGCAAAGGGGAAGGGGTCCCCTGGGGACCCCTTCCCTTTTGCGAGTGCATTACCACCCTCTTGAAGAGGGTGGTAATTTGCGAGTGTTTTGCGATCGCAATTGCGGTCGCAAAACATTCATACATGGGGTTGCTGTCGCTATGAGGAAGGGAACGCCCCTTCCTAATAGCGACTCGCAATTCCTAAATAGCGAGTAGCAAATAAATTGCGACTTGCTATTTAGGAATTGTACATAGCTCTTTTGCATTTTGCATGCGCAAACGGGTCGCAAACCCGTTTGCGCATGCAAAATAGGGTCGTACATCTGGCCCTTAGCTTCCTGCTGAGCAAGAACCTCCTCTTTTACAACCATTGGCTTCCAGATCCTCAGAAAGAAAAAGGAAGGGTAGCCACCATCTTCTCCACGCTCCCCTTCTGATGATCTGACATGGAGTGGACACCGACTGATTCCAAGGCACGCCAAGAGAGGAAAGGGAAAAGGAAAGTTCCTGAAAGCCTTACAATTATGGAAGGGGATGAGGATAAAGAGCCAGTCATCATTGTAGCTGGCCTAGAAAAGACCAACATTACCCCTCCTATTTAACCTGCTCTGAGGGATGTGACACTACCACCAGCTTCCATATATGTAAGGCCCTCACTGAGACCTGCATCCACCACTACCTCAGTAGTACATAGTGCAGAAAGGCAATCGTCGACACACCTCCTACCTCCAGTTCTTCAGGAATTGGCAGTGGCATCAGTGGCGCACTGAAAAAGTACTCCTAGCCACATTGGGACTTCTTTATGATTAGCAAGCAAGGAGAACATTTCAAGATTGTCTATTTGCCATGCAAGTGTCTGTCAAGGTAAGCTTGTTTCACACTATGGTACTGGAGGCCAAACGGCCCACATAAAAAAACATCACTCAATCCGCTGAGAGGAGCACCTTAAAAAAATTGCTGGTGGTGGTGAAGGAGATAGGAGAAGGGAATCAGCTCCAGTCATGGTGGGAGGTGAAAGTGATGTGGAAGAAGAGGGTGACAACTTTACACAAAGCAGCCCTGTCCCCAGCAGTGCACCAGTATCACCCGCCTAAGCAACCTAACAATAGCACAAGAGTAAGATGGAGACATCGCAGCAGTATAAAGTGACTGTCCCACCAAGACGTGCATTTAGTCTCCCACCTGCTTGTTCATCTTTCCTCCGGTAGTCGCCTACGTCAGTGACAGTGGCACCAGAAAAGAAACATTTCAGGCTACTATTACAGGCATGTTTAGCAAGGAGGAGACGTATGATTGCAACTACCCAACTGCATGCTTGTAGAATGGGAAGCTGGCTAAAATGTTAGCACTGGACCTCCTCCCTTTTTCTTTTGTGGAAAGAGTGGGTTTTTAGAATTGATGGCGGCCATCTGGCTGAAATGGAAGGTTCCCAGCAGGACCTATTTCACTGGAGTTGCTTTTCCAGCACTCCATCACAATGAGTTGCAATTGGTTGGACAACCTATGCAGCAGAGTGCTGTTCAGACTGTCCACCTGACAACAGACATGTGAACCAGTTGTCAAGCCACTGATTACATGTGTATCACTGCACACTGGATATCTTTTGTGGAGGTTAGGTAACAGCTATGTGCAGGTCTTGGCACTAAAGAAACTTTTTAGGGCATTGTCGGCATGCAACAGTAGCCATGTTCACCATGGAGAAATCCTGTTAAGCTGCAAACATCTTGGTAGACTTCAACAGCAAGGTGGTTGAAGGACTGCGACCCAGAGGTCTCAGAACTGGATTTATTGCCATGGACAACAGCCGTAATATAGTTAAGCCCATGGCAGATGGTAAATATTTCAGGGTCAACATCGTTGTGCAGGATTTTCTAAAAATAAATAAAAGACAGAGTCCACAACTTACTGACCACCCGCAGAAGAATCTGCACTCATTTCAGCTATTCTTTCAAGCCTGAAAGCAGTTGAGGATCATTCAGCATGCTAATGGAGAACCAGTTAAAGCCCTCATACAGGAGGTGGTAACATATTGTAACTGGACTTAGTACATGTTGCAACCTCTGTTTGAGCAGTACAAACTTATCAATGAGTATGTCATGCATAGAGGGGATGCAGCTGGGAAAAGCATGATCATTTAGATGGACGAATGGGGCCTAGCCAAATGCCTGACAGAGATGTTATTTCTTTTTGAGGTTTTCACGCAGGAAGCCAGCAAGGAGGAAGATTTGAATGGCCAAGCTATCCCATTATTGCATCTACTACTGGACCAGTTAAAAAAGGTGTCTGAAAGGTTTACACTCACAGGTGAGAATGAAAATGAAAAAGCACATGAGGTGGTTGAGGGCTTAATCCTTAGCTTGGCTGATAATACATGACTGCAAAAAGACACTGTGTTGTTTAAAGAGTGTATCTTTACCACAATACTTGATCCACGGTACAAAAAAATACTGCCCATTTTCATTCCTTTTTCAGAAGAGGATGTTTCACAATACAAGATGTGGATTGTTGACTGAGCCTGAGTCCTGGAAGAAGAACGGCTGGAAATGAGAGTCCTACTCCTGGAAAGAAGTTCTAGGGTGCCACTTTCAACTTCCAGACAGGGCAGTCCTGTTGTCTCACAGCAGCCAACAATAGCATCAAGAACACCGGAACAAACAACAACACTGGGAACACAAGAATCAGCCCCACCATCTACATTGGCTTGGTATCAAGTGGCAGGGCTTAAGCCCAGTGCAGAGGCGAAGGCAAAAGAGGTAGAGCAAGTGGCAGCACCAATGACCATTGTGAGGATGTTCCAGGAGTATCTGGATGACCCAAAAGAGGTCTATGTGGATCAAAATCCATTGGTGTATTTGTTATGGGAAGATGTGCCAATGGCCAGTGCTCAGCAGGCCTTCAATAATGTGTCTGGCTTGTCCGGTGCCATGGTGTCTACTGAGTTTGTGTTCAGTGCAGCTGGTGCAGTTTTCATAGGGAGAAAGACCAGTCTCTTGCCTGAAAATGTGGAGAGACTGACCATAATCAAAATGAACCAACACTTTATACCATCTAATTACACCATTCCTGAAATACCACCGGAGGAGGGTGAGGATGATTGGTCAGACTCAGGTTAGAGTACATTAGCTGATCAACAACTGGGCAAACAACCTGAGTTTAAGGACAAACTCTACTTCCCTGATTCAGTAGGCTACCATAGAACCTTTAATCATCAAACTGCTTTGCCAAATGCAAAAATGGATATGGCAATGGGAACATTATATGTTTTTTTTAATTGTGTCTGGCTGGATTATGCTACCTCACCGTTTTAGCCACATGTATGGCCGGATTGGAGTTGGACCAGTGTGAAGTGAAGAAATCCACCTCCACTCCCTTGAAAGGACATTGAAGAGACAATGCCTGCCTCCGTCCCATGCCTATTCTTTTTTTTTATCCCATAGCAGGACTACCACAGAATATTTGATTTACAAGACTGCCCAATGTGTGTTGCTTGAATCAAATAGGAGATACAAATGTGTACCAAAGTTCTTCAATTGGAACAGGTAACGATTGCAGCAATGAGTTGATGATTCATTTGGCGGCAGACAGTGAGGGAGGGTGATCAACTAATTTGTAAGCTTGATTGTGATGATTTGCAATGTTTGGGCACTGATGGGTGATCACTTTTCTTGAAGGTATTTGGCCCTTCCCCTTCGACACGTAGCGAGATTTGCTAGCCAAGTCTACTCCTTTTTTTCTGGTTCTCAATCTTCAAAGATCAGACCAGTCTGGTTAGCTAAAAAATTCAAATCTACAGACAAAAAATTACTTAATGTTTCTCTGCTTGTTCATCAACAGCAGTGCAGGTCGATTTCTCTCATTTGGGTCAGAACGGAGTTGGACTGATTTGTTACTCAGATTCAGAAGGAGGATGGAAGGACTCAGGGCAGGACTAACTCAACAACAGCCTGACGAAGGAAGTTATGGACTTCAGGGAAACCAACATAACGGTGACTCTAAGAGGCCTACTAAGCTCTGTGGACTGGTGACAGGTGCGTCAATTTAGGAAAAGCAAGGCTGCTGAGTGTGTGTGCTGGCTCACATGTGAAACTCTTCCATTATGTGGCTGTGGTCAGATGGGGGGCTTAATGTTGTAAGTAACTGCAGACAAACATGTGATGTCACATCATCACATTATGAAAGCACACTGCTAAATATGATGACAGTTGTGAAATTGATCAGCCCGGAACATGCAGCCTCTTGTCCGTGATTGATTGTGATTGTAAATTGCTGTTACCTCTCAGTTAATCAATCGCACATGAGTCATAAAATCAGTGATTGGGGCAGACTATGCTCTTGCTCTTCCTTTAAGTCTTCTTGGCACACTCCTCATGAAGTTTACCTTCTGTTCTTCTCATTGACACTACAATATCATTTCTGTTTTACCATCCGTGGGCCTTCTCTTATCATGCACCAAAGGCAAAAGCCCCAAAAAACTCCTGCTTCCCTCAATGGACCACTTCAGCCATGCACCCAAGATTGACGGACATTCCAAGAAAAATGCAGATGCACCGCCCAATTTAACATTAGAGTATCATTTTTCTTTTAACAATCATAATTTTTAGAACTGTGTGAGTTCACTTCACTCTTCATAATTTATATTTTTCAAGCCTAGATGACAGAATATTTAGATATATAATAATAACTTGGGTCTCTAGTGCTGAAGGACTGTTTGCTATGCATTTAACTGAACTGTGCCATACATATTCCTTAATTTCCTTCCACAACAGACTTATAATGATGTGCTGCTCATGGCCCTGATGAATATTGTTGTTGAGTACTGTTTATCTTTGACACACCTTTCCCCAAATCCCCTTTCCCATCCATTTATCAAGCCTCTAACTGTCTTTCCCAGGCTGTGTAATTGATTGAGGTTAATGTACACCATAAATGGATCACACACTTGGCAGGCCAGATGTGGTGAAAGCAATATCTACTCACTGTGGGATCTTCTATTATCTGAGCAATAGCCCAGCCCGACCCCATTTACCTACCCGCACATAAATGTTATCCATATTTAGTTTAGATATAGAAGAACGTCATTCATCAACATCATCATTCAGGCATTGTGTTATGTTGCGTAAATGCTTAACCTTGTGCACTCATGACTCTGAGTCCACTTCTACTGACTCAAAGATTTCATAAGTTAAGTTTTAATTAAATACATGCTCCCCAGTACTCAGAAGAAGTTACTATTGCTAGTTTTTGTTATCATATCAGGTCTTATTTGTTGTGTGTGTCATGGTGGTAGTCGGGTCTCAGTCTTTCTGAAGTTAAGATATAAATAATATAGCCAGCTAACTCTCTTTTCTTTCAATCTAGTTGCCTGTGATTGATAATCCTTTGATTATCCTACAGTTGGAGTTACAGGTGGGACTGGTACCTCACTTGTAATTCCCTCACATTTTAGCGCACTAGCCTGCTACTACTACCACCAACATTAGATGACACTTTGGGAAACTCTGCAGTAAGAAGACTGAGAGCGGTAGCAGCCCTTGCTTCATCTTTTCAGGTAAGAGAACTATGGAGTGAAGTGAACTAGTATAGATAGTAACTAACTTCTACTGAATATGTTGTTTAGCTAGGTTGTTGCAGGCAATATAGGCAATGGCAATACCCCTCTAGTGGGCAATATAGTTACAGAGGGTAGTAGGACAAGGATATAACAATCTGGTGTACACTTTGTTAAGCAGATTTGAAACACAGACTGCGCTAAAGGGCAGCAGTGCAAAGTAAAACACCGAAAAAAAGATTTGAGGCATAAGTAAAGTAAAATAATTATTTTCCTTTAATTTTTTTAACAATAAAAAAACACCCTTTCCACCCACAGCAGGCCCACTCCTCTCCCAAACAAATTGCCCCATCCCCAACCAAAGTCCAAAGTCCAAACCCCAGACCAACTCCCTTTCCCACCCTCTCCACCAAGAAAAGTCTCTCCCACCAAAGCAAAAAATGTGAAAAGGGCTCAGAGGACTATGTCCTATACGCGGGTCCTATAGGGGTTCAAATTCTGCTCGATCTGGGCCACCCTTTCTTCAAGCCATGCCAGATGCTGTAGGATGGGGAGCTGGAACTGGCTTTCTGAGAGGGTGGGGGCAGCAGTGGTGATGACCCGGGCAATGGACAGCTGCCGGTGGCTCTGACAGCGATGTTGTTAGCTAGAGGGCGTGGCTGGCTGGAGGACCTGTGGCTGGAGGACCTGGCACAGTAGCAGTACATTGCTGGTCCCCTAAGGCCAGTTGGAATAAGATGTGATTAGGAGAGCCACAAGGCAAGTTTTTACCAACACATGCCTCACATAAAAAGCACTGACTGTTTGAAAAGAATTATGGCAGAATAACACCAGAAGAGTGATTCTTTTTTCTTTTAAAGGCTTTCCTAGTAAATACCTAAATTGACGAGTCCCAACGCAACTGCGGGGCCTTGTAGGCCCTCAGGGAGACCCGTCACACGGCCATAGAGCTTGCTGCCCGGGCCGGGAATTAGCACCCTCCCCAACCAACCACCTGATTGAAGGTGAGATGCTCCATACTAGCAGACTAATTGAACACAACCCCTTTGGTGTGCCTGGACCTTGATAGCTCTGCCCTCCAGGGCTGGCTTGGGCATTGGTGCTTGTCTCCGGCAGGATTAGGCTGCTGTTGCAGGAGGAGGGAGGGTTTAGCTTGAAAGACATTGGTTACATGATGCATTTTGCAACACATTGGATGCTGGCATCTGGCCACTGCAGGCTCGTGATACTCCTCTGGACAGGCCCTACTTACACAGCATTTACAACCAGTAACACATGACAGATAGTTTATCATGCCTGAAATATAATTTTCTGACATAGAACATGAGAGGAACCCATGCAAACACTGACATATTCTGGCCTATTTAGATAAACACAATATACACATTGCCATGCTTCAGGAAACACACAAAGGTCCTGGCTCTCAGTCTACATTCGCAACTCAGTGGGCCTCCCATTGCAATTTTGCTTCATATTCCACATATTCTAGAGGTACAGCTATCATTATGCGAAAAAAATACACCTTATGTCGCAGAAGGCTCCATGCAGGATCCCTCAGGTTGCTACTGTATTATGTGTGCAGACTAGCTACTCACTCTGATGTTGGTAAACTGTTACGGACCAAACACAGATGATGCAGATTTTTTCACTAAATTATAGTGTCTGGTTGTTAATATAGGCTCTACACATGTTATCTGGGGTGGTGCTTTCAATCTCACGATTGCCCCAAGACAGGACAGGTCCCATCTTCAAACACACCACTACACCAATGCTCAACTTCACCTGGGGGACCTCATCAGGGAATACCATCTCTTAGATGTGTGGAGAACTATGTATACCTTGGGGAGGGAGGGCACATTTTATTAATCAGTGCACTAAAGCTGGTCACAGCTGGATTATTGGCTCATATCCAGGGGGCTTGATACCTGGTGGATGCAGGTACAACACCTGGCTCACCAAATTCCCCTCACCCCATCTGTTCTGGAGGTTCCCCTCTAATGCTCTGCTGGATTCTCCCTTTAGAGAAGAACTGTGCCAGGAGATAAAAGACTTCTTCCAGCACAATATACATTCTGTCCCGAAATTGGCGACCATATGGGAAGCCTTCAAAGTTACTATCCGCAGCATCTGTATAGCTAAAGGCGGAGGCATATTGCACGCTATCCATGGAAGTCTCAGGAAAATAGAGACGGACCTTAAATCAATGGAATTGCAACTCCATCGACCCCATGATGCGGATGTAAAAGCCAAATTTAGAGACACAGTCTCTGATTATCAGGACACTGTTATGCGAGAATGCCGCAGCAGATACCATCAAACTAGACAGTATGGGGAGGGGGAGCGACCCAGAAAGGCCCTTGCTGATATGATCCGTTAGACTCGCTTCTCGCACTATGGACTTGAGGTCAGGGACTCTGGAGGCAATCTACAAAAGGATACAGAGGGCATTCTTCACAAATTCTCATCATTCTATTCTTCCATCTATGCCTCTAGCAGGTCCCACTCTCTCGATGTGGACGCCTATCTAGAAAATATGGCCACAGGGTGGCTGAACAATGCCTAATGCGAATTTGTTTCGCCCGCTTTTAAGGGAGGTGAGATTAGGACTGCAATTCTGCAGCTACGATCAGGGCGCGCTCCTGGCCCTGACAGCCTATCAGCTGAGATTTGTAAAGCATTTGCCCACAGCTTGAGCCCTGTCCTTAAAGCCCTATATGAGGAGGCCTGGGAATAAGGCATTCTCCCGCCCTCCATGCAGGAGGCCTTAATCATATCCCTCTTAAAGCCTGGTCTGTGAGTCATACAGACCCTTATCACGATCAACTGTGATGTGAAATTCCTAGCCAAAGTTCTGGCCAATAGACTAAGCCTCTTTATGAGCTCCCTTGTGTTGCTCGATCAGCCCGGCTTTATGCCGGGGAGGGCAACCTCACACAATCAACGCACTCTCTTTGCATTACTACAAGACATTGATCCTGGCCTGGCAGTGGTGGCCGTCTTTTTGATGACACCAAAGGCTTCGATTCCCTGAAATGGGATTCCCTACTAACTGTATTGAGGCGCATGGATTTCCCTCATCATTTCTCTCCTGGATAGAGCTTCTATACCAGCAACCACATGCAAGAGTACAAATAAACTGCATGTGCTCTCCATACTTCCCCATTTCCCGTGGCACCAGGCAGTGGTGTCCGTTGTCCCCCCTGTTGTTTGCTTTGGCGGTGGAGCCACTGGCAGCAAAGCTCAGACAACATCACCGAGAGTACGCGATTTAGTACCCGACCAGGCATTTGTTAGTATCCTTCTAGGCCGAGGATATCACCCTCTACGTGCAGGATCCCCAAATAAGCCTCAACCCAATACTCAGGGAATTTCTCAGTTATGGAGGGTGCTCTGACATAACGATCACCTGCGAAAAGTCCCAGATCTTCCCCTTACATTCAATACCCCACACTACATTCCAGATTACCCACTGCAATGGTGCGAATCGGAGATCAAATACCTGGGCATAGTCATTTCCAGAGATAGGGAAGAATTGTTCTGGGCTAACTATGGCACTGCATTAGATACCCTGCTGGATTCCATCACACAATGGATCTCCATGCCCCTATCGTTAGCAGGCCGCATATCATTAATGAAAATGATCACACTACCCAACCAGCTATACCTTTTCATTAATATTTCCTATAACTCAGGTCACCAATCTTTTAGAACGCTAAAAGCACAGCTAATCCTTCTAGTCTGTGGGGGTAAAAAACCAAGGCTCCGATAGGACATATTGGTACTGCCTTTCTCCAGTGGAGGCTTTGAAGCCCCAGATCTAGAATTGTATTTTCTATGTGCCCAGGCACATTTTGCTGCATACTGGTTCCATCCCCCCCATGTGCCCCACCTGGCAATAGCACAGGGATACATGGTTCCAATTATAATGGCCACTTTCTTGGGAATGGGTTCCCAGGAAACGGGAGCAAATGTCACTGCGGTTGCCAGCAATATTGTGGCCTGGCGGGGTCTAGCCAAGCATCTCAACACCCCTATGTTACATTCCCCGCTTCTGTGAATATCTTACCATCCTTTGCTCCCAGTGACACATGAAGCAGGCTGCCGACACCTACTCTTGAGGGTCAGAATTCACACATGGGGAGACTTCTACAAGAAGGGAGACTTCATGAGCTGAGAAACTTTCTTTGAGGGCAGGGCACCAACCCCGATGGAGATATTTTTATATATTCGGCTGAGACATAACATTAGGACAGCTACTCCCGATATCCCACGGAATCCCCTACACTTACCCTATTGGAAACACCTGACCCCACACATGTAGTTTCAATGCTATACTGCAGTACTCAATCAGAGCAAGTTGAAATGGAGGGCAGGGTGAGATCAGGCTGGAAGGCTGAGTTGGGAGTTACCCTCAGTGACAAGCAATGGCTTTATTGTGGCCAGCAGACGGGAAAGATAATGGCTAGTAGCAGGCTATGCATAATACATTATAAGTTTTTACACCGTATCTATTATACTCCAGCCCAGCTATGCCACTACCGACTGCGCACCAAAGACAGGTGCGACAGATGTGGGGCAGAGGGAGCTGACTTCGTCCATCTGACATGGGCATGTCCTTTGGTTAATAGCAATTGGACATAGATAGCTGCTGCCCTCACACAGATAACAAGCACACAACTACAGCCTACCTCACTCGTGACATTACTGGGATACACTGAGAATGTGGAAGTGACGGTTAGAAGATACATTTAGCTTGGGTTGCTTATGGCCAAATGAAGGGTAGCATGCAGATAGTGATGAGGGGGGGCTCCTAAATTCAAGGATTGGATCAATGATTTATTTATTACTTTGCCAGGAACAAATGTCTATATACTCCAAATTGATACCACTATCCTCTAGGCCGAAGGATATATGGGATCCCTTAAAATCATACATGATGCTACACCTTCCAGACATGGGGGATGCCAATATTCTTGATTGATCTTGAGAACAGGATGCCAGAGCAATACCAGGCGAGATGGGATGGATGATAGAGGGTTCTCGTCTGCCATCTACTAAGGGGCGACCACAGTAACTTCAACTGGGCACCACGAGATGGTCCAAGAGCATTGAGAGTGCACGTGACTTTTTGGCACTTTAGTTTCATGCTTCCCTCTGAAAAGAAGAGGGACGTTGAACATTGGGCCACACAGTTCTAGTGGTGGCTTGTATATCTTCACTTTTATCACCTTTGCAGAGTGACAGGATATTTAGGTCCTGACGAATGCCTGTTGGCAGAAACATGTTGACCTAATGTAATAGGGTATATCTATTGAATCCCTACCCGTCCCGCATTTTAATCATGTGGCTGTGACCACCCAATAAGTTTTCAGTGGACTCAGACAGACATTTTTATATTGCGCTTTTTCACACTTTTATGCACTCTGCCCCTCATTCACCTTCTTCGTATGCTTATCTTCGGAGAAAACACCTCAGCTCCTCCCCTAGGGGAGTCGTGGCCCACACTACGGTGTGAGGAGGGAACCCAAATGATGAAGCATGTAACTTAACGGTGAGTGAGGGTTCTTGTCCTGAGGGATATCTCTCCCCTATAGGGTCTCACAGAACACCGGTTCTTTAGTATCTTTAAGTTTCTCTCCACCTAGATCTAGCCAGCCGTACTTTAATCTGATTTTTAATTCTCCTAGGGATCAGTACGTCTTGGCTTTTACAGATCCCGTTTTGATCCCAAGTGTGTAGATGATCCCTTAAAATCATTCATGATGCTACACCCTCCAGACATGGGGGATGTCAATATTCTTGATTGATCTTGAGAACAGGGTGCCAGAGCAATACCAAGCGAGATGGGATGGATGATAGAGGATTTGCACACTCACCAGACTTTACTGGGAAGACCACTGTTGAGGCCTGTCCAGGACTTATTACGAACTTCATTTTCCTCCCGCTCCTGGGGAGTGAGTCCTAGAGACTCTAGGTGAGTGGCAGATGGATATTAATGGGCAGGTCATGTAAACAATATGAATAAATGCACATGTCTTTACTTTCTATTAATGCTGATGTGTTGTACTTGTTGGAAATACCAATAAAGAAACTTAAAAACAAAAAAACAAATCTGTTCTGGAAACCATGAAATATATGAATCACTTCACATGGCCAGAAAAATGTGGCACATGCCAAGAATGGATTTTTCAGTTTGTTTGTAGGCAGGGACAGAACTTAGCAAAGAATAAAGGGGTGAAGTACTAGGAGGTGGCTGAGTGGGCACTAGGAGGAAAGAGAAACACACCTGGTTTTCGGTTTGTAGTGCATTGAAAACTTTGTAAATGCAGCATTAACTGATACAGATACACATTGCACAGCAAACACTGCAGTGACGAATTGAACCTTGTTGCACTTAGGTCATAGGTGGAAAAATACCATGGGCAGGGAGGGAGTTAATGAATGATGATGGGTGGGATACATATCTGCCTTGCGTAACAAATACAGTGAGACAAGGAATTAGAAAAAGATTAAAATACCCTTCACTTTGAATCATAACTTTGATAAAACCAAGCAAGCGAAGTAGGTGAGCGTGCCCCTCTCCTGAAGGGCTCCTTGTTTGTTCATACAAGCAATTATCTATCCACCCTTTGATAGCCACCATTTAAGCTTTAATTTCTCTCATCCAGTCTTTCACCAAAATTTCCATATATCCAATATCCATCCATTCAGTATCCACCCTTTCAACCATCGTTTCACCCATCCATCAATTTACCCATCCACAGATCTTGTCACCCACCCACACATCCTTTCACTCATATACAATTTCACCCATCCTTTCTTTTGACCTTCCATTCTTCTCAACCTTTTCCATCAATCCATCATTTCTAGCATTCATTATGGGCTTCTGTCTAATGAGGCCTTCCTAGTAACGGTACCCCCGGGTGCGGAGGGCCAGGTTAGGGGCCCGATCTTTTAGCTACTTTGCGGCTAAGATCTGAAATTCCTTACCGGTCCATCTAAGGGTTGAATTAACTGAAAATATGTTCCGGCACAGACTTAAAACCTGGCTGTTTAAGTCTTCCTAGATTATTCTTAGGTGGTTCTCCCCTTTCAGCACTCTTGTTTCTTAGTTTTTCCCTGTTAGATTTGGTCTTAGCATGAGGACACACCGCAAGGTGTAACCATGCGCTTTATAATTTGCTTTATCATTATTATTATTATGAGTTGCAGATAGAAGAAGCCATAAGAACTCAACCACCACTGTAGCTGCTAAAGTGAGGGGTTCACAATTCACGACGCCCCTGTAGTGAGTATAATAGTAACTGTTACTACGCAAGGAAGGTGATTTTCCTCTGCCTGTCCCTGCCGCCACTGGGTCTTCCCCTCCAACTGCTTAGCATCTGCAGAATTGGCACTGACCCTGGCACTGGTTGTCTCTGCAGCTAGAAAAAACATTACACATTTTTAGATGCCAGATACACCTCCCCTTATTATTCTTTTTTTAACAAACTACAATGTAATACATCACTACAGTTCAGTTAGCAGTATCTTCTATCAAAAATATCACTTTGGAAATTTTGTTGGTTGACAATGTAAGAAAAACCAGGTAGTCAAGTCAACCAAAAACCTTTTCCTAATGGAGGGGCAGAGCTATGATGACTCTGAGTCATTAAAGCACAATGAAGGGGTGGAATAATGGTCAGAGTAGGACATATGGGCGTTGGTTGGCAAATGCAATGGGACCTCCTTCTTTCCTGCCATGCTCCACTGTCATGGAAATTGCTGGTATACTGTTTAAATGAATTATAGCACACCATTAAGGGGGCCCCCCATGACCATAGGCCTTCTTTCATTTTAACTAATTGAGTATGAGCAAGAAAAAGAAAGCCTTCACAGAAACATGCATCGTGAATAATACTAGCTTACTTGAGCCTGCAATCTTCACAGTAGACAATAGAGTACCGAGAATCTGTTATCTTAGTCTTACAGTACCACAAAATATATAGGGGAAAGGGAAAGCTTGCTAACAATGCAGAAGAAAACTGCAGACTATTACAGATAGGAGGAGGTTAGCTACCAAAAAATGAAGTATAGAAAGAAAGAATAATGCAGGGATAGCAAGAATTTAACCAACATTCGATAGAGGAGTTGGAAAAAGGAGACAGTATAAAAATAGAAATAAGGCAAATTTTAAATTATTCTTATAGTGGGCAGAGGTAAAAGCTAGGGAAATAATAACAATAATAACAGAACTTACTGGGATCAGCAGAACCGTCGGCCGCAACATTGGTGGAGGCATCCCCAACTCCCTGATCTGCCTCAGAAGAACTATCCCTCTTATCACCCATGGGTGCTAATGTAAGAAGTAAAGAAGAGAAGATAAAAATTATAATTCAGTGGTGATACAGTTAATTTCCCTAAAAATATTTTGACAGGCAAACACAATAACATTGTACTTTTCTAAATCAGAATGCCTATAGTACTAGTATCGAGTATTGAGATGACCGTCCTAATCCTAAACACTGTTCCAAATTTCCTTAACTACATTCGGAACTAATGCATTCCAACTAATGATCTTTGATTCTCATTCTCATTTTTCAACCCCCTTGATGGGCCAACTCAGTCTCCCTTTTTTTCACACATCACTGTGTGATTGCTTGGGACTGTACGAGCTACGATTAGGTAGTACTGAGCTCCTGGCTAGGTCAAATTGGATCCCATAATATTTGTAATGTAAACTTAACTTACTTCTGAGTGTGAGCAGCATGCTATTTGAAAATAAATATATTAGCATTGTAGAACAAAAACACAACAAATAATTACTCACCAAGCACAGCAATCTTAATGCCTAGCAGGTCCTGCCCACAGTCAATATTGTCGGCCCAGCAGTGCATCAACTGGTGCACCCTCCCCCAGTATAGCCAACGCTCCCGCAGCATGGAAAGGATGTGGCCCTGCACATGAAAACAAGTGTTGTCACCTCCACCTCTGAAAAATGATGCCTGGCTGCACCCCTAGGCATCGCCGATGACCGCAAGGTGTATGGCTAGCAGCTGCACTGGAGCCTCCGTGCCCTCTCTCACCCCTCTCACCCTGCTCTGCCATAGCGCTGGATAGAGGGGAAAAAAGGAAGAAATGAAAGACTAAGGAAGTAAAGGGAAAACCAAAAAAAGTACAAAAAAATAAAGAAGTCATAAAAAAATGACAGAAATGTAAAATACACAAACACAAATACACATACTGATACAATATTGGATAATGAGGGGTGAATGAGTTGGATAGCGGGACGATTGAAAAGATTAAGGGTGGATTGAAAACATGCCACCAGCACCATGCATAGAACAGAAAATTAAATGGCTGGGCCCATGCGAACCTTGTGGTGTCATTCGCACACAATTTCCAGCACAGAAACGCACCTCGCCCTACTGGAACATGTTAACATAGCACAAACAGGTGCATCAAGCAGAATCTAAAGGAGTTTTGGGGTTGCTCTATGCGGAATTCTGCAAAGAAGAAATCCCCGAGCTCCGCCCAGGGCTTCTCTGATCGTTCGAGGTGGTTGCTGTTGCTCGGATATGAATTTAATTAAAAAAATGAGACGACAAGAGGCATTTAGCAAAAAAGGAACAAGTTGGTTTAATTAAACAAGTTGGTTTAATTAATCACAGCAGCCAGGAGAGTATCAACAGAGTTGTGTCTGAAGGCTGTTTTGATGTACAGAGGTTTTGTCCGGCAATATATACAGTTCTTGAAGTACAATAAACCAATTACACATTCTTGTAGAGCACTTAAATCTAGGCATAATCATGAACCGTAAATGTAATCATCTCATAAGGGGGCACAGGTGGCTCTCGACTTTGTGGAGACCCAATGTGGGCCAGTGTGTATACGTCCAGATGTCCGGCATGGGTAGATTGTGATCACTGCGTGTAGTGGGCATGCTAAGTTCTGATTTGCTGAGTGTTTCTAACTACATGTGGAATCTGACTGGTATTTTGGGAATGCTTGCCCTTGGTCAAATATGTTTTATTGGTGCCAATGTCCTCAGACCTTTTGTGGTGTAGTTGCCTATCTGTGAGATCAATCTGCATTTTCTCTGTTTGCATGTCTGTCTTCTGGGTAAGTGGGACCCCACCTGTGACCTATAAATCAATAGGCAGGGCCTATCTGACTATATGTCTTTGACTCAGAGTTGATGGGGAGGTCATCTCGGGTGGATTCGACAGCAATGATACAAATTTGTTATTATGTGTACATTTAACATGGCAGTCACTGTTATCGCGTTTACCGATATTAACATTATTCTGCATACATTTGTCATGGTGTACATCGACATCATATTTACCAGTATTGTCATTGTTATGTGTACATATATTATGGCGTATATCGACATTGTTTTTAACAGTTTTGACATTGCTAGATGTACATAAATTATGGTGCACATTGACATCACATTCACTGATATTAACATTGCCATGCTCCCCCTTCCCCACATATATTATTTTCGGCCCTAAGGTGGGCTCCCCGGGGCCTCTAAAGGCTATGTGAGGGGGGCCACATGACCCACTCCCATTAATAAATCAAAGCGCCCCAGGTCACTATTTTTTTTTTTTAAGAGCCTGCAGGAGTCCAATGAGATCAAAGCTATTTTTGCTGATTCTTTTTGTTTTTGGCCCCAGGGGATGTATTTCTGGGTCCCACACAAGGCCTAGGGGGCCAGTGTATCCCTATCCTGCCCCCTTATAAATTTTTTATGACATGTTCAGGACAGGAGGCTAAGTCCGCGTTTCCTGTAATGGCAGCCAGCAAAATTTTCCTCATGTTACTGGCAGCCAATCAGAGTGCTCTCTCACGCAGGAGTCTGACTCCCACAGGAGCGAGATGGGCCAAGGGAAATAAATGTCCTTGGGCAAATCAGAATGCTCTATTTTTAAACTGACGCTCCCGTGACAGTCTCTCGAGACTCTTGCAGACCCAACTGTCCATACATAAAATCATTTTTTAACTTTCATTTCTCAAAAACAACTAACAGATTTACACAAAAAGCACAATGTGCATACCAAGATCTAGTGTCCTGACGAATTTCGTGTAATTTGGTTAAGCATTTTTTGCTGTAGCTCCTCTTAAAGAAGTCAATAAAAAATGCATGGGGATTTAGCATTTTGGGACTTCCCTTGTTGCTCTGCCCCGGAATCACGGATCGCTCTGAAACTTTCCATGCACAAACTAGTCAACAAGTAGCACATTTTTCAAAAGATTTTGTGTTGATTTGTCAAATGGTGCCAAAATGATTAGCAACACATAAAACGCTTTCCCTACAGAACAGCTAACCTAACTATAACTACCTAGTAGCGTAGAGTACTTCACCATCTTCCGTACCCCCTTTTTACTCCCTGGCTACTTGCCTGTTGCACAACCTAATGTCAGCCAATGAGGGAAGGCAGCAGTCCCATCCTCGTCACACATTGGGATGGTGTCGGTGAGACAGCTGACCCCACGCCACTCTATGACGAAGTGTCATTGATTGACACTTGACCCTGGGTGCTTCAGGGCTTAAAATTAAAGAGCCCCGGTCCAAGGCAATAAGTGACACTACCGTTCATCACAGAGGGCCTCATGGATCTTTGCTAAGCTGAGGAGGTCATGCCCACCCTGAGCCCAGCAATGTTCAGCTCAGACATCCAGGAGCCTGCGCATTTAGCGCATGTCTAGCTCCTGGCTGCCTGACCTGAAAATTAAGAGTGTCTGTCAGGTCGGCCTTTACTCAGCTTGACAGACACTGTTCTTGAGAGGCAAAAGGTGAGAGGGTGTGGCCCCTCAGCAGCCGCTGCCTGTGCAGGTAAGAGCAGTGGGGTGGTGGGGCCGGGTGAGGGGATATTTTGGGGGACGATGATGAAGGAAAATTAAATAAATAATTAAGTTTCCCTCACCATCGCCCATCGAAATCCCCCCAACCTGTCCCCACCACCCACCGCTCTTACCTGCACAGGCCGCGGCTGCCCCTCAGCCCCAATGGACCAGCCACAGCTGCAATTTGTTTACTTCCAGGTTCTGCTCCATGCAAAACTGTAACCCTGAGCTACTCCTCAACTGCTGTCCCATCTGACTGATGAGTGATCATCCTCCCTCAGCTTGTGTCAGGAACACATTTGATACATGAGCCACAAGTTGCTAGCCATCTCCAATCACAGGAGGACCAACTTTCATCATGATCATGGATAGAGACTCAAGGTAGCGGTTGTGACTCTATGCATACATTGGCACCAAGTGACAGTGGATACTTTCTGCCATCCATCACCCCTTATCAGCCTCCTATTAACTGCTAAGAGCACAGAGGGATGGCAAAAAGTAGAAAATATAGAATGTGTATAGGCTTCTTACAGGCTCATGTAGAACTTGTTGGACATTCCATCAGATCCCCAGGTCAGAGGAGGCTTTGGCATCCACTCCTCTGATGGAGGACTGTCCACTCATTGAGAAATCATTTCCTGCCTACTAAGGATCTCTCTATCTACTAAACAACTGCTTGTGCAGTAGTTGCTCTGAACTCAGGAGAGTTTGTCAAAATTGCTTTGTTGTTCTTAAGCAAATTCCCAAAGAGTTGTTTGTTTTTGTAAAACACAAAAAATGCCCCTGATGTATAATGAGTTTTCTCCCTGCAGTTCAGGACCATTGTATGATTTCCTAGTCTAGGAATGTCATTCCATGCACAGTGGTCCCAGGTAGGGAATTCTACTAATGTTCACCCCACCCTAAATTGGACACGGGCACCCTTCACTATGGCATGGTGGCCTTGTAGCAGTTGGGCCACCACCTCAAAGTTTTCTGGCTGCGGAGAGAGTAGAGATTCTGCAGTTAGAAACCTGAAGCTGCGTTCACCTATAAATAGGGCAAATGAATGGTGAAGTGGCGGAGCGGGTAAACTGCTGATTTATTAGTGTCACCCACAAGTAGAGTCTTGTTTACTTTCCGTTCCTGCCATTGTCTTTTTGAACCCTGAGACAAGAGGCCACAACGACAATGGCAAGGTTATTAGCAAGCAGACCAGTGGTAGCAGCTGTATTCCCCCTAATTCAGAGTTCTTCAATTTGTGGGATGCAACCCCCAGGGCGGCCGTGGAGTCCTAGCAGCTAATTTTGATCATTAAAATGCTTCCGCTTAAGTTTCATTAATTAAGTCGCCTTTGCTGTGAAAAGCCTTTGTGCCAGGGTGCCTGCATGCCTGAATGAAATGCAAATGTGGGCTATGAGTTAATCTGCAGGTTCAAAGGGTGCTTGGGAGCTGGTTCTGGCTTTAATTGATTGAATCACTCCAAGCTTTGTGATGACAAAGAGTTGTTGTTTTTGAGTGGTAGTGCAAAGAGTTAACAACTGGGCTGTGAAGTGTGTGCTTTTAATCGTAGTTGTATTTACACAGCCCTTAGTACACCTAAGGAGGTGTTGAAGGGGCAGTAATACACTCTGGTGTTACTAAAATCTATATTTTGGAAGCACCATTTTAGTGTAAAACTATTTGCACATTTTGTATCAGTCTATCTTATACTGTGTGTAGTGCAAGTATAAAATAATGACCTACATTTTTGCAGTTCTTTCTGTCAAAGGCTGTGACCTCGTAGCACTAAAAAAACAAATGTCATTATTCTCCACTGCACCAACCAAGATTTAATTCTGTGGCTCTCTGGTTACACACAGACCTCTGCAGTGCATTAACTAATAGAGGTTTCATAATGTACTACAATGCATTTCCCACTGAGTGACAACTTTTTAAATGTATTTTTCATTTAAGCTGCCCATTATTTTATATGTAGCTACCTGATGGTGAAAGACCTAAACAACTTACAGAATATTGTGGGGCTTATTTATGAGAGTCTTGTGTCACCAGAGCATCGCTATTTTTGATTCTACAGCGGCACAAGCGTCTCAACCATACCTATGAGATGGCACAAAGTCACCCTCCATGGCTTTGCATGGCCTCATAGATATGGAGTAAGACAAAGCAGCGAAAGTCACTGCGTTGCCTTACTCTGTGTTAAGGAGGCGTTTCATGGACTTTGTATGGGGGTTCCCATGCAACACCCATGTACTTTGATGCTGCCTCAGATTTAAAAAATCACGTAAACCTGGGGCAGCGTCAAAACCTTACGCCTCCCCAACAGAGGCATTAAGAGGAGAAATGTCTTCATTTTTCCTTGTTTTTTTCTCTTTCTATGTGTGCTGCATTCTGCAGCTCACATAGAAAGAGGAAAATGCCTCTTGAGGTTGTCTTTGTTAATGAAGGTGCCCTTTCCTGCACAAAAACAATCCTGCCTACGTTGGTGCTAGGCAGCAATTAGTGCACCAACGCAAGGGAAAAGGACAGGAATGCACCATATTTCATAAATACGGTGCATTTCTGCCCTTTCACATTGGCGTAGGGCAGCGCAGCAAGAAGACTTGCGGAGCTGCCTTACGCCAATTCCTCATAAATTAGGCCCTTTTTTTTAGCTACAACTTTGACCACCCCCCACGCTCACTGATCTTTGGTTTGCTAAACAGTGTTCAATATTATTTCCTCACCGTAAAAATATTTGCTGTGGGAATTGGGGGTATTTATGGTTGTGGATAGTTGTCGATGATGAGGAGTAACAGGTACTAGAAATTTTTGCCAGGAGGGGATTCTTAAGCCTACAAAATTATGACATGGGGGTCTCGTCATCAAAAGTTTGAAGACCTCTGCCCTAATTGATGTTAATGATTGTGACACAAAAAATAAAGCAATATCGCACTGGCCTATAATTAGAAAAAAGGAAAAGATACAGTCACACGAAAGTCAGAACTCCAATAGTTAAACTGTAAATTCCATGAATTCCTTGACTTTGAAAACATAAACCTTCAGTGTTTGGTTTGCATAAATACAACGATAACCGAATTCACTACAAAAATATACAATTATAAGTAGGTCATTCATATTTCAAGCAAAGTAAGATTTTGCCATATTTGAGTGCCAAAGCACAAAATGCTCTGCGTTATTGTGATTTTTGGATGGGTGGGCAAATATGCAATTGATATGGAAAATTCATGCGTGTGCCTTATAAAGTTAGTGATAAAGAATTCACCTTCCAGGCAGAATATATTTAGTCATTTATGTGTGCCTCAAGGTGTGTTATTGATCATAAAACCCATACACAGGCGTAACAAAAGATCATAAATTAAATTACCCTTGCTGTAGCTTTCCATTTCCCACAGCCCGTGTTTATCTTCTGGATTCACACAGCATGCATCCGGTTCCAAATGAAATATTTTGATTTAGGCATGCCTCGTGCATTTTTAAATTGATGTATTTTCCAAGCCATATACATTCTCAAACTGCAACTCAAAGCCCAGCGTCCTATCTTTTGAAAACAGTACATTTTCACCGGGAAAAAAATAAAGATGGCTGCACGAGGTGGCCATTGGATCACCCACAGAATTCTTTCATTAAAAGATGTGACTATGAGCAGAATGGGCAACCCGTTAAGCCACACTGTTACTGATCTTCCACCACTAGTTCACCGTTTAGAATTTAAAGCGATAAGTTTTGAGAAATGCGAAAAAGCACATTAGAAATAAAGGGACATCTATCACTGGTTTCAGAGTGTCCATGCTTTACTCGTTGCCGCAAATGAAAGAGGCCTCTCCCTCTGTTGCAACACATCAAGATGGAAGTCCGGAGTTAAAGGATACGCTCTTTTATTCGGGTACCTATTTTGAAGCGAATTGCAGATGACAGACCGAATGTGCAAATTAGTCTGCAGCACAAATGTAAAAGGGCTTTTCCTTTGTAAATTTGGGTGCAGAGTAAATGGACAGTGTACAAATCAGGCACACAAAACCTTCCGTATGAATATTTTTCAATATAGCTTTACATTGTTTTTTCTCATTATTGCTGGCAGCAGTGAAAGCTGACTGGAGATGTGTAAGGGACAGCAGACCTCCATAACTTCTTTCGAATTTGCTGTCCGGCAACATTGTGTCCTTTGTCTCTGATTGGCAGAGGTTGTCATAATGTTAGAAATTTTGGTGCAATCGGAAACACTGATGAGAGGAAAAGAAAGTGATTTCCTGATGATGACAGATGCTGCTGGCATTGTGTCAGCGGGCCATCATTACTTGTCTGCTCAGTGGACAAGGTAACATTCAGTGCTCCCAGACGGATGGGCATATTTATCATTTCTGATGCAACGTTGCATAGCGTTGCGTCAGAATGAATCCTGCTGTGTTACGTCTGATTCCTGTGCCATGTATACGGCGGTATTTATCATATGGTGGACCATGGCACAGGGCTCCAAGATTCATCTTATATTGTGACGCAAAGTAGTTGATCATGGCGCCAAGTGCCGTAACGCAAACACTACCTATATGACGCAAAGTCGAGTTGCGTGTCGTACAACACCTTTACACGCCACAAGTCTGCATTGCGTCATGCAGGAGTGAATTGGGTTGCAGGAACGCCTGAAAATAGTAAACTGCGCAATGTAATTCTCAGTACCAACCTCCCCCGGTATCTACAACTATGGAAGGAGCCTCTGGAACCCAGGAGAGCAACAACCCTAAACCTGAAGAACTGCCAACAACCCAGGGGAAGAGGAAGTCAAATTTCTCAGCGGATGAAAAACAAATACTAATCGATGAGGTGACCAGAAAGAACATCTTTTATTTTTCTCCTCTAAATTGCCATTAGGAAAGAAGGATTCTATAAGGCAATCTATAGCGGGCAAGACCAACTGCATTGCACAAACAAGAAGAAATGTATTGGAGAATAAGAAGAGGTGGCACGACTACAAATGTAGGACAAAAAAAAAGCTGGCCAGGAAGCTAAATGCACTGATGAGTACTGGAGGAGGACCTGATCTTCAGGAGGATTTGGACCATTTGGAGGAGCAGGGGGCATCCTTCATTCCAACAGAGATGGTAGCTGGAGTGGAAGGTCATAGAGGACATAGAGGATGAGCAAGGGTTAGTGAAAAAAGGCGTGTAATGCCATAGAGAAGTGTACAAGGACAGTATGATCAATTGTCAAATAAGGGATAGATAAATGGAAGGTCCTTCGGATTCCTTGGACAACACCCTTAGGGCACATTTACCAAGTTTTAGCATTGTCCTTGTGCCATGCAAGGGAATGCAAGGACGACACAGAACATAAATACGTTTTATCAAGCCACATAAGGCCACCTTAGATTGCCCTGAGTGGCTTGATAAATCTAGAGTAACGCAAGGCACAAATTGCTGCCTTGTGTTACTGTGCAACAGGGAGGTGTGGCATGGGAGAAGCATGGGTGTTCCCAAACATCCACCCATAGATCCTGACACATTGCCAGATTTTCCAACATTGGCATACCTGGGAATGTCTTTGAATTGTACCTCTCCCCACCAGAGGTGGAAGGAGGGGAAATAACTTTATTTTTTCTTCTTGTTTTCTCTTTCGCAGTGTGCTGCATTCTGCAGCACAAATAGAAACAGTAAAATGCCTCTGAGGATTGTTTTTGTGCCTGAAGGTGTTCCTTCCTACACAAAACAATCCTGCCTGCAACACAGACATGCTTGCAACATGACGCAAGTCTGCCTGCATTGTCGCTAGGCAGCCAGAAAATAGTGTGCCAGCTCTAGGAAAGGACAGAAATCCCCTATATAATGGGAAATGCAGTGCACCCATGTCCCTTCCCTTTCATGTAGCCCATCAAGGTGGCGTGCTGCACAGTGTTGCGCGCATGTTTGATACATATTGTGAATAGAGTAAAAATGTATAAAAGGCATGCACGACAGTGTAGCAGTTTATTTTGGTGCATTGCACTGAGTGAAAGGTAGAGGACAGGAATGTGGGGTCTTTAGCAATAAATGGTGCATTACTGCTTTCTGCATGCACTGGTGCACAAACGTCTGCCAAGCACAAACACAGGCACCCTTGCACCATGGTGAAAGGCTGCCAATGTTGTATGCAGGAATTTTTTGGCTGAGGAATGAAGGCCTTCATGCGCAAAATCAATCCCCAGTGGCATTCTCCTCTTACTACATGTGCTGCACAATGCAGCACACTTCAAAAGAGGAAACAATGAGGAGAAATGAAGATATTTCTCCTCATTCGCCCTTGGTGGCGAGGTGTACAATTCTTACGCATTCCCAGGGCTACCAGTATTGTTAAATTTGGGAGTAGATTGTGTCACAATGTATGCGTGGGCAGGTGGGAATACCCATGGCACACCTCCCTGTTGCAGAGTAATGGAAGGTAGCAAATAGTCCTGCCTTGTGTTACTCTAGATGTATCAAGTCACACAGGCCCGTGCAAGGCGGTCTTACATGGCTTGGTAATTAACATTTAGGTGTTGCATCGCTCTTGCGCCCCTTTGCATAGTGTAAGGTTGAGGCAAACCCATGGTGAATACTGGGCATATGTGATACTGGAAACTGCTAGTGAAATACAACTGTGTACCCAAAATCTTTATTACAGTAATAACAAATATGTACATCAACAGCATGTACAGTAATGAGTTCAATAACTTTTTAGGAGGACAACTTTCAAATTAGAATATTGACATATGTAATGAAATACTGTTTAGAAAAGAAAACCAGTGCGCCTACATGGTATGTTGTGCAAGGTACATCTCTAAATATTTCTAGCGAATAATGAGGGTGTGAGAACAATGTGCATGGATTGGCATGTTTCAAGTGACAATTGTACAATTGTACAAAATGGGCATATTCACTTGTAGAAACATATACTCTTCGTATCCCTGTGTACTTGAAAGTGAAGGAAATTTATGTCACAATGTAACAAAGATCCCTTGCATCATATACAATCACAGAATAATTGTAACATATTCCTATTTATTTCTAGAGGGACAAACAACATCTCCTGAAGATCAGCCTGTCTGTGATGATCAACCAGCTGTTGACACCCTCCTGCCCCCCATTGATGAAGACGCCTTCCAATAACTCCTGGACACTATAGAAACATCGCCTCAAGTATTAGCAAGGGAAGACAGCGTTGTTGGGTTTCCACGTGAACTAACCCAGGCTGTACATGGACCATCTACATGTCATATTGCAAGTGAGGACTCTGATGACCCCCAAGTCGCATTTCAATGGCAATTGGTGGGAGTCCAGCAGCGAATTGTGGGTGAAGTCAGGTTGGGCATAGAGACTGTAGCAGGCACTCTCGAAGGAGTCCGTAGGTTTCTCAGCCCCAATAAGGAGTTGTCAAAGTATATTTTAGACACCTACTCTTGGTCTCATGGGATAGATGTCACCTTAGCTTATATCGCTGGTGTTATGATGCAGAAGGACCAACAGCACCAGCCTTCAACATCCCACACCAGTGATGTTGTTAGACAGCTGGGAGCCATCAATTCCTCCATCCGGTCCTTGGAAAGAGGATTGGATGCTTTAGGTAATCATTTGGAGGCCAAGATCTATTCCTTCATGGCATCAACAAGCACCCTCAATAGCAACATCATAGCTGTGTTGTACAACCAGCAGGTCCTTGCAGGGACTACTATAATGCCTTACTGGCAGTCACAAATGTCATTGGGAAAATTGAGGATAACATCCACTGCCTATGATGTTTTTTTTTTTTAGGCTATTAGCATTACTCCTCAGCTTCCTATTTCAACACTACAACATCCATTGGTAGCAGAAGACTCATCAGATAAGGATGATGTGCCGTACCCCTGTTTCAGAACCAGAAATTCCCTATTAGCATTTTTGGAAGCCTCCTAGCCAGTTTTACGGTCTGTCCTGTGTAGGACATCATGTCACCTTCTTTGCAACCCACTACAGCATCTTTTCCTACTGTTCTCATCATATAGCACACAAATTTGATAATGGCAATTTGTTCCTTGTAAAACATGTAAATGAGAAGTACATATTCAAGCTACATAAATTGTAACTTACTACACATTGTTATTTGCTACCATATGATGAATTGATGTACGTGGGCTTATCACATGATGAAATATATGAATCTGAACCAGGTTTATAATAACAAATCTTTAAATCCCATGACCAGATTTGTACAGTCTAATATCAAATGTGTCCATACATACCTTACTAAAACATGCTCAAATAACTATAAACCAAAATCAGAGGTGATTAAAGTGAAAATGACATGCAGTCTCTGGTTGTGCAATTACTAAAATAACATTCAATGCTAGGGAAGACTCAGAAATGTGTAGTACCTCTAAGGAATGTCAGAGTAAACCAACAAGCAACGTCATCATAATGGACACATAGAGCAATGAATCAACAGTTCACAGTGACTTGCCAGCTCTCAAAAGGATGTGTGAGGTATGTTAACACAAAATACTGCTCCACTGATCGCAACACAATACCTTGAATGATATTTACCTAGACATGCAAGATCATGCAAGTCATGCAAGATCACCTTGCGTGGCCGTGCATGTCAAAGTAAATGTGGAGTAACGCAAGGCAAGGCAAAATTGCTGCCTTATGTTACTCTGCCATAGGGAGGCATTACATGGTTTGAGTCTGGTTTTACCCACACACCAATACATTAATGTTGATGAATTCCCAGATTTAGCATTAGTGGTAGACCAGTGAATCCATCAAAATGCTACACCTCCCAAGGGGAGGGGTAACTAGGAGAAATATGTTTATTTCTCCTTGTTGTGTCCTCTTTCAAAGTGTGCATTTTGCAGCACACATAGAAAGAGCAAAAGGTGTCCCTTCCAGCACAAAAACAATCCTTCCTGCATTAGTACTAGCCAGCAGTTTGTGAGCCAGCATAGGCAGAGAGCAGGAATGCATTGCATCATTAAAATACAGTTCATTCCTGCCCTCTCCCTTTCACACAGTGCTCCACAGCAAGGTGACTTGCTGTGTTGAGTTGCATGTAAATTAGAGAAACATTCCCCATTATTAGTGGTAGAAGAATGAATATGTGTGCATTCATATCTGCAATGTGAGGATGACATACAGTTGTCAAGTGGAGTCTGACACTTCAATATTTCACTGTAATATCCTCCAGACTATTTGAACAGTATTTACTCTCCGATTGATAAATGCAATAGCAATGTAGACCCTGATGTATGCGCATATAGCAGCAGCAGTACCAATAAATGCAATATCGATGTACGCTGTAACCTATGCACACCTAATGAAGTCAATACCAATAAATGCAATGCCAATGTATGCTGTAACCTATGCGCACACAGTGATGTCGATATCAGTAAATACAATGTTGATGTACAATGTAACCACTGTACGTATAATAATGAGAATATCAGTAAATAAGTAAATATGATATTAATGACCCCCACGTGCTCACACTCGCAAACTATTATATTTGCTGTTGGATTTATCCGAATTTACCTCTACATCAACCCCAAGTCAGAGATACGTGGTCAGACAGGCCCTGTGACCCAAACCCAAGCCTAATGATTGACAGGTCATAGGTGGGATTACACTTAGCCCAAAGACAAATGTGCAGCCAGGGAAAACCCTGATCTATCCCAAGGATAGGTAGTCACACAACAAACAGGCCCCAGGAGATTGGCCCCATTAAAACACGTTTGGCCAAATGAGCGTCTTCCCAAAATACCGCAAAGTTAGATACCACAAGGGCGAGAGCCTTCTGTGTCCTTCCTATCAGATGGTTTTTCTTGCTATTTATGACTATGATACTTTTCAAAGAATGTCTAAGTGTTTTATTGCACCCACAAAATGTATATATGTGCGATCAAAATGTATGTAATCTGAGACATGCCTCTGTCGATACTCTCCCGGCCACTAGTTTAATTAAACCAACTTGTTCCTGTTTTACCAAACGCCTCTTGTTCTTTCATTTTTCAAGGTAAATTCATATCCAAGCAACAGCAACCCTCCTCGAACCATCAGAGTAGGCCTAGGCGGAGCTCACAGAGTTCAGGTATGTGGAATTCCATGGAGCAGCACAAAAACTCCTTGAGATTCTGCTGGATGAGCCTGTTTGTGCAACATTTTTATGTTCCAGTAGCGTGAGGAGCGTTTCCGTGCTGGACACTGCACGCAAATGTCACCACGCGGTTCATGTGATTATGGTCGTTTTGTTTTCTGTTCTGTGCATGGTGCTGGTGGGCCTTTTTTCAATCTACCCTTAATCTACCCTTAATCTTCGTCTCAAAGATAAGAAGAGAATCGTATCTCCGGTACAGGTAATACCAATTTCCTGTCCTGGAGATACTATTCTCGTCTTATCTTTGTTCCCAAGACATATGAGACTAAGGAAGACATGTTAAATCAGTAATACAAGGAAATTTCCGAATAGGTCTCCTTTGAATGAATAATCATATCTCCGGTACCGGTAAGACCATTTACCTGTACCGGAGATATGATTCTCGCCTTATCTTTGTTCCCAAGACATATGATACCAAGGAAGACATGTTAAATCAGTAATACAAGGACATTTCTGAACAGGCCTCCTTTGAATGAATTTGTATATATTGATTTTATGTATAAACCTTTGCCTTTTACCTGATCTTTTTCACGAGCACTCTCTTCAATCACTTTCTTACTCACTCCTGAGCAACTTGATTATAAAATTAAAAAAAAGTGAAGAATGTATCTACGATGAAATTTATGATAAAATTCAATAGTTTTGCATTACTTTCAGTGTCTTTTTTCTATGTTTTGGGTACTATCAATGTTAAAATAATCCCGTTGGGACCATTTGTTTCTGTACCATTTCATACCCAGGTCCTTCAGCTTTTGTCTGGGTTCCCCCATTGTTTAGTAATGGTTATATTGGTGAAAGGTGGGTGTTCACACTAATCCACCCATGGATTTTGGTGCATTCCCAAATTTTCCATTAGTGTTAGACCTGGGAATGTGTTGAAATGCTACACCTCGCCAGGTGAGGTGTAACAAGTAGAAATACCTTTATTTTTCCTCGTTTGTTCCTCTCTGTATGTGTGCTGCAGGATGCAACACACATAGAGAGAGGAAAATGCCTCTGAGGGTTGCTTTTGTACATGAAGGTATCCCTTCCTTCACAAAAAACAATCCTGCCTACAATGCAGTCACCCTTTTACCATGGCACAAGGGCGCCCTGCATTGGCGCTAGGCAGTCAAAAATGCACCATCACAATAGAAGGACAAGAATGCACTATAGAGTGGTAAATACAGGGTATTCCTGTCCTTTCCCTTTCATGCAGCGCAGCACAGAAAGTGGCTTGTTGCGTTGCATTGAGTGAAAGAATGATAAATCTGCCCTATAGTTAATAAACACCCAATGAAGCTGCCATTCACATGTCAATTAATGCAAACTGGTGTGCTTATGCCTTGCTGTTGGCCAAACATAGTTCAAGGCATTGGCATCCATGCAGTGAGACCTACTGAAGCTGCATTAGTCCCTCCTAAATTATATTAGCACTCTGTGCTCTATCAAATACATACCATCTGAGCTATTCAGACTGCTATTCATGGGACACAGTACATTTTCCCTGCATGAGGACATATACTCTCACAATGCATGTAAGATTGGCTGAAAGCTATTGTTTCATAACAATCTTTGTTTCAAATCATTAGCTGCCCTACATCCATGCACCCTGCAGGGCATAAGACTTATGAGACCATTGTCACTTCTTTCTACATAGGATTAACATGGTCACCTCTGAGGGCAGGGTCAGACACCTCTGAGACAGGATATCAATATGTATTCCAAGTTGGGTAAATAAAATAATTATCAACACTTATATTGATTTTAACAGGGCTGCTTGAATGTTACACAATATGCCTATAGAGGTTCTGTTGTATTCGCTATCTAATTCAGAGTGATATGAATCAAGGTGATGATGAAGGTGCTATATGGATTACATTGTAAATACTTTTATGAGTCACACACACATTTGTTACAGAGCTACAAACATGTTGTCATGACACTTACTTTTGGCATTGGGATCCTTGAAGCACTCATATTCCGCTTTTGAGAAAGGAAAATGTCCACCTGAAATAAAAACTAAGTTAAATGGCATTAAATATGGAGCATAGATGCACAGTTCAACTGCTATACTAAGCACTTGGATAGTCCAGCGCATTGGCACATTTTGACACCCTTAAACTACAGAACACAGCTAGCCACCTTGCTGGGCTGAGCTGCATGATAGGCACAAGGCCGAAATGTTTAACATCATATGGCACATTTCTGCTCTCTCCCTGAGCTTTTCTATAAACTGCAGCCTAGCGCCAACACAGACACCCTTACATCATGATGCAAGGGTGGCTGCATTGTGTGCATGATGGGTTTTTTTGCACAAAGGGGCACCGACCTGGACAAACAATATCCTCAAATGCATTTTTCTCTTTCTAAGTGTGCTTTTGCATGCCACACACTGAAAGAGAAACCAATGAGTAGCAATAAGGATATTTCTCCTTGTTGCTCCTCTGTTGAGGAGGCATATGAATCAGATGCATTACAAGGCCTACGAGTGTATGTAAATCTGGAAATGTGTCACAATCCATCGGTAGATGTGTGAAAACAGCTACGATCCACCCATGGCACGCATTCCTGCTGCAGAGTAATTCAATGAAGTCATTTGCGCACACTTGTGTTACTCTAGATGTATTAAGCCACGCAGGGCTACTCAAGGTGAGCTTGCAAATTCTTATTTAGGGTTTGCATCAACCTTGTATCCCCTTGCATGGTGCAAGGGTGAGGCTAAACCTTCCAAATATTAGGACCAATAATAGTTCCTTACGCACACATATGTTACATACACAGGAACATATACTTTATTTTGGAAATACACTGAGGGATCAGTGACACAATATTGATTCAACAAATATCGAGAAACACAAATATCAGAAGTTTAATATCAAGAACAAAAATATCAATTCCATATACATAACTATAAAACTCACTAATATTGAGCACACAAATATTGTTAACAAAAATATAATTTTTTACATATATCGATAATAAAAATACTGGAAACACAAATATTGTTGCCCATGAATAAACATATACCATGTGAAAAATATCGATTACCACAAAATTACTACAAAAGTGTCATCAACATAAATAATACAATCAATTAAAAAACACCAAAAAGCTCATTTTCACATAAAGCAATCACTTCAAATAAACCCGAGACTTCTAATAAACATCTATAATTAATTTAAAATATATTACATCACCCAACAATTAAACGTTCAACCCATAAAAATAGTACACCTTTAAAATATACTATAAATGCATCTAAAACATTATTATTCAATATAAACATTTAAATACAAATAGCAATTTAAAATATTATATCAAAACAAATAAATTCATAGTGAAATAAATCCAATTATGTATAATACTACTAACAGGAAACATAGATTAGCTTTTACCAAACAAAGACCTAACTGATAAAAATGAATTCAAATTATATTAAACCAAACAATAAAATCACATTATAATCAACTTTAACCAAGAAAATTACTCAAACAATTAAATAAACAATATAAAAGGCACACTAATTAAAGCAAATAATTACTCCAAAAACACTGCAATAGGAGGAAACTCTCTGATTCTTACTACAAAAGATTATACATCAAAATATACATCTCTGCAACTACATATTAAAGTAAGTAAAAGGTATATTTAAACAAAAATTTAAATAGTCCTAAACTAAAAATCAATTAATTAACATGTAAATAGTAACACACTCTTCTTTTTACACAGACTATCTGAAATAATAAAATTGCATCTTCCAGACCAACAAACTGCTACAAAAATCTCATCTACAACAATGCACCAAAAATATAAAATAAAGTAAGTATAGATTATTAATAAATTAGAAACTCACCCAAACAGTGACCAAAACAGACCTAAATCCCTAAACCTTTGACAAGCCAACAAAAAATGCCAAATCAAATTAATCTAACTTTTTTACCTCTTTCAACAGAAAATAAACAGCTGGTCCACGTTTAAACAAGCTGAAGGAAACAGCTCTGAAACCATGCAAAACATCTCAACAAAATAAACAAGAACGCAAATAAAATAAAAGTAACTGCATTTTTAAATGTACAAATACATATCATGCAAAATTTAACTATAATATATATTTATATTATTAAACTACTTACAGATATAATAACTGAAGGCTCAAAATGTATCAGTTAACAAAAAGAAAAACAGCTATTAAGCCATATGGGCTACACCTACAGTCAAGAAAGTGAATCAACAGAACTATAATCTGGAAATTTACTAAATATTATTGTAATGCATGCTATGGAAGGGCAACAACAGAAGCAAATGTTGTAATTAATTCAAAAGAGCATAACCTCCCCCCAAATGTTACAGAGATAGAAGTTAGAGAAATAAGACATAAGAGAGGCAAGCATTAGTTCTCAGAAACCCACAACCCAAATCCTTAAAGACATACCACCCAAACTTACTAAACCAATAACAGGCCCACTACCATCTATGCCCACTTTAAAACTTCTAATTACATGCACTAAAAATGCTACCAGCGATTCCCAACCTGCTCCTAGAAGATACTATGACAGAGACATACCAGAGCATTTAATAATGACACATAAAGAGGAACCCTTCCTCTTACAAGACAATAAAAAGAATGAAAGACGAATCCTAATCGTCTCTGCTGCAAACAACTTAATGACACTTACCCAATGCGAAACCTGGATTATGGATGGGACCTTCAAAATATGTCCCAAGCCATTCACTCAAATATACACCATACATGGTGAGTTTTAAAATTCCAATATCCTTTTCATATACACTTTACTCCCAAATAAAAGAGGCAGTACCTACATTGAACTTCTAAACCATATAAAACAACCAATATCTACTTCCCTAAAAAATAATCATAGACTTTGAACAAGCCATGATTCAAACAATCCTAAAAATATACCCACACACAGCCATAAAAGGCTGTTACAATCACTTTAATAAAAGTATATGGCCACACCTCCAAAAATCTACACTAAGGGACTGATTACGAGTTTGGCGGTCCAACCGCCCGAACGCCGCGTCCTCTATGAAACCGCTGCCCTGGCAGCCTACTGGCCACCATATTACAAGTTGTTTTGTCTGAAATGCTGACTGGGACCCCAGTGGTCTGCAAAGTTAGTGTAGCGTCCTCCGATGCCGTCAGGTCCGTGGTCTGTCCACCAAGCATGTTACGACTACACAGTCGTACTAGCCGTCTCCCAGCGGCGGTTAACAAACGCCGGTTATCCAAAGGCAGTAGACTGCCACGTACATGTCCAAAAAAACACCACCACAGTGACCATTGGTTGGATTTAAAAACTACAAAGCTTTGGCCAAGCGGACACACCTGCAAATCACCCTCTAAAAAACACACCCTATCCCTGACCAGCATCCTTTGCTTCCCAACTGCAGCCCACAAGACAAGCACTACCGTTTTCCTCATTTTGACATAAGGCACCCCTTTTTTCATCTTCCCATTTAGCAAGCTCCACCACCTGTGATTTTTGTTTTGCACCTTTTTACCTGTATCACTGGTTTGTTTTACCTTTCATATAGTCACTCACATTTTATTTCTTCATCATGCCTGGCAAAAAAAAAACACACTTTACTGAGGCTTAGTTGACAGTCATGGTGAATGAAATCATTAGAGTAGAGCCACATATCTTTGGTTCCGACGTCCTGCGTACTCCTCTCAGTAGGAAAAATGGAATGTGGGACAGAATAGTCAACAGAGTGAATGCTGCTGGTAGCACCCTGAGCACACAGGCCAAGATTAGGAGAAGGTGGACTGACCTCAGGTTGAGGGTGCAGACTCTGTACAGCAACCCCCACCTGGAGGCTCAGAGGACTGGCAGTGCCCCTCCCAGTGCACCATCCTGCATTCTGAGGGCTTGATAAGAATAGCAGGGGGAGTGGACACTGGTAAGTTACACTTCAATAACTGGCACAATATCACAATGCCCTATTTGCTCTCAACTATAGCTTTTGCTATTGTGTTTCTATCTACTTTCTAACATGCAATACTCAAATCCAAATACTCTGAGATGTTGGTTTGTCTGTGTTAATGTGTATTGGTGCATAAAATAGCACATGCATCTTACTCCATGACATACCACATGTTGCAATGCAGTCTGTAAGTGTATTACCATATAAATATCAAGCCAGGACCCATGATATGTGTGAATATTTAAAAATATGATCCATCCCGAATGCATGTTGCCAACAGGTATAGTACACTAACCATTTGTCAAGTGTTGGTAAAGTGACTATAAGTACCATGAGGCCCCATCACTGCAAATCTAACCAAGCTGCTAGACTCCTTTTGCCCCATCTCACTTGTCTGCCATGTTACAACTGATCTTCACTCATCGTGGACTGTGCAATGTACATACAATGCTTCACTCAAATATAAGTGGGAATACTTTGATGATGGTGTCCTGGTGTCATCAGCTGAAACTATTGAGGGCATGAGTGACACCATACCAATGGGGTACCCATATATACGTAAGCCATGAAGGAAACTCAGCTGATTGGCAGTGGCAAGTGACCCCTTGACTCTGCACTCCTCACATGATGAACAATGCTAAATATACAACCATGCTGTGTGTTTGCCTGTGTTATACACAACTAGGCCTTGGAATGGACAAATACACATGTTATGACTTTACTGTGTCTGCAGCAGAGTTTTGGAGATGTCATGTCTATGCCTAAAGCCAAAATGCCACATATCTGCCCATCTAATGGGCTGATGAAATCTACTACCTCTATTGAATGTCTTCAAATGTCAAGTAACCATCTTCAACTCAATGCAAATAGATGTCAATACTAATGTCTAACTATTTTATTCCATTTTAGGTCCCCATTTACTTTGACATAAACAACATGGATGTAGATTCCTCACTTGCATGATGTTAGTGGGGTGCCTCAGTCAGAGTAGGTCATGACCAGGTTGAAGTTAGTCATCAGATGACCGCAAAAGTGTGTATCCATGCTTTAGTTGTGCTTAACATGTGACATAGACACATGTAATATGTTGTCTTTTGATGAATGTATTTGCTAGATGTCAACAAATTGTGTATCAAGCTGACAGTTATCCTCAGACTTCCAGTTACAATCTGTTTCTACATCTATTGCAGTCATACAGGTCAACGTCCATCAGAAGAAGGCCTTTTGGAGAGCCAGTGCCCAGATGGTGTGGACCCTGGGGGTCTTCAACCCAGCTTAGTGCCCACTGCTGAAAGAAATGGGAGGACCTGCATCACTGGACGCGGAAGATCAGGGGGGGCCTGGGGATGTCCTCCCAATGTGGAAGGGGCGCTTGCTGGACCCTGATCCCCCTGATGGCCAGCACACTGGCAGTGGCTTACCCAGAGCTTGATGTGCAGTTGAGAGCCCAACAGCAGCTACATGGGGGTGAGTCCTGGCCAGAGTCATTCATGTTAAATTGCCAACTTTGAGTGTTACAGACAGGAATTTCACTAACCATGTTGGTGGTGGCCCATGTGCCTCACAAAGGATGAGTAATTGTTAGTGTAAGTGTGGTAGTAGAGGCATGCTGCTATGCTGTGCCTATTGTCTTCTGACCTGTAACACAGCAGACTTCTAACCACATTCACCTTTCTGCCTTTAAGCAGATACCTGGCTGAGTGAAGTGAGTAATCATCTTGTGTTTTCAGTAAATCTGTGTGACAAATGTACCACACAGGCAACTTGTCTTGCTTGTGTGAGGAATGATCTACCATCACTACTGTCTTTTATGTGATGGTGGCCCTACTGCATGTGACATGACATAGAGTTCACTGTATATGCAGTGACTGTACAGCAGTTCCCATTGGTAAGTACTGGTGATAAACTGAAATGAGAGTGCAAACATCACTGGTGCCATCAGCATCAAACCTACATGTTGGCCAGTGTGCATTTGCCAGTTGATGGTTCATCTGCAATACTGTTTGAAAACACTCATTCACTGAATAGTGACATGCATGAGGGAGTGAGACCTAGAACTGTAGGGATCATATGTGAGTGTCTACAATGATCCTGACAAGGCAATCTGAATATGCAATACCAAAGAGTGGTGTGATATGCCTGCCCAATGGGATTGTAGTATTCCCACATCTTCATGTCATAGATGTTCAGGGACACCCAAAACCTTAAAAGTGGTATTGGCTTGTGAATATACAATTTATGACTGGCATCATCACCTTTACAAGCAGGATTGTGGATGTTCAAATGGCTGTATGGAGTGCTGTGTGAATTCCGAATATCTATCTCCCAAAGGTTTTGACCTCAATGGTTTCAGGGATCTTTATCTGCTAAATGTGATACATAGCTAAACTACATGTGTACAGCTTTCATTTGACTCTTTAAGTAGTGGACATATGATGTAGTTTGGAGTCCAAAGTGTCATCTGTGTGCAATGAGCATTTGCATGTGACACGATGTCTGCCACAACATTGATTAATAGTACATTGGTGTTCAACTTGACATTAATGACATCATGATGTGTTATGAGTAATTGTAAGATTTGTTTTACTCTAGGCCTTGTGTGAGCATTGTGTAAATCTCACACTTGGATCATCCTATTTGGTTATATCTTTTTACAATGGTATACTACAAGTGCCAAAGTATGCAAGGTCATCAACTATTCTAGTAAGAACATAAGGATGGAGTGTACACAACTGCATCAATGAATTTGGACCTGTCTGAGTTAAGACATGAGTGGACCCAACTGTTTGCAGGTTATGTAGCATGCATGCATATACTCATCAAAATTTGAAGTCTATAGAGTGAACCATGAAGCTGGTGTGACAGGTGGATTTCTTCAATGTTTTCTGTTGATTTGTGAGGGTCAGGTGTGAAAACGCAGTTACAATAAACCCATGTAACATGTCATTTCAGATACATCCTGGGAAAGTGGAGGAGAAGGGGCCAAAGTTGGTGGGGGCATAGCTGGTCACAGTGGTTCTGTATGTGAGACAGCAGCCACGAAGGGACCCAGTGACCAGGAGGGTGTTGGGAGTGCCCCGGAGGACAGCAGCTCAAGCTCTACAACTTCTGAGTCCTCTTCTGGTGGACACTCCTGAGTGGTGGTGGACCCCACATGATCATTACCTGCTTCATCCTTGTCTACCACCCCCAGTTCCATCCCCACCCTTCCTGTTGTCCCCCCACAAGTTGGCCATTCCCACACCCCTAAGAGAGCAGTGATCTACTTTGCTCCAGGCACCTCAGTTCCTGTCCCTGTTACACCGCTGCCCTGAATAAGGAGGCTATTGACCTACTGAGGAGCATCTCTGTGGGTCAAACTGCAATCCTGAATGCATCCAGGGGCAAGGCAACCAGATGGTGACCTATCTGGAAGGCATTCACATTGCAATGTCTGCCCTAGGAAATCTTTTCAGGCTCTGGCCTCCTCTCTCATGGCAACCCTCCACCCATCCCAACCTTCCACCCCACCTCCTACCCCTTCACCATCCATGTTCCCTACTCCCATTTCTACCCCAAGCACACAAAAACATGCACACACTTCATCAGACACAAGCACCACACACAAATACAAAACATCCAAAAATCTCAAACAGGCATGCAGACACTCACCCCCCTCAACCTCCACAGACACACCCATTCTGGCAGATGACACAGCAACACACCCAGAGCCCTCCACAGACACACCCATACCTACAGGCTACACAGCAACACACACAGAGCCCTCCACAGACACACCAACACCCCCAAATGACACGGCAACATACATAGAGCCTTCCACAAACACACCCATACTCAAAGATGGCACAGCAACACACACAGACTGCTCCACAATACCGAGCACGTCCATAGCACACACAAGCACAAAACGCAAACACTCGTATTCATCCACACAACGGACACAAACAGAACACACAGTGCAGACAGCAGACACAACTCACACTTCCATTCACTCTTCCTCCCAACCTGAACTCCATCCAGAACACGTTACCCGTTTTCCCTGTGAGGATGTCTTGTTTGCCCTTTCCCCTGTAATACCTGCCCTCCCAAAGTGCCAATTACCTCTCCCACACCCAAACCCATCCCTTCTACTTCCCACTCCACCCCAGAGAAAGTGCATCCCCACACCGTGAACCCAGCCCCAGAAAACAAGAAACGAAAAAACCTCCTAAGGATAATTCCATCCCTCCCACTCTACCCCAGAGAAATTGCATCTCCACCCCCCTGAGCCCAGCCCCAAGGAAAAAAAACTCTCCCAAGGAAAAACTCACCCCTACCTAGACCACAGCCCACCCCACAAGTCCCATCTTTGAAGTGCCTTCTGTGCCCAATGGATGCCCCTTTGTGCGGAGGTGCCCTGGCAGTGTCAGTAAGGGTATGTTTGGTGTCACAGCATTGTGCTGTGACACATGTTGTCACATTGAACTGGCCATTGGCCTTTGTTTACCTTAACAGCTTTTTCAATTTGCATTAAAACTTTTCAAAATTTGGAAGACATTGCTCCTGCCATTACTTTTCTAACTATTTGATACTCTTGTAATGTTAGTGAGGTATGACTACATTTGTGTTTGTTTGATCCCTGATTGCTGATCCATCTGCAGTGGTTAGTGTGATGTGACCTTTGTCCCAGTGCTGGACTTACACAGGACAAGGGGTAATGTTGGATGGATGTATATGTGGGATGAACTCCAATTAATGCATTGGGAGTTATATGATATGGGAAGAATTTTGGGTTGTCCTTGCCACTGTCAACATCATTTAGGTTGCAGTTGTCCCTGTGATGTATGTTGGATATGGGTTGAAGTTAGATAGTTGTTGATCCACACATAGAGGGTGTTAACTTGTCATACCTTTTTGGAGTTCTGCATGGACATTTGTCCTTTTTCATGTGTGTACCTTACAGCTACTTTATCTATATGTGTACCACATGATGTTAGTGCTGTGTTTGCTTTCATGAGTTGCAGTTACACATTCCCTACTCATTCATGTCACTTTGGTTATGCTATTGCTGTCCCTGATATACTTCAATTCCCAGGTCCAGTGAAGATTGAGGGGTATGTGTACAAGAATAGCCGCTAACTAACGCTAGTGTTATTTAGCGGAAATATATTTACCGCCTTGTACCGCTGAAAAGTATCGCCATGGTACCGACGTATTTATAATAAGTCGCAACATGGGGATAGTTTCCCATCGCAATGGGAATTGTCGACATTAAGACCTGGGTCACGGTGATAAAAATCTTGCCACAAACGTGAAAAAAGTGGTGGCAGGCCAGTCAGCGGCCAGACACTGCACGCTAATTGGCACAACACCTCTTTTTCACGTTTCGCAGGAAACTACAATACGCTCGCGAATTTCACAAAATACTAAACCAAAAAAAACCCAGAGGAATCATGGAGGTAGCTGGACCCAGTATTGCAGGCGAGAACAACCCCCCTAACCCCTCAAACAGCCAGGGGGACCAGCCAGAGACCCCGGGGAAGAGAAAGAGGAAAACCAGGTTCAGCCAGCAGGAAAATGAGATCCTGATTGTGGAGGTGACAGACAAACAACACCAGCTTTTTGTCAGCTCCACGTGTCATTGCGGACCAAAAATGCAATATGGCAGTCCATCGTAGCCAAGGTGAATATGGTAGCAGAGGTCAGGAGGACAGTGACCATCTGCAAGAAGAGATAGCATGATGCTAAACGCAAGACCAAGAAGAAACTGTCCAACAATCGCCAGGCAGCACTGCAGACCGGAGGTGGGAGTCCAGCCCCACAGAAGGAGCTGGATGCCTTGGAGGAACAGGTGTCTGCGGTCATCTGTGTGGAGTCGGTGGTTGGAGTCCAGGGACAGGATAGTGCTGAACATAACCAGCTACATAAGCAACAGGGTAAGTAACAACCAGGGACTGGGGGGAGGGGCGGTGGACACCAATGTTATTCATGTCCAAACAAATATCCCTCAGTGCACACCTACACTGACTGCTGGTCTCTTGCAAGACACAATGGTCCCTGGGGGTATAGCCACATATCACCTTAGTCATTGAATATATGTTAAAAACACATAATGGTGGTGTTACAGACTTGTAAAGCTGCACATTAAAACAATACAATATAGAGCAAAAATAATGTACATCAGACTACAAACTAAGGGCAACATGAACAAGCAAAGGGGCATATTTCCTGGAGAGGTGGCAGAGTGTCACATTGGCCTCCTTGCCTCAACACCACGCTCATACAAATTGGCTACACAGGGCTGCATCTGATTGACAACAATATGATGCAGCCCCGTGAACCAGACTGCTCTGTGGCTAAAGTTAGCAGGCCACCACTGATGACGGCACACATGTACCATGGGGTGTCTGAGTTGAGTTGAAGATTGTACATGTGCATGGAGGGGGACCTTAATGCACAATCGCATTCTTCCACACAACACAGGCACCCCTGCACAATGGTATATGTGTGCCATCATCCTTGTGTCTAAAAGGTGCATATTCCACAATGCCAAAATGTAGCATACTGGAGGGCCAATGTGATGTTCAACTATGAGCAGAAGGGATATGCTATAAAAAAGTACAGAGTAAGGACTCTGCATATCAGGAATGTGTTTCATAAAAACTATCTTAATGTCTCATCTGTGTGCCTTTATCACAGAACTATACAGTCCCTGTCAAGGTGTATATCAAGGGAAGTATGACACCGAGCAAGAATAACAATGTAGCACCAATGCATATCAAATTGCTACATGTCACCATCACCCTATATGTCAAAATGCACTCACCCACATCAAAGTCTCCATATGTGCAATACAGATAACAGGAGAACAACAGTGATCACAGTCCTGGTGTGAGATGGCCATTACACATTGACGTGCATGGAAACGAGTCCTTGGGGACAGTCAACAGTGGCAGTGAACAAATACGCAGTCATGTCTGTAAACATCCTTACACAAACAAGGGCATGCAATCACCCTGAGCAGAACATCGTGTATCATCCATGTGTCCATTAGAGTGGCACATTCCCAAGCACACATCCCCATGCTAATCTCACTTGATGTGATGTTGGGGTGTTGATAAGGTCTTACCACCACTAAGAAGCCAGTGTAAATACACAGCCATGTAATCTAGCCGCACTTACACACTTCACGTGGTGTGATATGTGAGGGTAAAAAGTGTTGTTTTGTTTGTCCACCCTGCAACACACATAGAAAGACATGCTGCCCTATACTGTAGCAATTTATGCAAGGAAACTCATGACCCATAAAATGCAAAAATACAAAAAAAAACTCAATTGCCAACACATTTGCTGTTGACATGTGTACTGCATTGTGCTGCACACATAGAAACAGCAATTTGTCAATCATTGCAATTTGCCTGAAGGGGTCCCTCCTTCAACATGAACATTGTTGCCCTGAACACAGACACACTTACACTACCCTGCTAAGGTGCCTGTCTGTGTGCCACACTAACAAGTCAAGTGCCAGTGCATGATGAAACGCATGCCTGCACCATAAACTTGTAAATATGGTGCAGGCCTCTGTCACTGAAGTGGATGAGTGCTGTGTCAATCCTGTGAGGAGAAGGCTTCACTCTGTCACTTCATCGTATCCATACACACCCTATGTAAGAAAGACGGCTGCAGTCCAACAATGCACAAGTGTCCCAACCTTGACCAAGAGCCATATGCCCTTCAGCTTGCAACATCTCACCATTGTAAATAAACATAAGTGCAAAGGTCACTGTGTGAAAGGAATAATGGGCAGTAAAACAGAAGCAGTACCATACCTGCATATCAACGTGCATCAATCAGAATGTCATTTGTCAATGTGATTTGGCAACATTCAAATGGATCTACACAGTTTGGATCATGGCAAATCAAGAATATTTACCTGCCCATATCATGTGGCACATCACATCAACCCTGATCTCAACACCATGATAGCCCTACTCATGCTGCAAAAACAATCATGTGGCATTGCCAACATCAAGGTGTGGTAGCATGCAATACACACAATCAAAACTAGACAATCAGAAAAAAGTTTGTAGTGTAATGAGTAGGGGTGACTCAACCACAATGCAGTGCACAGACACATACATCTGCACCAATCTGCACTGTCAACAAAGTGGTACAACCTGCACCACTGTCACTACTGAACAGAGGACACAACTGGTGCAGCATTGGTGTTGAAATTGGCCACTCACATTTGGCATACATGTGAACTGTGAGAAGATAATTGACAACTCTAATGTCACATCAGTGATGTGATACAATAATTCACCATCCTACATGTAATAGGTATCTCCTCTAAAATATTTTTAATGGACATTGTCATGCAGTCAGATTGTAAACTGATCAAATGCATGATCATACTTGAGACACACATACAACAGCATCTCACCTTTACATTGCAGAGGGAGAAACATCACCTCCTTTACAGCAGCCTGTCCCACTCTTCAATGATGAAGATTAAGACATCTCAACCATCGACCAGGACAACTTTAAAGAGCTGCTCAACTCCATTGGCCGCCCATCTCCGGAAGCAGGGATATTCAGAAGCACCGTGGAAGGTCCACCCCATGCACAAAACATACAGCAGCAAGCACCTACCACCACAGCTGTCTCCCTGGACCTTGAGGACCCACTTGTAAGATTTCAACGCCATGCGGTAGAGGTCCAGCAGGAGATGGCTGGTCAGGTGCGGGTGGGGTTTGATAGCCTGGCATCCAAACTAGATGGGGTCCATGGGTGTCTCAGTCCCATTAGGGACCACCTAGAGTCAATCACAGGCACCCACAGTCCACTCCATGCTCTCCAGCATTCCATGGCTGACATCGCTGGAGTACTGACTCAGAGACAAGAACAACTGTCCAGTCAAAGTGGCTCCAGCGATGCCACCAAGGAGTTGCGTCACATGAGAATGATCATGGAGAACATGGGGTGGATGCAGGCCTCAAACTTGGCAGCCATAGCTGCATACCACAGAGAGGTTGCTGGAGTCTTACAAGCCCTGCAGCTAATCATCACTGCAGTACTGCCTCAAACTTTGGCACAGATAAATGCTGCTGCACCTTCTAGATCCACATTTCACTCCCCTGAAGTGTCACAGCCCCACAGTGCTCCAGCCAACCCACCATCATGCATCCTGTGTGCATGCACATGACACATCAGAGGAGGAAGATGTGAATGAATCAACAATCTTGCGAAGAAGTCAGTGGTAGCATTCATCTCTGTCAAATGGACTGTTTCTGCCTGGAACTGTGCCTACCATCATGCCCCGGAACTTCAGCTTCCACCCATGAATGACTCTGCTACACTCACCTTGGACTTTGATATGGATTGCCAATTTTGTTGTTTTGATCCCAATGACACTGCAATCAGCCTGCTGGCTGAACTCTGCCTCTTCCTCAACATGTCTCTGCACATGTTGCCCCCTGGACTCTGTCTGGCCCCCCCTGGGCATTCACACAATGGTGTGTTGTTGCACAAAGAACTGGGCCAGTCTACTACCTCAGATACTGCACATGTAAATAAAATTAATTGAGTCACTAAGATGTGTGTTGCATGTGAACAATTTTAAAAAAAATGTCCCAACAATGCATGTCCAGTGTAGCCATTACTACTAATCAAGGACCATTTGTCAAAGTGAATATGACAACTCTGTGTCCATGATAGGCATTGTGAGGGCCTGACAGGTGTGACTTAAACAATGCTCTGAACTCTAAGACAACACTGTCTCAGTACAAAATAAATTAGTATATGCCCATGATTTTGATTGTGACTTGCAACAATACTCATGTCACTGTAAAGCCACATGAAGTGTTTACAAACAATACGTGACAAATTTTACCCAGAAGAACTACACATGTTCAATGTGTAGGACATTGTTTTAAAAGATGTATGTCGTGGCATGACACATGTAAGGACAGTTCACTCAACATGTTACATATTCAGAAATATTCCATCAAGCACAAAGAAGAGGAATGGTGTAGGGAAGCATAGCTCAAAAATTGATAATGGTTCACATACATGCACAGGTTAGCTGTAACGTACACCACTACATCCCTCGCCCAACACTTGCCAATGTGTTCACAATGTTGTCCACAAAGTATAAGTCTGTGTAGAAACATGTAAAGAGGCGTCAGGATGACTTGGTAAGAATGCTAGGCATACATCGCTGAACACCCACGTGGAAACTTAAGACGTTGTGCGGACCTGTGTAATTAAAGATATCACAAAGTATCCCAATACCATACACACAGCAGTCAACCAATGCAGTGCAGAGCACAAAGCATACAGTGCATCCTGTGTAAATCTTTCCTAGCAAAAAAAAACACATATGGATAATTTTTCCTCAGAGCAATAAAAAACTATTTCCCAAATTGAACTTTGTTACCCTAAACATCAATTGTTTTGTTTAAAGCACATTTAAATTATGTCTGTTGGTAGCCTCTCCCTTGAAAATGCTGTAATCTCATTTGTAGACATTCTAATACATTGGAGGAGGATGCATCTGTCGTAATCCACTACCAATCCAACTGGATATGTCCACACAGCAAAAATGAATGGGAGCACAAAGAATCAACCATTGGGAATTTATTTTATAAAATACAATCATAAAATACTTAACTAATTAAACTTATTAACCCTAAACTACACTAACCTAACATGTACTAATCTAAAACTACACTAAACTAACTAACTAGCTTACCTAAGACTATACACATAACAACATATGTTAAACATCAACCCACCACCCCCTTTATGGCACATCTGGGACGGCACAAAGACACCTTAACCTATACATCAACTAACTGAACATACATACTAAACAATTATATATTTTGTTCTATTTTTTTTTTTTTTAAATGTATTAACAAGTCCAAAAACACATCAACCCCTCACCCAAAGGTATAGGAAACTTAAACAAAAGCACTAAAAAGAGATTATCCAAAAAGTAAAAAAGCTAAACACACCTAACACTATTTAATCACTACACTAAATCTACACTTAACACTAACTAACTAATAAATCTATTAACAGGATGAGAAATAGGAGAGGGGAAACATTGAACTGGACAGTGTGGGAAAATGAATCAGCATTGAACATCAATAGGGGAGACCTAGGGCCCCCTTTATGTCCATAAGGTGGCCCTTAATGTCATCATTGTCCCATTCAAGTCGGGCCACACAAATGTTCAGATTAAACATAAGCCTCCTCTCCCTCTTTGTGAGGATAGACCTTTCCCTAAGTCCTGCAGCTCTGGAGGACGTCCCCGCTTGTGCACTCTATGAGGGAGGTCGACATAGGGTGGAAGATGTGTGTGCTACAGCAAACAAATGATGGACGGAAACTGATCAGATGTGTGTGCTGCACGTGGAGCAGCTCCTGATGGACCGGGGACAGCTGACCTTGTGTTGGCTGAGGAATTCCTGATGGTCCAGGGATTTGCTGGGGCTGGCTCTGTTGTGTTGTTGATGCAAGTATGGAGGCATGTTTTTTACCAGCATTCATTGTACTGTCTGTGATGGACTTCCACCTGCCTGCAGCCCTTTCCTTCCGGTACCTATTGGCCATTGCATTGTACCCTTTAGCCACACGCCTGATGCTGCTCCTCCGGGGACATGTTATCTGAAAAAATGAAATCTACATGTCATGTTTCCTGAGTCCAAGTACATTATGGCATAATGCATATTTGCCACACCTATTAATAATTAGACATAGGTGATGTGAACATCATCAAAAACAACTTGCAACTAGACACATAACCTGAGAAATCATGAACACATCATAGCCGTAATCAGAATAAGATGTTCATGACAACATGGTTATTCATGTGCTAGGACTTGGCAGGCACATAGTGCAGTGACAACAGTTGTTGTATTTCTGTTTGCAATTTGGCCGTGCAAAAGAAAAGTGTACAAGTATCAACCAGCTCTGCACATTTCTGTGCCATGACCCAATGGGACAGTAAATCTGCTGGATGTGAACCACACATTTGGCAGCACTGTTTTTAAAACAGTGGCAGTGTGAACACATTTATGGTATGTGAAAGCACAATTGCCCAAAAGTGCTGCGTAGTCTAATTTGAGCACATGTTAGTCAATGTTACGCAAGGAACACCATCATGCACCTGATCCATCAGTGAACTATTGTGTATTTCATGTGCAACACATTCAGATGACCAACTAGTAACGTGAATTTGCAGTACTGTTGAGCATGTCACCGTAAAAAGAATATAATAGACATTATTTACACAGTCTGAAAATCAAAAACTTCACGTTTTTTAAGGTGGCCCTGTATGAATGGTGCTGTGTGATGATGAGTGCACATAGCAGTGTAACAATGTCAAACACTCATCAACTAAATACAGTGTGTAAGGATGTCTGATGCATGAATTGAGATTGTCCTACGCTTATTTTTTCATGCATGCTTCGGCACGGAGTCTGGAATAGTCTGTTCAAGACCATGTTGTGATTACAAAATTTCTAGGGCTACCGATGCTTGCTTATTTGCATCAGCATGGAAATGATTCACAGGATTCATCATCAAACAGACAGGTAAGTGATGTGACAGATTCATGTACCAACAATATATGTTAGATATCGTAAGAGTGTTCCTGATAAACGTGTTGATGTTTCATCATGTCATTCAGCCCTCCGTAACACATAATCATGGTGTCATTGTGGTAATGTGACATGCTCTCCGAACAACTAACTGTCAATGTCAACTGGAACTGCTATTAGACAGGACAATTACGAACATGCACATCAGTGCTGTGTGTCAACGTGTACCAGGTCTGTTCATACACATCTACATCATTACTCAAATGTATCTTCTCAAATGTGTACACTCTGGGATGTACCTACAATGCCTGGAGTGATGTACAAAGTTACTATTGATGGGCTCTTCATTCATTTGCTCACTCTCTACCATATTCATCAGTAAAACTATTCCATGCAAATGAAATCAATAAAACATGTTCTAGCAGTGGACATGCAACAAGTCCACAAGCTGAACTGTACAGATGACACCATGTGAAGGAGCCAGGATCATTGTGCATTTTTTATCAGATCATGCCCAATATATGGCATGTGTCTGAACATTGTAACTAAATCACATATTAAATTGAATGTGTTGTGAGTACACACAGACACAGCTTATGTAAAAACACTGGGGGATATGTACAAGGAAGTGGCGGAGAGAGGTGTTAGGCGTCATGGCTTTACGCCTCTCTCTCTGCCACTTCTGAAAAGCAAGGCTGAACCATATTGCAAAGGTGTCTGCATGCAGGGGAGGATTGTTCATGTACAGGAAGGGGAACCTTCCTGCACATGAACAATCCATGGCATTTTGCCTTTACCATGTGTGCTGCACAAGCCAGCACATATGCAAAAAGCAACATCTAGGAGAAATAATGCATTTTTCCTGGTTTAGGCAACTTTAGACCAGGTTTTACCAGGTCTGAATTTTGGCCCTGCCTCCTATGTACATAGGGGGCAACGTCAAATACAATGGGTGTTGCTGTGGAACGTCCACCGCAATACCCCTTTCACGCTAACCACAGCATGAAAGTGGGCCTCATTTACAAGGCATCATTAATCCACATTATGTGGCTTAGTGCTGCCTTGTAAACAAGGCGCAGCCCCCATTGCCACCACAAAGTCGATAAAAGTGACGTTGTGGTGAAAAAAAGGGGCTTGTACATATGCCCCACTGTTTTGTGGTGACACAGTTTATGCCATGGGGGCAAAAATCATATGGTGATGGTAGTACATTCTAGTTAGTTTTCAAGAAGATTGTATGTGTGTTTTTGTCAATAGTTCATGTCTGAATGCCACATCACTTTGCATAATGATAATTCTGTCCTCTAGCATCACATGATGCTGATGTGCATTACCCTTGACTTCATGCTGCATCATCACACCAGAGGTGATTTTCATGTGATGCACATCCACACTGTGTACTTCAACAAACAGGGCCTGTGGCATTGCTTGCATATGTCAACACATATAATCCAAAGGTAGGGGCGATACACTCACCTGTGGTGTGAGGGTCCATGAATGCATTCACATCTCCTTGTGTGATCAAGGGTCTTCCTGCTGTTGAAAAATTGTGGAAAGTCCAATTAATGTCATTGACATCACATTTTGCAACAATCACATACATCATTGATGTTTTCATGATACAATTTCAGTCATTGTAATGGTCATGTGTGTTGCCACGTTACATACATTTTGCAATCTGCTAAGCCTGTCTTACCCACAACACATGTCAATTTAAAACTGGTGGCCTAATGGACATCCATGACACGGTGTGAGTCACATAACATACTACGACCTGCCCCACTGCTCCATGATTTTAAAATCTACTATCACACCTCAATAGACATAACGTTTTAGGCTAAAATCAGTTTTTCAACTACAAACAGGTATGTCAATGGCTTTGACATGTTGGTGACCCACATTGTGTAACTCACAGAGATTTTCAGCAAGTTGATCATGTGAAGTGTACCAAACAAAAATGATGTTGGGGTGGCACAGTATGTCATGGCAGGCAAGCTATTTTGCCCAATGGCAAATTCAATGATATGTGCGTATATCTTGAGCTCAACATGATTGGTGTCCAGTGCATTCATCCTCTGATGTGATACGATGTTGGTCATGTACTTACCACCTTGCATCCTAACAATGATTCCAAGGTGATCCACTGGGTCACCCTCACAGCCAACAGTGACCTGCCACCGGTGCTTCCACTGCTGGACAGTCCTGTCCACACCAAACATGTTGAGCATCTTCTCCCGGATGTGCTCCCATCTCACTTTCCGTACTTTAACGTTGTACCCCTGTAGGATGCATCCCCCAGCCTCTACCATCCTGGGGAGGTAAAATTTAACAAGCCACAGGAAGGCCCCCAAGGCCCCCTCCGACATTCTGCCCTCCCTACCCTGACCCAACATCCCCAAATACAAACTTTCCCCAAGGCAAACCTAAAAAAAAAACACAGTCAACCCCTATTAACTATTAAACTATACAATGCAACCCCAGAGACGTACACCCAACAAAACAATCAGACAGTCACAATTAACACATAGGGACAGGACACAGGACTCAACAAGGACAGTATGCACAGTACACTACACACAGAACTCTCTCAAACACACAAAGACCAGCAGACACCTTCCAAAACCTCCACAACTCCTAAAAGACAGTAACAGTGTGGCTGAAAGAAAAAGTGAAAGTGTACTGTACTCCTCCATGTGCCAGGATGCAGACTGACATCATTTCCTGTCATTTTGCTGCCCGTTTTCTTGTTTCAAGAATATTTTTCTCACATCTAGGGCTGAGCGGGAAGATTTCATGTGTATATTTGTATTTAGCGAGTATTTTTCATGCCGGAAATGGAAAATGTTGCTGCAAACGTTGATTTGCGGTTATTTTTTTATCGCTTATTGATACATGATCAATATATGTACCATTTCAGGAAATTTATCTGGACTAAGCACAGTATGTATTTGTGATGTGATCTGTGTGTTGTACTTTTGCGTGTTGTATCTGAAATGTACATGTATGAATGGTCCTGAGCCATTAGGAGGCACTATTTACTCACATTGGTGTCTGTTCATGACTGGACATGTGTGTACGTAGATCTATGCCAGTGTGTCACACATTAGTGTTGGCATTGGTGGTATATGTCACTACATGTGAGCCTATGACAACACACATTGCTGTGATGTTTGTGGCAGTATGATGGCCTTGCTACACAAATGTACTTGACCAACAGGCAGTCACTACTTGTCTATGAGATCTGCAAAGCAGCATGCAATGCACAGCTATGGCTGCACATTCACATTTGAGTGTATGAATAGCTACAGACACAGTGGGTGACATTGATGACAGTCTGTGCTATGGCACTCATGGCTTCATTTTTGCAAGATATATCTATGCATTTCATGCATGTGCTTTGCTTTACATGGTCTCTGGTCAGTATGCAATGACCATCTCCATTGTCAAGATTACCTGAAATGCTAGGCAAGACGTTACATGGTGTGCGTATGCTCTTGTGCACGCAATGTCACAAGCAAAGTCCTGCACGTCAGCAATGAACTCATATTATCTGGTATGTTACATTATGTTTTGACTGGACAGATACCATTGTACGTTAGTTTTGGTGATGTGTGTACACATATTATTAGTACCCTATGGAATACAATATCATACAGACACAGCTCAGATAATGCATACTTAAATGTGTGTAATAGATAGCATAATGGAAGTGAAATATCTGATGTATGCATTGCTCTACATGACACACTGTGCCATGTACATGCATATTGGAGACACAGCTTCACATGTGAACATGTCATTGTTACTTTGGAATGCCAAGGCTGCACTTTGAAGTAACAATGCCTGTTTGCACAAGCAGTCCACATGGCCTGTGGATCATGCTGTGCCTTTGTATGAGACCCTGGTCTCTACACCAGATACTGCTGAGTTACAGCAGAGTGAACGGGATGTCAATGCCTGCATTGTGCGTGATATGGTGGTCCCATTTCCTTGACCTTATTGCATGAACAATGAACATTACTTGATGGCAAGTCTTGTCATGTTAATGTTTTAACATCAGTGACATGCAAACTATACATGTTGCAACTTGTTGTGCTCATAATTTAAGGCTGCTACTGGTAATGTACAAATGTTAGTGCACATTGCAGGACACAAACAAAGAGTACACTGATGTTACAGGGTAGACATCCTATCTCTTTGAATGTCATGTCAACGTATTTAAGCAAGAGTATGTTGCACAGCGCGTCACAGTCAGGAATGAGGCCCATCTGCTCTACAAGACTTGTGATGCAAGGGACATGTGATGAGGCAAATTAGAGTGTCAACTTGTGTCCACTGCATCAGTATTTAGAGTTGCATAATTTGCATTCCATGCTGTACCCTGTTTGTTTCATTAGCTGTGCTCATGAAGGATTATGCTTGCTGAGTCAGTGAGTCAGAGAGAGTATTCTATATTGATGCCTGCTGTAGTATTGTGTTGTTATTAACGGTTGTGAGTGAAGGAGAGGAGGACCAGGGGTTGTATTTGCAGATTATCCTGGAAAAACTGCTTGTACCTAACAGTTTTACATGGACAATATAGGACATGTGATCTGCTTGCAAATCTTGCCATTCAAGAGGCAAACTTGTGTTGCATCCTATCATCAACACATGTTATTGAACACTTTTTGTATGTTGTGTTTACATGGATTATTGATGTTCTGTCCACTGCTATATGTGATAGCTGAGTAGCACATTTTTTTGTTACCTTTTACTTGACAGTTATATGAACATGTGACATAATAAAACAACCATACAGGACTTTTGTGTATCGATATTTTATTATACAAATTGACAATCTTTTTTATTGAAAGAAATATACACATGAAGTGATATTTGTTTCCTGTGATTAAGTAAAAAAATCTCTTCTTGCTGTTCCAGCAGCAGAAGGTGTGGTGTGCCTAGCATCTGCCTCTTCGTCCTGGCCATCATATGGGTTGCCCTGCTCCTCCTGGTCTTCATCCAATGGCGTGTTTGTGCATACACAAATATTGTGCAGAATGCAACAGGCTATTAGGATTTGCAAACAAATTCAGGACAGTACAGGAGTCTGCCCCCCGATACATCTAAGAACCGGTATCTGGATTTGATGCCTCCAAATGTCTGTGCAACTATGGCCCTTGTGCGTCCCAGTGCAACGTTGTAGTCTCTCTTCGCCTGTGTGTGTGTCACTCTGAGGGGCGTCATCAGCCATGGCATGAGTGCATATCCTTGATCACCTGAAACAGATTAAAGAGATATGTGTCTATTACTATATGTGCCTGCTGTGTTTGCAGTGTGCTTTTTTTGGTGTGTGTGCATTGTGCAAATTTGTACTTTCTGGTTTTTCATGTTGAGTTTCCAACAATTTACCAGAATCTGTGAAATGAACTTGCCTATACTTGACAGACTACACACCACCATGTTGTCATTGTCCGGGTCTTGTGTTTTGCCTCCATGTTGTGGCTGTCAGGATGTATGGGTCATTGAAAAGGTACATGATAGTTTCTTTACAGGACTGTTGCACAAACAGAACATCACCTTTGCACATATTGTGGAGGGTGCACCATTGGCACATGTTCCTGATTAGGCTTCCACTTTGACTTTTGATTGAATAGTATGTTGGGACATCATCAGAGACATCATTGTTTGTCATTGTGCTGAGGGTAACTGCGAGTGAAAATCCTTGTCTGATACACATTGGACTCATTCTGGGATCTTTACTTCCAGCTTGCCACAAAGGTGGGTCAGTGTCTAGGTGACAGTGGCACTGCTACCTGGTGCACTTGAATTACTGGGACATTTGAAGACAACATACATATGCATTGATGTCCTTGTGCATGAGTTGACTTAGACTCTGCATCTATGCATGTTGTGGTACGACACATTAATTTACACTTGTGTGTGTCTGTTCCCAAACAACACACATTATGATTTATTTTTTTGTGCATCAGATTGCTACACCTCATCAGGGGATACATGTGGATGTACAACATGTGTTGAGAATGTGATTTGTATAGTTTGTATGCTCTTCTTATGCATGTTCCATTCTGCAACACAGACTGATGTTCTAAGCAACTTTTGATTTTATTTGTGGGAAGTTAGTGCTCCTCTAATTCAGCAATACTTGCAGAGCCATGATGCAGATACACCCACTGCATGGTGCATGGCTGACTTTGTTTTTGCATGTCAGCTAATTGTGCACTTTCACAAGTGAGAGCAGGGTGAACTGTCATCTTGTTGTGCATATGGTGCTTGTGTTGATTTCAAAATGTATGTGGCACAGCAGAAGCATATGTTCGGTGTCATGTACTGCATTGATTGATAAAAAATGTGGCTGATAAGTTCTGCTAAATCTATTATACAAGTATGCCATAGTGATTTGTGTGATATTTTCATTGCTCTTCCCTTGTTGGGCTGTTTTCCAAATTTCTTTAATGCATTGTGTGGTTGTGTATATAGTTTGACCATGTTCCAAGGCATGTCGTATTACATTGGCTACCTGTGCATTGTCTCATATTTGAGCTACATGCTTGTGTACTTGAGGTGTGTGGTGAGTTCAGTTTGTACTTACCAACGAGCAGTCATTTCCATAAGTACCATTCTCAAACCGCTGGTTGATAACCGATTGGCAAAATATGTATGAGTCATGCACACTGCCAGGGAACTTGCAACAACTTTGATGAACAGGCCCAGGTGGTCCACAATTTCCTGAACGTTAACGGAATGTGTCTGCTTTCTGTTCCTGTATATTTTGCAGTGTCCACAGGAGGAACAAGTAGAACATGTGTGCAGTCAATTGCCCCCAACACGTGGAAACCCAGCAATGTCATAGAAGCCTTGTTTGTTGTCAAGTTGTTCCTGTGCAGTGTTGGGGAAGTGTAGGTGCTGTGGCGTCAGGCTGATAATGGCATCCAAGACTTTGGGGAGGAACCTGGAGAAGGATGACTGTGAGACTCCACCCCCTCTGCCAGTGGTTGGTTGAAAGGTACCAGAGGCCAACATGTGCAGCATTGCAAGTAGCTTTGTCTGCGGAGTGACGAATGTGCAGTGCTGTGATGGTGCCTGCAGCCTTGGGGCTATCTGTGTGAGTATGCGTAAGATGAAGGTCCTTTTAGGCCTGTATTGGGCTATCACATCCCCTTGACGGAGGTCTATCAGGGTGAGGCATTGATGGTACACCCCCTCTCTTCTTTGGCGCTGCCTCTGTGGTGGTTCTGGTGGCAGGGGCAGTGGTGGTGGTTGTTGTGGTCTTCTTACCTCCATGGCATCATTAGGTGAGCAAATGAGGGTATGGGATTGTCTCCCTTATGTACAGGTGTGTTTGCACCATTTTTTAGACCAGCTTTTTTCTAGTCTTAAAATCCAGCCGCTAACTGGCTTTAGCGTGAGTTTTTTTGAAGTATCGCCGGACCGATAAATCATTATAAATATTGCGAAGTAGGCTTTGCGGGAATTTTTACGCGGGAATGCCCACCTTGCATCTCATTTTCATTAAGTCCCGCTATCAGAAGTGGCGATCCAAAAAATGCACGTTTACACAAGAAAGCTGCTGCTAACTGCAGTTAGCGGCAACTTGTAAATGTGGTGATAAAAAAAAAGCTGCCATAGCGTCAAAAAAATTGACGCTACGGCGGCGTTAACTCCTTGTACATATGCCCCACAGTTTATCAGGCATGTGCAAAATATACTGTGCCACAGTGCCCCAGCCTTTAAGGGTCCTCCCTGATAGAGACATAGCATTGCTGCAGAGAGTGTATCCATTGGGTCCTTAGAATGGTTCCCACACTGATTCTATGTCATCCCGTTGACTGACATTGTCTTTTCATGTGGGTGAGGTGTGATAGCCTAATATAGAGTTGTAGCAGAGAAGGTGTGTTTCACTTTAATGACACATCCATACTAGGCCTGGGTGGAGTTCATTGAGTTTGTGCTGATGTTTAGCACCAGGAGTTTGTCCTGCACTGTAAAATCAGCACGAATGGCACCACACGCAGCGCAAGAGGACGCTGCTTCTTTCTGCCACTGGAACAGAAGTTCTACTCGAGCAGCAACTTCCTCAATGTGAACAAAAGGTTTCTCAACGCGAGCAGTAGTGACCATTCACGATCACCCGCATTGAGACATTTCGATGGGAGGTGGTCTAGCGCTGGATTTTCTTTGCTAGTCAACTTATCATTACCAAGCACAAGCAAGGACAAAACTCTGCTCCATTTTGGAACTCTGCATGCTGAGCGGAGTGCAGAAAACTCTGCAAACTCCGCAAACAGAATGGAGTTCACCACCCAGGCCTAATCCATAGAGATATTTCTTTGGCATCAAAACAGGACCTGGTATGTGTGAAATGTGAGTGTGTAACATTCACTTTAGCATGTTGGTTATAGTTGCAGTGACAGGGCCTCATGGTAGTTCAATCTCACTTTACAAAAACTTGAGAAATGGTTAGCTGCATGATGTCTGAAGACCAGTAGTGACATGACAGACAAGTGAAAAGGGGCAAAATAATCTAGCATCTTGGTTAGAGTTGGTTAGAGTTGCAGTGACAGGACCTCATGGTAGTTGTAGTCACTTCAATCTCACTTTATCAACACTTGAGAAGTGGTAAGCTGCATGATGTGTGGAGATCAGTTGTAACATGGCAGACAAGTAAGAAAGGGCAAAAGATATGTGTGACCGACATTAATAGGTGTGATATTGATGAGGAGGTGGTGTTGTGGAACACAAATTAATGCACACATCACTATCACTGAATATCATTTGGACACACATGTCCATTTGTGTATAGTGTGCTGGTGCAGTACTAGTGTTACGGCCTAGATGTCTTTTTCATGTTTATATGAAACAGTCCCAGACAGGGTCCCTGTAAACAGGTAAATTATCTAGGGACCCCAAATCCCTTGCCTGGTTCATGGCGAGGCATAGTTTTGCTGAGAAGTCTATGGAAACTGGTAGTTGTATGACTTACTGCTGATTTTGTCTGCAACGAAGTGGATTTTGAACGTGGTTGAGCAGGCACAGCAGCGGCAGGATGTGTCTGACGGCCTCCATGACTATAGAAGATGTGGAGAGGTGTGTTTCAGCCTTATATACCTCCTTTTTTGCCTTCTCAGATGTGGTGGTTGGACAGACATGATCACGCCGGTTGTAAAGCAATTAGTAATTGGGCCAGTGGTTTCACTGGCAGTCCGAGTCTCCCACACCCTCATTGGCCTATTCCGCGGCCATAGCAGTCAGAGTTTGCCAGCGGTGTCAGTGGATCAGCCGTGGTCTTTCCTATAGCAATCTGCCCATCTCGTAATACGGCGGTTAGACTGCCACCACGGGTATGGCTGTTTACTGATCACCAAACACAAAGATGGTATTTTGCATTTCCTAAATACCGATTCCATAGGATTTGCTATTTAGAAAATGCTAAATGATGCAAACTAATTTTAAGATTTCCGAATAGCAATTCCTACAAAGTAGGAATCGCTATTAGGGAATCGCAAATAGGAAATGCCATTCCTTTTCCACCTATGGGTAAAATAGGAAATGGTTGCATTTCTTAAATTGTGATTTCCTAAAAGGAAACCTCAATTTAGGAAATCATAACCCAAGGGTGCCTCTGTCCTTAATGCCCTCCTGGAGGCACCCTGAAATGAGTCATGCACATGTAAGTATACATATGCCCTAAGGTCATATGTGCGCTTCATGTCACATTAAAAAATACATTTTTAAATGCATTTCTTCATTTTGCACATGGTTCAACTTCAAGTTGATGGAAATAGTATTTCCTAAATGCACAATTTGCATTTAGGAAATGCTATGTATCTGTGATTTAGGAATAACTAATTGGGAAGCCCTAAACAGCACCGCTGTGGGACCGCTAATACACGTTCCAGCACAGGAATGAATACACCATGTTGTGCATTCCTTCCTGTGCAGGAAGTGGGGGTGCAAAACTACAGGGGGCACATCATGTGCCCCCCTGCATGCACTTAATGCACAGGGGCAAGAGTGGGCCCTCTAGGGCCCCCTTTCTTTCCTCACCACCAGCAGTTACATAGAGGAAGAACATCCATGACACTGCTGGCGGTGAGGAAAGTCATATTATGCTTGGTGGTGCCTCAGGGCACCACTAAGCATATTGTAGCCCTCAGACCAGCGAGGGACCACCAGAGAATGGTGCCTGCCACATAGTGCAGGCATATGCACAATGTGCGTTTTTTAACTGCGTCGTGTGCTGCAGCCAGCAGCACATGCCGCAACACAAAAAATATATTTTGTGACTGCCTTGAAGGTGGTCGCATTGTAATTCGGGGTGTGGGACTGCCGACAGTTTGTCGGGCGGTCCCATCACTGCTACGATGGCGGTCAGACGTAAGTCCGACCGCCATCGTAGTAAGCCCCTATGGGCTTAAGTACGATTCTGGTGACCCATGGACCACCAGACTCGTGGAGGCATGGCGTTCTCCCAACCACCCTATTATAATAAGGGTGGTCAGACTGCCAGTGTCCCACTGCAGCTGCCAGGGAACCGCCTCTCCTCAGTGGTGTTGCTGCGATCAGAAGGCAGTATTATGCTTAATGAGACCGCTGCGGTCCCAGAAAGCAAATTGCGAGTTTCCTCTCCTCTAAGGTTTTCAGGGCGGACTGCCAGTGCCCCACTGCAGCTGCCAGGGAACCACCACTACTCAGTGGTGTTGCTGCAGTCAGGAGGCAGTATTATGCTTTGCGCGACCGCCTAGGTCCCTGAAAGCATATTGCCAGTTTCCTCTCCTCTAAGGTTTTCATGGCGGGTCCACCACCATGAAAACTGTGCCTCTGCATGATGTGGATGTACACAGGTGGGCACAATATGTGTCCCCCTGAATTCATGCACACCAGTTCCTGCATGGCATGGACTTTATAGTCCATGCCGTGCAGGAGCTGTTTTTGGCGTTCCCATTGCGGTGCCCATTTTCAGGGCACTGCCATGAAAATGTCAAAACAAAAGCACGCCAGACACGAGTTACACTCGTAATCTGGCAGGCAGCCTGAACACGGCTTAGGTGGTGTGGTGGCGGGGCATACCCCAAAGTTGTAATCAGGCTCTAAAGGGGTAATACCAACTAATCCCACTCCAATCGAAACCACTTTGGGGAAGGTTTTGGACACTAAAATGGTAACAATTACTATTCCCACTCAATTTAAACCAACTCAGAGAAGGTGATGGACACTAAAGGGGTGATATTTACTATTCCCACACCAATCTAAACCTTCTTGGGGGGAGCTGTTGGACACTAAAGGGGGTATATTTACTATCCCCACTCCAATCTAAACCAACTCAGCTAAGGTGTTGAACAATAAAGGGGTGACATTTACTATTCTCACTCCAATCTAAACCAACTCAGAGAAGATCTTGGATACTAAAGGGATAACATGTACTATTCCCACTCCAATCCAAACAAACTCAGGGAAGGTATAACAACTTTAAAATGCAAATTGAATAATTCCAATTCAAAATAAACCTTTTTACCTACAATATGATATTAAAAAATAAAAAATACACAATTAATATTACACATTATCATACTTAAAAAATATATAACTTTTTTCTAAAATGTTATATTATAACTCAGTCATTTAAACTACTATTATTTATACAAAGATGTACATTTAAAAAATGTATATTATTTTGAATTTAATAATAATATTTCCAAACTTTTAATTAATAGTTTCTACCATTCATAATGTTGTTTAAAATACAGATACTTTTTTGGGAAATAAACAACTTTTATACAAAATGTTATCAACATTTTAAAAATATTTAGCGATATAACAATTTAAAAAAAATTATCCATTCTAGCGGCCTGATTACGATCTTGGTGGATGGGATACTCCATCACAAATGTGACGGATTTCTGCCAAATTACAAGCTCCATAGGATGTAAAGGGATATTCATCATTTTTGTGATGGAGTAACCTTGTCCGCTAAGATCGTAATCAGGCCCCAAATATTGTGTTTACAAATTTGTAAACGTATAACAATTTCATACAAAAAGATAATAAATGGAATTAAAATGTATGAATAAATACAAATATAATATTTTATGAAAGATTTTAAAATGTTTTCAATAGTTTCGAATATTCAATATTTTACTTTTTAAAAAACATTAAAAATCTTATTACACATTCAATTTTGTTTAAAAAAAAAAAAAAAAATGAATGTTAAAAGTAATAAAACAATCTACATATAAAAACCATACAGGTAAAAATTATAATAAGTATTTAAAAAAATCTCCCCACACTCCTATAAATCAACAACCCACAAAAAAAAAAAAATCAATAATGAAAAAAAATATTAACACATTAGAAATGACAAATTAATTTAAATGGTTTTAAATATTTAATATCTTTTTTCACATTTAATCTTTTTTGAAAGGATATCTAACATATTAAAACACATTTTAAAATTAATAAAACTATATGCATATAAAAAATGATTAACTTAAAATTTAAAATTGTAATACATATTTGTTTTTATCTCCCCACCCTTATCCCCAATCAACCCAAAATCCCACGATTGAAAAATTTCTATAATAAAAAAAACATTAAAACAATTCTAAAATACAAATTAAAACAAATTAATATATTTAAAAGATCATTTAAAAAAGATATGAACACAAAAATATTACATAATATTTACACTAAAAAAACGATATAATATTCAATGATATTTACTTCATTGATATTTTTTACATCGATTTTGAAAACGACACTTAAAACAATATTTTTGAAATCGTTCTTCCTGTCCACTATATACATGAAATCCCAATATTCGTGACATGATATTTCCTGCAGCACAATATTTATTACCCGCCTTTTTGTCCAAATACCAGTTTGAGTAACAGTTCTAGCTAAATTGTGTCATACACCAGTACCTTGCAAAGGAACACTGTGAAATATATTGGACAGATCTATTTGCATTGCTGCACAAACACTCCTTGTGCAGTGTGGCTGATTATATGTAATAGCATTCTAACCTTTCTGTCATCCTGTCTTGCCTTGTGTGACATAAGTCATCTACGTATCACTGCAAAATATTTATAGAAAAAGATATCACTTTACATGACTACAAGCTGAAAGTAAATGGATGCATACTTACAGGGCCTGAAATCTCCGGCCCCAGTAGCTCCAGCACATCTGCCTCATGGGAAACAACTTCCACCCATTGATGTTCAGTTGGCAGTTCACTCCCCCTCTGATTCCTTGCACATATGCCTGTGCACACACTCCCACCTGGTGTTTATCTCCTTAATAGGGTACCCTTTGCCTACCCTCCCTCCAGCATCAAGCATATGTGGGAGGTAGTGCACAATCAGCAGGATACAGATATCTACCTCCCCCTCATTAAAATTACAGCCTCTTTCCTTCCCAAGACATGGTCCTATATGGCACAAGGCCTATCCAAATTAACCTAACTATTATAAGCACCCTTAAACCGCTAACTTTATATAACAACTATAAACCTTAAAATAGACAGACACTCAACAATACTCAGACACAAAGATTTCGAAATTACAATACTTGCCCACAAAAACAAGACAAAAACTATTGTAAAAGTAAACTAGTGGACACCGACTCCACAAGATACACAGCAAAATAACTCCAGCACTCTCTCAGTTCTCTCCTCTCAGCACATGCACCAACCACCAACCAGAAAGTGAAAGAAAAATGTATGCTTCCTAATATGCAACCACACCCATTGCATCATTTCCTGGGTGTGACAGGCAGATTGTGATTTTTTGCATCAATTTTTCAGTTGCATTTCTACGCAAATGGACATTGCGTAATGCACTACTCTCTACCTAACAATGCAAGGACCCACGGTACAGCTATATTCCTACAATGCAGTCTCTGTATTACAACGTAAAGGGCCATGTAATTCATATGTTTCCTAGGCCGTGTCCTATGTATCACAATGCAAAGGGCCACACAGTGTCCTATGGATCACAACGCAAAGGGCCACACAATTCATATGTTTCTTATGCAGTGTCCTACTTAGAGCAATGCAAAAGGCCATGCAGTGCCTTCTGCATCACAACCCAAATGGCAATGCAATTCAAATGTATCCTATGCAGTGTCCTACGTAGAGCAATGCAAATGACCATGCAGTGTCCTATGTTCCACAACACAAAGGCCCATACAGTGTTCTATGTATCACAATGCAAGGGGTCCAGTAGTGTTCTATGTATCACAATGCAAAGGGTCATGCAGTGTCCTACGTTTCACAATGCAAAGGATCGCGTAATTCATGTTTTGCATGCAGTGTCCTATGTAGAGCAATGCAAAGGGCCATGCAACACCTTCTGCATCACAACCCAAATGGCAATGCAATTCAAATGTATCCTCACAGTGTCCTACGTAGAGCAATGCAAATGACCATGCAGTGTCCTATTCCACAACACAAAGGCCCATGCAGTGTCCTATGTATCACAATGCAAGGGGCCCAGTAGTGTCCTATGTATCACAATGCAAAGGGTCATATAGTGTCCTACGTTTCACAATGCAAAGGACTGCGCAATTCATGTTTCACATGCAGTGTCCTATGTAGAGCAATGCAAAGGGCCATGCAGTGTTCTATGTATCACAGCGCAAAAGGCCACACAATTTGTATGTTTCCTATGCAATGTCCTATACAGAGCAACACAAAGGCCCACTTATTTTATTATTTATTTATTTGAATAGTTTTATATAGTGCTGGCTAGACCTGGAGGCATCAGAGCACTTTACACAAGGTTTAAAACACTGTTACAATGTTACATCAGTTACCGTTACATTAGTTACTGGAGCAATTTGATAACATGAAAAACAAGACCAAAGGAGCAAAGAGGGTAAAGGGGGAAAAAAGAAAAGGGGCGCTTTACATGAGGTTGATCAGTGTTAAAAAGTTACATCAAATTACAGTTACATCGGTTACTAGGGCAATTAAAAAACATAGAAAACAAGACCAATGGAGCAGGCCATGGAGTAAAGTACTGGCAAGGGAAACCAAAAAAAGTCAGATGTTAACAAACCGGTGGTGATTCCTGTGATCACCCACTTCAAAGCCGGTCACCCTCGCAGCGTCGGATCGCAAATAAAGACAAAAAGGGTGTCTCACCGAGTTAATGCCATGATAGAGGGGTGGAAAAGATTCAAAAAGGGGGGGTAGACTGAGGGCAATGGTCCAAATGGCAGTAAAAAGGTGCTGACCAGCAGCGAGGATCAGTCAGAAAGTCAATCGCAGCCGCAAGATGGAGGGTCCAGGTAATGGAGGCAAATACCTCACAACAAAATGGCGGGATTGCGGGCAAAACAAATCCGGCCGAAAAAAATCAGATAGAAACACCTACCCAGGAGCAGGGCTGAATGGGGAGGACAAGTCACCAGAACTGGATGGAGGAAAGGCTGGATTTCGTCGATCCCTCACAAGTCATCGATAGTACGGTGGGAAGTCAGCACAGGCTCCAGCTCCGGAAGGGAAAGGCAGCTGCAGGGTACAGAGGGTGCAACAAAACCGAAAGGGGAAAACAAGCTCAGTAAGAAAGGGCATCGGCGTCGCGGCACTCTCAAGGAAACTCCGTCAGGGACGCGAGATCCACACGTCTCAGCTGCAGCTCCAGAGAGGTGTCGCAGGAAGTCAGGAAATCGCAGCAGAGGTCCGGAAAGGCAAGATTTAATCGGCGGGGCCATCAGGGCAGTAAAGTCAGGCATCGGCAGCGACGCAGCGGACAAGCAACCGGCAGACCCACAGGAGTTCACCAGAAGGCAAGGGAAGAAAGGAGAACCAGCGGAGTGATGAGGAGCACTGTGTCCGATGTCCGGCTGGGTAGGTGACGGCAGAGGCGGTGAACTGGAGCCGATCTCCTCTATAGCTGTCATGGCAGCTCCACCGGACATCGGTGATGTTGCTCAGATTCCACCGCCAGAAGCATTGACCACGATTCTACGGGAGGTCTTGAGTCCAAATGCGGGAGACCAGAGAGGTGAGGACCGCAGACAAACAAGACCCCAGGTATGTAGAAAGGGTCCATGGAGGGGGAAGATTTCAGGAGATATAAGCAAAAAAGGCAATCCCTAGCCGGGAGCTCCTGGCCGGAGCTTCTCACCTGTCGGCCATCTTGTTGAGGGTCAAGATCAACCCACTCAAATCATATATGTATGGTGTCCTATTAACTTACACATGGATAAGATACAGAATATGAGATGTTGGCTTTCACCAATATACCAACACAGTACCTACTTCCTACATATATGTAAAGAGCTACATGTTGCAAATATACATGTAACCCAGCACAGTATTGCACATTAAGAGCCATATTAATCAAAAATTCATGCAACTCAAAACAGCAAACCACCTTGCTACCCTGCACTGAATCAAAGGGAAAGGGCAGGAATTTGTCATTATATGTCATATTCCTTACCTTTCCTAGCGCTGGTGCGCTTTTGGCTGCCTAGCGCAAACACAAGCACCCTTGCGTCATGTTGCAAGGGACCTGTGTTTCAGGCAGGATTTTTTTTGTGCAAGAAGTTGCCCCTTCCTGCACACAAACAGTTCTCAGAGACATTTTTCTCTTTCTAAGTGTGGTGCAAAATGCAGCACATTGGAAAGAGAAAACAGCGACCAGTAATAAAGACATTTCTCCTCGTTTTCTTCTCTTTGCACCTCTCATGAGGAAGCGTACAATTCTGAGGCATTCCCAGGTCTACCAATGTAGGTAAATCTGGAAATGTGTCAGAATCCATGGGTAAATACATGGGAACACCCACACTCCACCCATGGCACACCTCCCTGCCACGAAGTAACACAAGTCAGCGATTTGTTCTGTTTTGCCATAACTCTAGCTTAATCAAGCAACTCGTGGCCTTGCATTGCTTGATAAATCTCATTTAGGGTTTGCGTTGCCCTTGCATCCCCTTGCATGGTGCAAAGACGGGACAGAACCTTGATAAATATGCCCCAAAGTATATCTATCATGTACAGGTATGAATGTAGTTGACCATTACCCAATTTACTTATGGCTTATGATTAAAATACTATTTTAACCATGTGTTGATCTGTGTTATTTTGTACACTCCATGCAGATAACACTTTTTACGGGCTTTGTAAGAAAGTGCTAAAGATATTGGCCATTGTGTGAGTACAGCTTTCACTACCTTTGTACACTCACACATAGTTGCCTATGGTGTATATGATTTTCTCACTATATGTTTGGCATCGCCCTTCATCACCTTGTGTAGCACAAGGGGACTTCACAACATTCACAAAGGACAGGCTTTATAAATGTTCAGTACTCACATATAGGTCCCTCGGCTTTCATGCAGTGTCGTTGGGCCTAATTATGAACCTGGCGGTCAATTGGCCAGGCCGTAGTGTCGGCGGTCGGGAGACCGCCATCAAGCTGGCAGCATTCTGACCGCCGTATTATGACATGACCACAGTGAATGCGGCGGTCTGTCAACGGCAGCATGCTCAGGCTCACTGTCATTTGTGCACTGCTACCATGCACCATGCCGTGCATTCCACACAGTGCATGCATGACAGTGCATGCAGAGGGGGCACAACGTGCCCCCATGCACTGCCCCCCGGGATAAATCACCCGGGTGTGCCTTCCTCGGCACCAACGCCATTCCCCTCAACCATCCCCACTGACGCACTGTCAGGATCCATGTCAGGTTTTCATTGCACAGTCATCTTTAAGTGTGAAGTTAAATGGTTGGAGTGCTGCTTGTACGGTAAAACTTTGACAGCTTATCAGTCATGATGATGTTAAGCATTATTTTAATGATCAATTACTACATAACAATTAACAATATTGAGTGACATGTATTAATGTAGGCTCATAAATATAGCCATTTCAAATAGATTTTCCTGATAGTGATTCTGATGCCACTCACACCTAATTCAGAAGTTCAAAATATTGTCTGTAAAAATATATTCGTATCTAACATTTAGTGTGATGTATCTTTAATTCTTTTTGCTCAGTGTCGCAGTGATTATGTCCACATTGATTTAAAAAACACTATGAAGGTTAAGATATTTATGTTTGTAAAAACACATCTATTGTTACAGCTCACTAGTCCAAAATAAGTGACATTGATTAATAAACTATTATGTAAAACAATGTACTACTTTTTGTTCCTGTCTGACATGACCTGCTATTGAATGCACTATGTCTGTTTGTGTTTAGCAATATTGTTTTCTTATTATCTTGTATTAATTAAAAAGATGTATGTAGTTTCAGTGACTGTCACATTATGACTCACACATACAATTAGCCTTTTTTCACTTAAGATGTCCTTGGTTGTATACATAATGGTTTCCATTTGTAGTTGCTTATTTAAATTACTTAATTAATTTAGCCATTACTCAACATGTTACTTTGAGGTTTTTTGGGGGATTCATCATACACCAGCTAATGCTTTTTATTAAGCCTGGGCGGTGAACTACGCTACGCTCGCGGAGCTTGCGTAGTTTCGGCAACTTCGCGATTTGCGTAGAACGCGAAGTTACCGTGCACTACGCAATTTGCGGCGTAGCGTAGCTGTTTTCCTTCTTCGCGCGCTCAATATACGTTCTCGCGTGCGCAGTAACGACCTACCGTGATTCTGCGTTCGCCGACGCGACTTCCTATCCGTTCGCGGGCGCCACAAGATTTGGAATCCAGCCGCACGATCCCGCGAGAGTGTGCGAACGCGAACACGTCATTCGGACACGCGATCTGACTTCCGGCAGCAGTGTTGGTAAGATCGCGATCCCGAACACGAAGAAACTACAATCTGGCAAAGAATATCTCTCGAGCATCATAAATCCTTCTCGAAAATGATGATTTTGCTCTAAAAACTCCTCAGATTGTGATTTGGCTGTAGTTTTTTGTGCAAGGAGTCCTTTTTCTTTTTTTACTTTTTTTCCAAGAGGAAGGAAGTGCCCCTGATTCTCAAACTTCCTGTTCCTGTCCAGCAGGCTCCTCCCAGTGCTTTGTCCATGTGCAGTTCATTTTCATTTGGATTTGGAGCTGGAAGGATCACTTTTTGTGTCTGTCTGCTGCATCATATCATTGGATTGGATTTGAGGACTTTTGGATTTGAGATTTTACAAGTAAGTTGGAGAATTGGTGTACTTGTTTGTTTGATTGGGGCTTGTTTGTACCTACATTTTTTGGGGGATTTCCATCGTTTTTAAAATTTATTGTTGTGGCCTCTAGTTTCAGTGGGGGCCTAGTTGTTTTAATTTGATTGGAATTTCAGCCAGTAGGCCCAGACTAGAGCCAGAGGTATCCATGGGTGCATGTTTCTGTGGTGTCTGTTGAATTTAAACATCATGTAGGGCATGCATGGATGTCATTGGATTGAATTGTTAAATGTGGTTTTTGGGGTGTATTTCACTTTTTGGGTGTAATATATATACCTTTGTTGGATGTGTGTGTGTGCTTGTTGTGTAACTTTCCAACCTTTTGTAGCCCTGTGGATTTTCGTTTTTGCTTTTTTGTATTAAAGCTGTGTTGTTTAGCACTGCAGGCCTCCTTTGTCTGGTCATATTATTATAGGCCTGCTTGAGTTCATTGTTTTCCATGGCCTGTTGTGACTGTGAGTGACAACGTGGCTTGGGGCCATTTTGTGGTGGTAGTTTAGTAGTGTGCTGCTTTTTCCATATAGGCCTGCATGTCTTTTCTTTGTTCCCCTTGGCTTATGCTTGTTGTGAACTTGTGGGTGGCCTGGCCATGTGGTGGCGGCCATTTTGTGGGACCAGCCACTGTGCTTTTGCCATAGGCCTCCAAGCTTGCGGCCTAGTCTGCCAGTAGGCCCAGAGGTAGTCATCCTCATGGGTGCATAAAAACTGTTTCTGTGTTGTCTGTTGGATTGTTGTAAGTGTAACATCATTTTGGCCATGGATGGCATTGGATTGAATTGCAAAATGTGGGTTTTGTCGTGGTATTTCAGTTTTTTGGTGTGTGTTACATCAATAGGCCTTTTCAGCCACTAGGTAACCCTGTGCGTTCAGCTCGCGGACTTTCGGCACCTCCGCACTGCGCGACAACGCGGACTTACACTTTTTCTCTTCTTCACGCGCTCAACATACATTTCCGCGCGCGATAACGACTTTTTGTGACGATCGCGATGCCGAACACGCAGAATTTACAATCTGGCGAAGAATATCTCTCGAGCGCATAAAACCTTCTCGAAAATGATGATTTAGTTCATTTTGCACAAAAAACTCCTCAGGTTGTCATTTAGATGTAGTTTGGTGAGCAAGGAGTCACTTTTTTTTTGTTTTACAATTTTTTTCACGAGGAAGGAAGTTGCCAAGAGTCTCCAACTGCCTGGTCCTGTCCTTTGTCTTCACTTTCTTGTTATTTTGGGTGGCCTGGCCATGTGGGTGGCGGCCATTTTGTAAAGCCAGGCATTGTGCTTTTGCCATAGGCCTGCATTGTCTGTCTTGTGTTCCTTTTCTTGTTGTTGTGGCTGGCCTGGCCATGTGGTGGCGGCCATTTTGTGGGACCAGCCACTATGCTTTTGCCATAGGCCTCCAAGTTTGCGGCCTAGTCTGCCAGTAGGCCCGGAGGTAGTCATCCTCATGGGTGCATATAAACTGTTTCTGTGTTGTCTGTTGAATTTGTAACATCATTTAGGCCATGGATGGCATTGGATTTATTTGCAAAATGTGGGTTTTGGGGTGGTATTTCAGTTTTTGTGTGTGTGTTAAATAAATAGGCCTTTTCAGCCACTAGGTAACCCTGGCCATTCAGCTCGCGGACTTTGGGCAACTCCGCACTGCGCGACAACGCGGACTTACACTTTTTATCTTCTTTGCGCGCTCAATATACGTTTTCGCGCGCGCGATAACGACTTTTTGTGACGATCGCGATGCCAAACGCGCAGAATTTACAATCTGGCGAAGAATATCTCTCGAGCAGTATAAAACCTTCTCGAAAATGATGATTTAGTTCATTTTGCACCAAAAACTCCTCAGGTTGTCAGTTAGATGTAGTTTGGTGAGCAAGGAGTCACTTTGTTTTTGTTTTACAATTTTTTTCACGAGGAAGGAAGTTGTTGGGTGGCCTGGCCATGTGGTGGCGGCCATTTTGTGGGACCAGCCACTGTGCTTTTGCCATAGGCCTCCAAGCTTGCGGCCTAGTCTGCCAGTAAAGTAGGCCCAGAGGTAGTCATCAAGGGTGCATAACAACTGTTTCTGTGTTGTCTGTTGAATTTTGCCATCATTTAGGCCATGGATGGCATTGGATTGAATTGCAAAATGTGTTTTTTTTTGGGAGGGTCTATTTCACTTTTTGGGTGTGTTAAATAAATGCCTTTTTTGCGTGTGTAATTATAATTATGTGTTGTTGTTGTAGTGGCTGTCTAACTTTCCAAACTGTTTTTAGCCATGTGGATTTTAGTTTTTGCATTAAAGCTGTGTGTGTTTTATCAGGCATCCTTTGTCTGCCCATATATAGTAGGCCTGCTTGAGTTCATTGTTTGCCGTGCCTTGTGCCTGTGAGTCACCATGTTGCTGGGGGCCATTTTGTGGTGGTAGTTAGTAGTGTGCTGTTTTTGCCACATAGGCCTGCGTGTCACTCTTTCCATTGTTCCTCTTGTCTTACTGCTTCCAAATCCATCCCCATTGCCAGCTGCAGCTCCCTGATGCTGCATACATCCCACGTGATGCACAAATTTAGGCCAAACATGCTCCACTACATTTTAGTTGTTGTTCTTTACTATTCTTATTCTTCCAGAGTGTACACACTACACAGTAGCCAGGAAAGCCCTGGCCTTGTTGTCAAAGTCTCATAAATGGCTACACTGTGTGTTGTTGTTCACTGAGTTTCTAAAATTTAACAATTGAGGCCACCACCACACACTAAGTTCTATATTATATTTGTTTGATTTGTGCTATCGTCGTTTGACTGATGTTGTTCTGGCTTTTTTGCTTTTAGGTGTACAAAGACTGAGGAGGAGGTGTGTCATCATTGCCCGTTGCACTGCCAGACAGACATCCTGCTGCTGTACACAACGTGACGTGTGACCTGACCAGACATCTCTGCAACTGAGTGCTGCTGACATCTGAAGAAGAAGATGGGCCCAAAGAAAGCAGGTACCAGGTACTCCAGTGCCAAGAAAGTTGCTATTGAGAAGAAGGAACAGAAGAAGGAAGTGACACTTAAGTCTGGTGTGCCGCCCAGTACCTTTTTTGGGAAAAAAAAAAGTACGCCTGCAGCAACGGTGTCCGGGGGCAAGCTGGGGGCAGCACCTCCGCATCAGTGGGCCCAACCCACCAACCCAGGCCCAAGCACATGAGTGTGGAAGAGGTAGCCAGCCTAATGGTGGAAAGCAGTGATGCTGAGCCTGAGATAAACTTATCGCTATCTCAAAGTAGTACCCAATCAACGCAGGAGAAAACACAGCAGATAAGTGGTCAACAACAACAGCCGCAACCACCGCCCGCAATAGTAGTTGTTGTTCCTCCCGAAGTAGGGGCAGTTCAGGAAATTGAGCCTCATGCAGAGGTAGAAGAAGAAGCCACTCATTCGGAAGATCCATTGTCTTCCAAATCTCCAGCAAGGAAAAGGAGGGGTAGTCCATCAAGTTCTTCGCCAAGCCCCCCTTCTGATGATCTAGATGCCACTTGGAAGCCACAAACTGAGTCTGAGAGGGAGCCACGTCCCAAGACCAAGCTAGGGAAAAGGAAGGTTCCAGAAAGCCTTACACTTATGGAGGTCGATGTAGAACAGTAGGAAGATGATGATGAGCCAGTCATCACGAACATCACTCCAAGGCCCCGAGGAGATGGAGACCAACATTATTACCCTATCCAAAATCGCTGCAAGGGATGTAGCACGCATACCTCCACAGGTAACACCACCAACACGACCTACAGCTTCCATATTTGCATTAGCAAAGGCCCGGCAGCGACCTACATCCACCAGCACAACCACCACCTCAGTAGAAGTAGGTAGTGGTACAGCAGCAGCACAGAGTCAAATTCAACACACACCCTCCAGTTCATCCGCCATTGGAAGTGGCACGTCCTCCAGCAGGAGGCCAAAGTTAAGCTCCCCAGTTTGGGACTTCTTTACGGTTAGCGAAAAGGAGGAGAACATTGCTATATGCTCCATTTGTAATACCTCTGTTAGTCGTGGTAAGCTTGGTACAAACTATGGTACCGGAGGCCAAATGACCCATCTGAAAAAACACCACTTGATCAGCTGGGAGGACCACCTTCGCGACATAAAAAAAACTGCAACCATTGGTGTTGGTGGGGCTAAAGGAGTAGAAGATCCGATCACGGTGGAAGAGGAAGGACAGGGAGACATTCTCTCTGGTAGTGGTACACAAGGTGTCCCTGACCCCAGCAGTACAGTGTTGTTAACGTCGCACACATCTTCAGCAACATCTCAGTGGCACAAGAGTAAGAGTCAGCCTGAGACACCAAAGACAAGGAGTACCGCAATCCAAAAAGTGCGTTGAGCATAAGAGAAAGGAAAACCATGCAGCCTACCATTATCAGCATGTTTGGTGGGGAGGGGCAGTACGAACGCAACCACCCAATAGCACGTTTGTACAATGCGAAGCTGGCTAAAATGTTAGCACTGGACCTTCTCCCTTTTTCTTTTGTTGAAGGGGTGGGTTTTCTGGAATTTGTGTCAACCATCTGCCCAAAATGGCATGTTCCCAGCCGCTACTATTTTGCCAGAGTTGCTGTTCCAGCACTACATCACGACGTGCTGGAATTGCTTGGAAAAGCCTTGAAGCAGAGTGCTGTTCAGAGTATCCACCTGACAACAGACATGTGGACCAGTTGCCAAGCCACAGATTACATGTGCATCACTGCACACTGGATCTCTTTTGCGGGGGTTAGAGAACAGATATCTGCTGGTGTTGACGCTGCTGAGATTTTTCATGCCACTCGCAAACATGCAACTGTAGCCATGTTTGCCATGGAGAAATCTCATACTGCTGCAAACATTTTGGAAGAGTTTAACAGCAAGGTCTTTGAGTGGCTGCGCCCAAGAGGGCTTAACATTGGTTTTGTTGCCACAGACAATGGCAGTAATGTAGTTAGGGCCATGGAAGATGGTCGCTATTTCAGGGTCCCGTGTTTGGCACACTGCATTAACATTGTTGTTCAAGACTTTTTGAAAAATGAATCCAAAGTCAGCAACTTACTGGCCACCTGCAGAAGAATATGCACACATTTCAGCCATTCTTTTAAAGCCCGGAAGCAGCTGAGGGTCATTCAATGTGAGCATAAAATGCCAGTCAAAGCGCTCATCCAGGAGGTGCCAACACGTTGGAACTCAACTTATTATATGCTTGATCGTCTGTTTGAACTGTACATACCACTCAATGCTTATGTCATGCAAAGATTAGGGGAACCTACTGTGAGAGGCATGACCGTTGAGATGGGTCAATGGGACCTCATTAAATGCCTGACTGAGATGCTACTTCCTTTTGAGATATTCACATGTGAAGTCAGCAGGGAGGACTGTATTATGGGCCAAGCTATCCCATTGTTGCACATGCTAGAGCAACAGCTGAAGGAGGTGTCTGAAACGTACGCAGGTGTGGATGACAAACAAGACGCATATCATTTGGCGGAGACCTTAGCCGCTCGCTTATCTGAAAATACAAGGATTCAAAATAAAATTTTGTCACAACCACATTACATTAGTGCCACAATTTTGGATCCACGGTACAAAGTATTTCTGAACAGCAAGGCAGTAATTCCTTTTTCAGAAGTGGATGTTGCCAACTACAAAACTTTGATAGCTAAGGAAGCCACTATTTTCGAAAACGAACGGCTGTTAATTGCAGGCCCCCCACCCCAGGCCATAACAACAAGTACTAGAGGGCACCCAGAGTCAAGTTCTACTTCGGAGCCTGAGGGCAGTGCGTTTGCCTCTCAGCAGTCACCTACACCACCAATAACATCAACAACAGCAAGAACAGGATCATCCACAGTACAATCTGCAACTGATTGGTTTCTACGGCAGGGGTATGGTAAGTCCAGTGCTGATGCAAAGGCAAAAGAGGCCGAGCACATCGGAGCACCCCTGAACATTGAGCGGACGGTCCAGGCCTATCTGGATGACCCAACAGAGGTCTTCATGGATCGAAACCCATTGGTGTATTGGTATGGGAAAAGAAGCCAACGGACAGTGCTCAGCAGGCTGGCGATAAAGTATCTGGCGTCCCCTGTCGCAAGTGTCTCTTCAGAGCGTGTTTTTAGTGCTGCTGGTGCCATTGTAACTTCGAAAAGGACCAGTCTCTCGGCCAAAAGCGTGGAGAGGTTAACCATGATCAAAATGAATCAGCACTTTATACCACCGGATTACAAAATACGTGAATCACAGCAGGAAGAGGAGAGCGACTTGGATGACGTAAATAGTGCGTTACAGGACCTACTTCTGTACGAACCACCAGAGTTTGAGGACGAGCTCCTCTTCCCTGACAACTAGGCTTTCAAATTGTTACTTTCTTCCTTCCTTTATGTGTCTGTGTATCTGTCTTTCTGGTTCAAATCAAATCACAACAAATCCATCACTACCGTCTTCTCTTTTTATTTCCCTATTGGAGTTGCACGTCTGTTCATTTAACTGTCCACTCTTCAGAGTCCTGCTTCATCTTCCTGTCTCACTCTAGTACATTTCCATCAAGCCAGACATTGGAGTACAAGAAATGTTGCCTTTAACATTAACAGTCCCTCCATAAGAAGTGAAACGTGACTATAGCTATCCTCCGTTTTGTTTCCGAGCCGAAACTCATCATCACTGTCCAAAGGCTACAGCCTCGGCAGGCATCCAAAGCTCCTCACTGTCAGAACTTGGGCAGGCATCAAAAGTAAACTCATCACTGTCCGAAGGCTACAGCCTCGGCAGACATCCAAAGCTCCTCACTGTCAGGACAGAAGGTACTTGGCAGAGAAAGACAAGACTCTTCGAAGAAACTTGCTGACATTTGTGCAAACTCAATTGACCAGCAATGAGCGCTACCCAGGCCACGGCCCATCATCACAGTGCTGACCATGTGAAGCAACTTAAACTGTGACAAAGTGCCACAGATGAATAAGACGAAAACCGAAACAGCGAGACACACTCGAAATGAATGTGGACTGGAGTAATGATGAGGCTACTGCCCCGTAAAAAAAAAAACACACACCTGTCAGAACTAGGCATCTGATGAACTGACAGCCAAAGAGAAGAGCAAGACAGGTAATGATGGAATGCATTGGATGCTTGCTGACTCTGAGCGATTGCTGTTGTGTTTGTTGTGTTGATGTTGTGTTGTGCATGAAGTCGAACTCTACTCTACTAGTTAATCTACAAAGTGACTCAAGTGACACTCAATGTTTCCCTTCTTGTTGTTTAATAACCAGATTGTACTCCTACTACTGCAGGTGCAGGCCAATATCTGTTGCAATTTTTTAATATGGAATATGGACTTAATCGGAGTCACTACAGACTGAGTTGGAGTTGGACAACACGTACCACAACATGATGATGACCATACTATCTTTGCACGCAGTCAGTCAGTTGGATCGGAGATGATTCAAGGAATAACTGCGTTTCATGAAGTGGCATAAGGTAAACATAAACACAACAATTCAACAAGAAAGTAAACACAGCAGACCTACATGTCCATGTAGTGGTGGAGTCGAGTCAGTGTAGTTATGACTGACAGGGGCGCATTGATTTTGTCACTTAATTTTGAAAATGCTAAGTTGCTGTATATATGCCTTTTGTCTGGCTCTGTCAAAAATTAAGGTAAATGGAGGTTGGGTCACAGGCTGGTGCTGTGGTGGGCCTGTTCTGTCCTGTTGTTGTTGTAGCTTAATGCTGTAAACGGAATATACACGATATATCCAAGCCGCCTCAGTCTGAAAGTGTTCTCTCTTCTCTTCTTGGACTCCACCGTAATTGATGCTTTTTTATATTCATTGATTTTTCAATACCCCTTTTGTTTTTCCATCTAGACGTTACAGGCCGGCCTTTACCCTGTGCTATACTCGGAGACTCAACTCACATTTACCTTACAAATCCGCATCAGGAAGGCAACCAAGATTGATGTGCGGAGCATCCATGGAAGATAGGACCAAGAGGAAGGACGAGATTCAACTCCACAATTTGACCAGGATAATACAGTAACTTTAGTATCATTCATCTTTTAATTAATTGGAATCCTTTTTTCTCTTCAATCATTACGACTGTGTGTTGTGTGTTGTTGTTTGTTTGCTAATTGATCCCTACAACTATTTTTTACTTTTCTTTGCTATCTTTAAAAGTAAGCCCAGTACAACATGGAATTTGTGTCTCTGTCTGAGGGCATATATTACAGGCAAGGCAAATTGCATAGGATATACTGCTGCCCTGTACTGTCTTGTCTAGTAGGAGTTAGTAAGTACTACTCATTAACCATCAAGTTATCTTCATCATGCATGCATTGCCTTTTTCTCCCTTTATAGATTTTTGGGATAAGATCATGGTCGTCTGCCAAGATTGCGCTTTGCTTTTGTTGTCCATGCGTACTGTTTTTCTTTCTCAAACCTTTCCCCAAACTCCCCTTCCCATCCATTCATCAAACCCTAACCCTCTTCCCCCGGGCTGGGATTTATATTGAGGTGTGATGTGACTACATAAAATGTACACCAATTGATCACACGCTTGCTGGGGCAGATGTGGTAATAGCAACACTAATTAAATTTCAAGGCAGGGCGAGGAGCTTCTTCTGCTTGCCCACCCATGCTCAGTCTATGTGCAAGCCATCACCGGCTAATAGTACATCATAATTAATTGCCAGCATTGATTGGATTCATCATCAAACTCCTACCACACAGCAGTAAAGGTTACGAATTACGATTGTGTTAAGTTAAGTGACTCACTCGACACAACTACAGTTTGTAACTTCTTGTACTAGGCTGTCCCCGCCAACATTATGTTTTATTTGACTTTAGCAGTTGCAAATGCAATATTGTTTGTTTGGCAGTCTTCTTCTGTACTGTATTTGACTTCGTTCTACTACTCCTCCCACAGTCGCTTTCAGGCAAGTGACTGTCTCTTTTTTATTTTTTTAGCAAATGCTGCTGGCAGTGTCTACTCTACTACTACCACCACAACCATGGCATCTTCTCCATTCTCTTGGGAAACCATGCAGCCATCGCTGTGCCGAACGTAATCATCATCAATCACAGGTAAGATAAGTTTGGTGGGAGGTATAATGGACTAGGAGGAGAGACTGACAGTACTAGTAGGACAAATCACTCAGTGAGGGGTACCGCATCTATCTGTTTGTGTTACATCATCGGCAGATTATTTAAATCATACACTGGCTGCGGCCCTGCAGCAGCAATGAAAGAAACCATGTGACGTTAATTTGTAAAACAGTAACCCCCCACAAAACATTAACATTGAATGTTGAAGCATAAATATAATTTATTACCCTAACAAAAATAAACTATCCCACACCTGACCCACCCCTCTCCCTAACCCCAACCAATGTCCAAATCGAAAAAAAGTCCAAAGAATGTCCAAACCCCAATGCCCAATTCCCACCCACCAACAAAAGGAATAAAAAAGGGGCAATGCAACAGGGTCCTATTATATTCGGCGGGCTTTAAGGTGTTTGTCCACCAGAATTTTAACCCGCTCCTCGAGTTGCTCCTCTAGCCGTGCCACCCGGAGGAGAATCTTGCGTCGAAATGCCCTGCAGTGGCATCCAGGGTGGGGGACAGCAGTGCTGGTTGCAATCGATTTGTAGCGGGCGGCTGCCAGACTGCGGCGCCGTACCACTGGAGGTCTGGCCTGGCTGGGGCCCGGGGCATCGGACGAGGCTGCTGCTGCTGCCGCCTCCTCCTCCTCCGCCTGAGCCACCAGCCGCCGTACTCTGCACAGATGGCCTCCAGTTTCCGGTGCCGGGCCCTGGCTGCCAACTCCTTCCGGGATGGTTTGCCTTGGGAAGGAGTACTATCTATATCAAGAAAGAAAAAGAATATTGTTGTAACCAGTACTCTTAGCAAAACAGTAACACAAAATTAATTCAACACATAATGGCACAGTAGCACTAGCAAGAAGCACAGTACATAATATTTCTGGTATAATAATCTATCTATCCTCCCACTTCCTCGGCCTGTAACATTTGTGGGAGTTTTAGGCATTATACTAGCACTATGGACTCCAGTACACCAGTCTTCTTCTTATCTCTACTAGTTTAGCGAAATGACATAACCTGGTTGTAGCCGGCATGCCAGCTCGGTCATCTATGCTTGCACCCAAGACAAACATACGAGTCATCATGACGCAGACTCACGTTAGTTTGATTTACTACTGTATGCAGGCGGGGAAGCTCGTATTTATTTTTCTATTACGGGTGGCACTGGCCATACTCTCTCTGTTACATGAAGCAGGGCAATTGGTCAATTTCACTTTAACAGTGCCCTGGCTACTACAAAAAGGCAGATTATATATCTGATCCAATGATCATTGCTTTTATGGGACGACGACATAAGGTCAGTAGCGGTCGGTGGTGGGACTCGGGGAGTGCTGCCGGGCGGTGACGTAGGGAGGGGCAGGGTGGGGGGTAGTAAACTATGGATTACGGACAATTACAGGTAAGTAAACATATAAAGAAATAAAAGTAATTTTGTTGCGCCCACTGCATTGCTTTTGGCGGTGCAGTGCGCACAATGAAATTTGCTTTATTTATTTTTATGTTTACAGTAAACTTACCTGTATTTGGCCGCTTAATACATTGTTTACTGCTACCCCCCACCCTGCCCCTACCCACATCGGCTTTGCTACTGTGGCGCAGTTTCTTTTACATTCCCTTAAAACTAAAACTGTGCATCCCGTGACAGTCTCCACCTATGCTGTCTATGATGAATACATACAGGCATCCATCCATTCTAAGTAAATGTCAATCATTCTTCTTAATCTCTCCACAAACCTTACTTTGTTTCGCCAACAACAACCCAAGCGTCCACTCACTCCTTTGCTTGCCTTGGCTTAGAGTTTCACCCAAACACCGCTGATGATTCTTGCTATCCACAGTATCCACCCATACTGTGTCGCCCACCCAGGCAGGCATCCATTCTTCTTTCACCTTCCACCCATCCTTCAACAACACATGCATCTGATTCCTATCAGCCACCTATATCCATGCTTCCAACGTATCCTTCTCTGCCAGTCATCAATCATATTAAATCTCGCCCGTCCTTCCTCCTTCCACCCTTCTTTCCCTTTTTATTCAACACATCCATCAAGGTCATCTGATCTGACTTTTAGTCTCCTCCATAAAACTTTCACAGCTGAGTTGGAGTCAGATAGAAGAGGCCATTGGTTAATCAAGTCACGCTGGTAATGCTATTGCTACTGCATTGCTAATGCTAAGTAAAGGGTGTCTTCTCTTCTTCAACCGATGTATAATGTTCACTACAACTTCATACCTAATAAGTCTCAACAACAGTACAGTGAGTGAAGTCACTCAACACCCTTCCAGCTAGTGCAATGTCAATACGTAATGAATATAACTTACCATCGCCCGCCACTGCTGCTGGCTCACCCCCTGTAGCTCCTGCAGGTGCCGCATCTCCTTCCCCCTCCGGAATGGCCGAATCGCCGCTGGCCCCGCCGGCACTGGTGGTCGCTACTACACCTAGATAAAAACATGACACATTTTTAGATGCCTGTGTACACCTCCCCTATTTATATTTCTTCTTTTTCACTAGCAAGATTGAAAAAAAAAGTTAATACATACATATTATTATACATCACATTCAGTAGTCCAAATCGGGTACTAGAGTCAGTAGACACTAGTAGTGTTATGGTCCCTAGGGTCATTATTTATTATACTATACTCTACTCTTTGCAAAGTTAGCCTGAGTCATGCAACCATTTTTCACTTCATGTCTTTTGCGCATGTTACCTCGCAGCTTGTTGTGCAGTAACAGTAAGACGCCTTTTTTAGCCCACATGAGCACATACAGCTACTGTCTGAGCGTTGCGTACAAGAGGTCGAAAAACAAGCCACTTTGTTATGGAGTTCGGTTAGTCCGTATTGCTTAGCCATAAGTAACATGTTACACTTTTTGGCAGGACTGACAAATGCTTGCATTATACTATCTAACGCGCACCATTTTTCTCAGGCAGAAGATTTCCTTCTACGAACCAGAGATTTGCAGAGCTTATGAATGATGCATGATGTAACCAGTAATTCTACGTTCTACGGTGAGGAGTCTCCCAGAATTCTCACAGATCTTTTGTCTTCTAAGTTCTATCATCAATCATCATGCACTTGTTGTAACAATGTTTATTGTTTTAATCTTATGCATTTAGCTGTTGGAGCTGGCTGGAGTACACTGAATTTTATAGAACAACATACAGAGCTTGTTAGTTGAAAATAAACCTTTTAAACTTAAACATAGACTCTGTGGTATTTGGTGTGGTGGTGGTGGAGGTGGTGGACTTACATGAGTAAGTGAGCGAAAGGGTGTTATATTATGTTCTGGGTTGTGTAATCTCATTGGGTATCTTCGGGTGGGGGTTCGGGGACCTAATGAGAGTGAGACACTACACTATAGCTAGTCGTTCAGGGGATTGTGGGTTCACTTCTGACTGAGGTGTGAGGAACGTCCAAGTTCCAAACTTCCATCACCAACATCCTATTTCCTTGTGCATAGTTCTGCATGGGGCTGTACAGAATCCACACATCAGTATAGTATGTACTATATCCTATCAAAAATAGTCAAATATCTGGTTGGGCATTTTGTTTGTGGTAATTGTCAAAGCCTCAAGTTTAAGAAGCCTAGAAGAGGACAACCGAAAGGACTGGACTCAGCTATTGGTCAATCGGAGTTTTATTCAAAACCGTACAATAAAGAGTGGCAATGCAAACTGGGCAAGCTTAGCGACAGACTAATAATAGTAGTAGTACAGACATTCATAGCAGAGGCAGTTAGAACTTAGAGGCAGGGATAACCAGAATTTAGAAACAGATAGTCAAGTCAAGATCAAAGAATCTTTTGTAAAAAATAGAATTAGGGAGTGGAACCATAATTAATAGTTCTGGAAAAATAAGGTGCAGTAAAAGTTAGGGCAATATAAATGTTAATATTAACCAATGGAGGACTTACTGGGACCAGCAGCAGGGCCCTCGGTAGAGGAGCGGTCCTCTGGTGGTTGTCCCGCCGACTCGGACCCCGTCTTCTTGCCCCTGGGTGCTGCAGATCAGTGATCATGTAAGATATAATAAAGAAATACACAAACCTTAATGATTGCTGTGAAACAAATAAATTATCTAAAAAAACGCTCAAAACGTTTTAGGAACCAAAAATTGCAATAAAATTGACCTATCTAATCCGATCGACTCCTGGCTTGCGGGATTCACGGTCACGGACAGTCTACTTATTTGGGAACACTAATTCAGTGTTTCATTCGGATTGATTCAAATTAAATCCAGAACACTAACTAAGCCTAAGTACCACCTGACCTAGCCCACCTATTCCAGGCGGGCCAATTGTTCATTAAGTCTGCATTTCCATTTTTTATTGCCCTCATAAATGCATATATGAGAAGGAGGACACATGCATAAATTGGTGCATAATGCATACACCAAATTGTTGGTTGGTTAAGTCTGATGTTCTGCAGCTGACTGACACTGCTAAGCTTACCACTCACTAAACAAACTACAAAAGGTTCTACTAGTAAGGACTGGGGTAAGCAGCACTCAGTGACAGAGGATGCGTCACGCAGACCGCTCAAAAATTATCAACTAATAACTAAACCTACTAACAAACTATCAATCCATCCACCACTATTTAACAGGAGGACAAAGGAAGGACTAGAGTCTCTCTAGAAATAGCATTACCTAACTGAAGTTCTCTAAAGTAAACTCTTACATAATAATAAGGACAAGCGAGCGCAAAGTTGCAAACAAGTAAGAGTAGCACCCAGCACCTGTGTCCTATAATCACAGAAGATTTTGAAACGTAATTTACCTGCAATGTAAGCAGCAGTATTCTTGTTATTTGTAAAAAATGTATACACAAATCACAATACTTATACTACTATATATATTAGCTACTCACCAAGCCCCACGACCTCGACACCTAGCAGGTCCAACAGGTCCTGCTCCCGGTCGAGGATGTCTGACCACCGGTGGGCCAGCTGGTTATGGGTGCGCCGGACCCCTGAGCAGCGAAACACTGCCCGGCACACCTTCGCCCACCGGTGGTGACGCTCCTGGGTCGGGTACCCGGAGCCTGGCCTGCCGCCTGCTGCCAAGGTCAAGGGGAGGTGGCGCTGAAGAAAAAAAACAAGGGCGGCCACCTCCGCCTCAGTAAAAAGCTGGCGGGCTTGCACCCCTGCAGGGCGCAGTCTGCCGCAAGGCAGGCGGCGGCTCTTGGGCGCACGCGCCTTGCCCTTCGAGCCGTCACTGCTGCCCTTCGCCATGGTTCTGGGGTGGGACTGGGAGGAGGCGGAAAAGAAAAGTTAGAAGGGAAAAATAAAGTTAGGGAAGAAGTAGGAGCTTAAAGAAGAAAGTTATATAAAACAGTCGAAAAGTTAAAAAAACACAGTAAAAAGTAGAAAAAAATGAAAAATATAGACTTAGGCAGAGAGAGAACATGCAAAAAGCGTCGCGAACACATATGACGCGTTCCCGAACATGAAATGCGCATCGCGAGCACGCTATACGCGACCCGGAACAGGAAATAAGGCATCGCGAACGGGCGGGACAAGTGAAAAACAAGATGGCCGCGCCCATAGGCATGGGTAAGTTCGCGCCCCGAGCATGCAAACAGCATCCCGAACACGCACAACGCGTTCCCGAAGAAGAAAAACGCATCGCGAACGGGCGCGACAAGCAGCTACGCACGCTCGCGAAGCTATGCGTAGCTGGCGTAGCGCTCCGACGTCTTCGCGTAGCTTCGCGTAGCGCGACTACGCGAACTACGCCCTATAAGTTCTATTGGTAAATTATGAATGATACATAGGTATAACAATGGAGCCATTTGTCTGTTTAAGCCGATTGATGCTGAATTAAATAATATTGACCTACAGGCATTTGCACAACACTTTTTGTATGTACATGGATGCATGCAATTTTTCCATGTTTGGGAAACTTTACTTACATGACTTGCTACGGGATGCCAGAGTAGGAGCCAAGGGGGTTTTCGGCACTTAGGATCCCCAAGGACCACCAGGAACTCAAAGATCCAGCAGCAGCAGCGCCAGGAGTCCCCATTGCAGAGTCAATGCAAGGGGGCCGGGCCTAACGTCAGTGCTACAAAGTGCATCCAGCAGCGCCACAGTGCGGGACACCAGAGGTGGAGCCAAGGGGATCTTTGGCACTGAGGAACCCCAAGAACCACCAGGGACTCAAGAAGACAGCAGACCCATTGTCAGGAGCCCTCGTTGCAGAGTCGCTGCAAGAGGGCGGGGCCTACCATCAGCACTACAAAGCGTATCCAGCAGCCTCGTACCACCAGACGCATACAGGCCAAGCCCAGGCAAAGCCTGGGCCAAAGGTTGGCCTATCTGCACCCAGTAGCGGTCCGTGGTAGGAGTCCCGCCGGGCGGTGACGTGGGGTGGGGGAGGGGCAGGGTGGGGGGGTAGTAAACCACGGATTACGGCCAAATACAGGTAAGTAAACATTTAAATAAATAAAACGAATTTCGTTGTGAGCGCTGCATTGCCAAATGCGATGCAGTGCTGTTATATTGCTTTATGCTTCTTTGGAATGGTAGGTATGTAATGTAGTCTGAGCATGCTAGAATGTTAAGTGGGTAGAGTTCTAGATGAGGGAGAGCGCCCACAGTTGTCCTGGAGGACAGTTGTGTCCCTGGCTCTCACCTGTTCCCTATTACTGGTTTATAATAAAGCCTCTTACTTCAACTACAATATCGTCAGATTCCGTCATTACAAGTGCGCGCAACGAAATTCGTTTTATTTATTTAAATGTTTACTTACCTGTATTCGGCCGTAATCCGTGGTTTACTACCCCCGCCCCACGTCACCGCCCGGCCGGCACTCCTACCACGGACCGCTACTGTCTGCACCCATCCGTGACCGATCGAGACAGGGCTGGGCCACCCGCATAACATTTTCTCTTCAGGGGTAAGTATTTGTTTCCTTTATTCAGGCTCTTTATTACTTTTGACTTGTACACATGCTGACTACACTGGAAAGTAGGATCCCATCTCTCCTGAGACTATTGCTTTTTAAGCACGAGGGATCCATCAGTGGCTTTTTTCAATGATTGTTCTAATGGATTAATCGATTGATTAAGGTGTGACTTTGCCCTCCAGATAAAAACTGGGCACATAAGCGGAAGGGGTACCACTGAGTTGCCACCTTAGGAAAGTCAATGGTTGTATGCTCTTGTTATACTGTTCCCCATAGGTATGGGGGCCCTCTCTGCTTTAACTGCCCACCCTAAAAAAATAGTTAAAAGAAAAATGGCAAGGGGGAACCCCACACCGGCCTTATCAACTCCACCCACAAAGTGTACTACAATTGATCGAATGTTGGAAAGAACTTTAGGGGTCTGAAGCATGGAGATTGAACTCTCAGAGAGAAGGCTGTCTATGAATCTTGGTTCCATTTTGGTAGACACACCCCTGGTTATAACTGATCGCTCGACTCCTTCCAGTGTACATAATCCAAACATGGACATATTGCTCCAAATATGTGCCAAAAGGCCTCAAATAGTGTGCTCACTTGAGTTGATGATATTCAAAATTCACCCTTGAGCCCATGTCCAAGGCCAAATAAAAAAGCAAAAAGGTCAACTAACTGGACAAAATAACTGGCAACACACAGAGAGCATCTAAAACATCACAGAGGAGACGCGTGCCAGTAACACAGGGGACCGATAAAGATACCTCAGGTTCTTCCACAGCCCATGACGTTGAGCCATTATTTACTGATCAAAGCTTACTTGATCATTTCTGTGAGAGGTGTTTTGAACGTTTTAAGAATCTGATAAAATTGGAACTCTCTCCCTTGCTTGCATGTCTTGACCAAGTAGAGCAGCAATTTACAGCTATGAAGAATACGCTGACCTGTAAATATTTTTCATCTGCCGATGTCCTCCCCGGGCAACTGAGGGGCAGGCGCCCCAAGATCTGAGGGCACCAAATAATGAACCCGGCCGTAATACAGGCTCCTATAGAGAAATGGGGGGGTGTAAATCCCTTCACCCTTTGGCAGGCACCCCATGGTGCCTGCCACACAGTGCTGGGTTTTACAAGGGGGTACCCTAGGTACCCCTTTGACCACCAGCCGTAGACCGCGGAGGCAAGTGGGCCCTGCTAGGGGCCCTCAAAGTCATTTTGTGACAGCCTTTCCATGTTGGAAAGTCCAGCACGGAAAGGCTGTTGGAAATCGTAATCCCAACGGCAGAAATGCCGTCCATAGGGGATTATGGTGCAGTTCCAACCAGCCAGAAGACTCCGAGAGCCGGTCGGAACCAAGTCGGAATGACCAGCCGGTTTACGTTCTGACCGCCGACTTCGTCATTGGGCGGTCGGACTGCAAACTGACCATGTGGGTAGGAAAGTCTCCGCCATGGTCAGAAAGCTTCCGACTAGCGGTCAGAAGCTTTCCGACCAACATTGTAATAGGCCCACTTATGTTGTTCTGCGAATTTTATGAAGACATGAGATTACGTGTCCTACACCCACTATTTTTATCGCAACAACTCATTTATCATTAAGAGGCTTTTAAATTTGGGAAAAGGCAAGATGGCTGCCGACTGACATCAGTGAGAGTGGCTCCTGACCCTCTCTCCCGGAGACCCTGCGAAGCTAACAATGTGGTGATTTATAGCAAAAGACTGCTATGCGAACCCAGGTTCACCTGGCGGAGTACGTGGCGAAGTTGATGCGGGCGATTTGCCGAGGCTCTCCGTGCAGGATTGGCGATCAGCTCGCACTCGTGGTGGTGGTGCCCTGGGTGATATTACGGGAGTGCGGCATTCGTCTGAGAAGACGGAAAAACAGTGCTGTGATGGGGCCGAAAAGTCAGCGTGCTGCTAAGGATGCCGCGCTGAAAGAAATACAGAAGGAGAACCCGAGCCTCCCTGGTCCGGGAAAGTATGGTGGTCTGTCTCGGCGGGTGTTGAATCCGGCGAGGAAAGATGGTGATCCCGTTAATAAAGGAACGAGCGGGGCCGCTGAGGGACGCGGTAAATCAAGGATTGTGGGGCCGGCGTAGACGGGGATGGAGAGTTCCCTGCGCCAAGCGACCCTGGTCAAAACTTTTGCGGCGGTAGCAGCCACGGAGAAAGCTGCTCTGGAGAAAGCTGCAGGCGGGGGGATAGAGATCGGTGTGCGCGGGAATGGAGATGCTGGATTGGCCCCGCCCGCAACAGCAACACTGAGGCAATCCGATCATGGCCTGACGGAGTATCAGGCATTGGTGGAGGCAGAGGTGGTTGAACTCGACCTGCAAGTGGAAACAGGAGCACAGGAGATCATTGATTGTCCTGAGGTGAGCTTGACGAAGGAAAATGAAAAAGGAGAAGTTGATAGGCAAGTGACTGCCCATCTTGGTGAACTGTTGGGAGAAACGGATATATCTCATCTGCAAGGGATAATGAAAGTACAGACTATGTCTATAATGGATTCAGAGATGGGTGCGGCGAAAGCGAGTACTGCTGGTTTGGTCATAAATCCTGCGCAACTGAAAACACTATTAGGCTCCCCTGAAGGGGATAAGTTCTTTTCATTAAATGACGATACTGATTGGTCACTCAGAAGGGGAGAGAATTCCGAGGAGGGTACAGATACAGACTCGGGTGATTCACCTACACTTCAGGGGGATTTCCGCTCCAAAACCCGCAGGCCCAAACATAGATCCAAAAGAGGTACTCTTTCGAGTGATACAGAGACAGCACGTAAATTAGTTTGGGATTATTCAGCTACAAGTCAGACTTACCAAGATGAGGCTAGGGGGGATGCATTGGGGGGCTCTGGTGGTTTGGTCAGGGATACACCTACAACTACACCTATACCTTCGTTAGAACTTGTATATGCTACCTTGAAGCAGATGCAAGGAGAAGCTAGAGTAGAGAGCCGGCGGGCCCAGGCGTCTACCAAAAAATTACAAGGGTGTCTACGGAGAATGAACAAGCTACATTCAGAGATGGTGGAAAGAGTTGTTCATGTTGAGCAAAGGACAGAAGCTCTCGAGGAGGATGTTGGAAGGCTGCAAAACTTTAAAGGTGCGCATGATAAGATATCTGAAAACATGATGTGGAAGATGGAGGACTTTGAAAATCGGCAACGCCGCAATAGTGTGAGGTTGCTGGGCATTGTCGAAAAAGGTGAAGGGGAGAACATTATGTCTTTTGTAGTGGCTCTCTTAAAGGGTGCGTTCCCGGACTTAGCACAGTGGAACTGGGAGGCTGAAATTCAGAGAGCGCATCGTTTCCCCTTCACCCAGAAGAAGAACAAGGGCGCTGGGCAAGAAGGGCGACCAAGAGCCATCTTGATCTATGTGAGCAATTTTCTTCTTAGACAGGCGCTCATAGACAAGGCAAAGCCAGACTCCAAGAGGACTTATGATGGACATACTTTTTTCACTAGGCCGGATTTTTGCCATGTCACTGTTGAGAGGAGGTGGCGACTCCGACAATTAATTGCACCCTTTCAAGAGGCTGGTTGTGAAGCTTATTTGCTGTTTCCTTCGCGACTTAAGGTTATAAAGAATGGGCGGGTCAGAATGTTTTTTTCTGAAATTAAGGCACAAGAATATTTGGGGGAGGTAAAGGAGGCTAAAGGGAAGGTCTGAGTGGGATAAGTTAATGCTTCCCGATTTTGCACTGGTGGACATCCCTTCCCAGCGCTTACCGTGCTGTTCTCTTTATTTGGCTTTAACGTATGTCTTTGGCTACTAGCGGTTACCACAATATATTAAGTAGAATTATTTTGAAAGAAGGGTTGATGGTGGGGGGGAATCAGGGACCACTCGAGGTGTTAGATTTGGTCTCCACACATAGGTCCGCTGGACCTATTTGCCTGTGTGGGATGGTGGGGAGGTTGGGGGTGGTGGGGGGGCTCAGTGGGATGGGGACGTGGGAGGTGGGAGGGGGGGTTGGGAAGGTGAGGGTAAAAGTAATGCACAGCTTGATATGAAACAAAAAAATGGGGGCAGACTCAATAAACAATATTGCACAAAGGAAAGTTTAAGGAAAGCTTTAAAGATATCAAAAGTTGAATTCGGACAACAAAATGAATATAAGTAAACATAAATAACACTTGATGAATTTGCGTGTTGCATCTTTGAATATATGTGGTTTAAACGACTTAACTAAGAGACAGAGAGTCGCTATAACTTTGAGGGCACTCCACATCGATGTGCTTTTCCTTCAGGAAACTCATATAGAAGGCAGCCGCGGCAAGGTTTTAGAACAGCTAGGTTTTGAGTTAGTAGTTAATACCAATCAAGGCACCAAAACAAGAGGGGTGGCTATTATGTCCCGGGGGCAAGGTGTTATGATTCGAAGGAAAGTGGCGGATAAATGGGGCCGGTGGGCTTTGGCTGAAGGTTGGATAAATGGGGTTGCTTTCACAATATGTTCTGTCTATGGTTCAACGGGAGATGATCCAGAACAATTTGAATTCTTGGATGTGGAGCTAGCCTCCTGGCCCGCCCCGGTGATAATGTGCGGTGACTATAACATTAATGGTATGGGTGGTCTCTGGGGGGAAAATGGGGGAGGTTATAGGGGCAGAAAGAAGAGGGTATATAAGGCGCTTACTAATTTGGTGCAGAATAACGCACTCCGGGATGTATGGGTATCCCTCCACCCTAAAGATCCGGGTAGTACATATTTTTCGGCGCCTCATCAGGTATTGGTGAGATTGGATTATTTTTTTGTCACATATTCTTTAATATCTAGGTGTAAAATCGAGAAATACCCCCGATTGCTCTCGGACCATAATCCGCTAGTGCTTACTGTTAATCTAGGGGAAACCTAAGCAAGTGAGGCCTTGGACATTTGAGAGAGGCTTATTAAAGGATCCTGAATATATAAGGCATATAACCGAATGGATTCAGACATTCTGGGAGATTAATAGGGCGAGTGCTAGCACCGGGGTAGTATGGGACACCTTTAAGGCTGGAGTTAGGGGTGAAACAATGAGTTATAGCCTATTCAGACGTAAGAAGGAAAATCAGAGGGAGAAGGCGCTGAATAACAGATTGAAGGAGTTAGAGGAGGATTTGGCAGTGGGGGTTAGCAGGAATGACTCTTTGGATGGGATTTTATTCAACTTAGCTCTGACGAAAGCTGAATTGGGAGATTTAGCTACGGCTAAGGCGGCAGAAAGGTTTTTAACTAGAAGGGAGCACTGCTATGAGTACAATGAAAGAATTGGGCATACCCTGGCAGTGCGATTGAGGCAAAAGAGTCTAGCGGCCGAGATTAGAGGGGTTTTAGATGCCAATGGGAGAATAGTAGAAGACCCGCAGGAGATTCGGGAGGTTTTTCGCCTCTATTATGAAAAACTTTACTCCGAAGATAAGAGTAAACAATTGGTTTACAAGCAGGCGCACAGCAAGAATTATTTGAGTACAGCAGGTTTGCAAGGTGTAGATGTTAGTGATAGAGAAGTACTGGCGAGAACACTAACCCTAGATGAGACTTTGGAGGCACTCCGAAGTCTTCCCTCCGGGAAAGCAGCAGGACCCGATCAGATTCCAGTTGAGTTTTATAAAGTCTTCGTTGAAATAATAGGGCCGGATTTACTGGAAACAATGTGTCAGGCTCAGCAGGGGAGCTCAATTCCTGATTCATGGGGAGGGGCAGATATTATACTATTTTTAAAAAAGGGGAAGCCCCCGGAAGAACCCGGTTCTTACCGGCCGATAACACTTATGAATAGTGATGTTAAAGTGTATTCCAAGGTATTGGCAACTCGGCTGAATAAAATAATCGGGAACTTAGTTCATCCGAATCAGCATGGCTTCATACCCGGCCGGGGGACAACGGAACATATTCGTAAGGTTATTACACTGTTTAATGCAGCTGAGATCTCAGGAGACCCTATGGCACTGATTTTGCTAGATGCCGAAAAAGCATTTGATAGGGTCTCCTGGGATTACCTCTGGGAGGTATTGAACACGTTTGGTTTGGGCTTTGACTTTATTAAGGCAGTGCAGGCCCTGTATAAAGCTCCAATGGCTCGATTGAGAGTTAATGGGGGATATACGCTACCTATGAGAATTAACCGTGGTACACGGCAAGGGTGTCCATGTTCGCCCTTCCTGTTTGCTTTATATATTGATCCCCTGATTAGGAAATTAGAGACTAATAACAGTATTAGACCAATTAGATTTCATGAGCTTGATGCTAAGATAATGGCATACGCAGATGATGTCGCCGTGGTAACCCCAGATCCAGCAGCCGCTTTAATTGGTATAGAGCGTGAAGCAGAAGCTTTTGGCTTAATAGCTGGATACAAGCTAAACAGGGCTAAGACCCAAATTGTTTTAAACAAGGAGGTTCAATTTGATGATCTACGGTTGGTTGACTCAGTAATATACTTAGGCATCAATATAATGCCTGATTTGGGGAAAATAGTTGGGGAAAATATTGGCCCAATTATTACCAAGGCTAAGAAAGACTTTGATCGTATAAATAATCTGCATATGTCGATCATGGGATGCTGCAACGTAGTTAAGATGGTGTTCTTACCTAAAATATTGTATGTGTTTAGAGCTATACCGTTAGAATTTGAGAAACATTGGTTTGGGCTCCTGGAACATATGGTGAATAGGTTTATTTGGGCGCATGGCAAAACCAGAAGAGCTTTGAGATTTATGACCTTGCCGCGAGACAGGGGGGGCTGGGCAGTCCCTGATTTCAGATTGTATTATTGGGCGGTGGCTTTGCAATATATGATTAGTTTGCTGGGTGGATGCAAGGTTGATTGCTGGACTAAAACAGAGTCCTCCGATCCGTACCAATACCTGCTAGGAAAAAAAGCTAAGAATTGTTTTATGAAATTTAAGAACCTAGCTATTTTAAAAAGACAAGGTTTAAGACGTTAAATGCTGGACGGCACTCAAGAAGAGTCTGGGCCTTGGGCGAATCCATTTCTACACTCAGCTATATAAGAACCCTTCCTTCCCGGGGATTTTTGCAGATACAACTATGAGGGAATGGGATGAGTGTGGAATACGGATGATTGGTGATCTGCTGGGGCAAGATGGGTTAAAAACATTTAATGAACTACAAAGTGTGTATGGTTTAAGCAAGAGGAGCTCTTTTAAGTAATTGCAATTAGCTAGCTTTGTAAAAGGGAAAAAGGGGGACCATATCATTTTGGAAGAATCAGAATTATGGATAATATTCGATCAGGGGAGAATTGCACTATTAGGTGGATATATGCGGAACTGAATCTGCTTAAACCAGATGATCTAGATAAGCATGGGGGAAAGTGGGCTGAGAAGCTTGATATTGATAGTGATGATTTTCTCGATTCCCTTGAGCTAGGTAACACCATTTTGTGTTCAGCGGGACTCCAGGCGCAGCACTATAAGACTCTCTTCTCTCTATATATCACACCAGCTAAAATTGCGCAATGGGGGGGACAAGAGGGGATTAGATGTTCCCGGTGCGGTAGTTTAGCAGCGGACGCAATACATATGTTTGCGACCTGTCCGCAACTGGAGACTTTGATTAAGGAGATAGAAAAATGTATTAATCAAACTCTGAAATTAAGAGGTTCCCTATTGCCTGCTTTAATGTTGTTAGGGGTGAGAAATTCTGGTCTTCAAGACCCAACGAGGTATTTCTGGTTCGTTGCTATGGCTGTTCTACGTATATGTATTTCTTCAGCATGGTTGGATCGGGTTGCCCCTACTTTTCAGCAATGGTTAGCCAAACTACTGTCTATTTATAACCTTGAGAAAGGAATATACGAGAGGAGAGGTAAAAGAGGTAGGAAGCTTGGTAGGACAATATGGGCCCCTATTTATAGCTGGAAAAATGAAATGAGCAATTAATGTTGTCCCAGTTTACAGAATGAGCTGTATATTATTATGTTATGGCTATAATAATGAATTTTTGTTGTATTAATTAACTGGGTTGACCCCCTAAGTATCATAACGTGTAATGAATTTTGATTCTGTGCATTTAAAAATTTAATAAAAATATTTAAAAAAAATAAAAGAGGCTTTTAAATTTGTATGTAATATGAATGATACCTATACTTGTTGCACAATCTTGACATATATTAAGTCCGCACTTAGGAGGCAGAAGTCACTCAGACATCTAGAAGCATTACACTTTGAGGAAGACTAAAGTAATATCTAGATTAATATCTTTGCCTATTTTGCAAAAATGATGCTTTTGCTGATTGTTTTATTCTTTATTGTGTTCTGTATATGTTTTCCTCCGATTGTGAGTGTCACAAACTGTGCCTCGAAGCATCTTTTGATATATTTGCCTGTAAATTATGGTATCAGTGCTCTTATTGAGCTTTTGATGGACCATATGAGAAAGCTGATATAAATGGCCATCACAGTGTTTGATTGAGCTATTATTTTTGTCTGCACATTAGACAGTTTACCCAATGAAGCTAATTGTAACAAACCTTGCTTGAGATGTAATTCCTCTGCCCAAATTTGCACTAAATTACTTTTTAACTTTTCTTGTACTGGTATGAGTTATCAGCCTGTAATGTAACCTCTATGCACAAATCTGTACTAAGCTTTTTTATTATTTTATATTGATTTTAACATGAGAAATTCGTTAATTATGTATCACATGCTACTGTTTTTATTCTCTTATGGATAACTGTATAAACCGAATAAAGATTGGCTGAATGATTGATCAACTTGCTTCTTACACAATTTATTTAGCATGAGGTAGTTTTGATTTTAATCGCAAATATAGTGTGATACTTTACCTTGGTGTTTTTTAACATAGAATATTGCCTGCTGTCTCACAACTTGATAAGCGTATAAATAATCATCCTGTAAGCCTTTACTTTGCTAAACTGAGAGGCAGCAAATGTAGTTACTTGAGAGAAAACCTTAGTTATCTATCAGATTAAAGAACAATGTAATTGTGGCTTAATAACTTTGTGTATATTTAAACTTTTAATGTTGTGATACCTGGAGGTTTGCTGCCCTTTTCTCTTTTTGTTTCACATATGTACCTAGAGTCCTTAAGATTTTTTCCTGAATTGATACCATACTTTCAGTGCATCCCAGACGTGGATTGTTGATATGCACATTCCTTTCGTTCTCCTAGTACTCTCGTCAGCCTCATATACTGCCATGTGGAAAACATATGCTTAGGATAAAATAGTTTTTTGGGCAACTTTGAATTTATTTCGAACATTTCTACAATCACTGACTTGTCACACCATTGCACATACACATGTTAACTACATTTATATGGTGTGTCCATTGTTCTTAGATTTCAATTATTGTTTATCCACATTATTTGTGAGTTGATGTACATGACATTGCAGATATTGTGTTTTTTTGTCTCACACAATGTGACATGACAGAGTGTGTCTCATTGTGGGCATTTTCAACTTTCATTGTGCAATCTGTGAAGTCATCCCACAATGGAACATCAGTGGCTATATGTGTGAGTGAAATACTAACACTCTGTGTACATGACACAGTATCCAAAAACAAACATAGAGAAGTCTTAATGTCATAATTTTGAATTAAATTGATATATTAAATAATCCGTTTTCCTTACTAATAAGTAAGCCAATCCCATATCTGCCCTTCTCAAACCCCTCATTGATGGTACTGTGCCAAAATATGTATGCATCATGGGAACTTCCAGGATACTCCACAAGGACATTGGTAAAAAGTCCATGATGATCGACTATTGCCTGGACATTTATAGAGTATTTGTGCTTCCGGATTCTAAACAGGTGTGCAGTGGCTGCAAGGGGAACAAATTGTACATGTGTGCAGTCAATAGCACCAAGCACATTAGGTAATCCAGCAACCTTGTAGAACCCTTGCTTTGTAGCTTATTGTTGTTGGCCGGTTTTTGGGAAGAGAAGATACTGTGGTGTAAGTTTTATGATGCCATCCAAAAAGAGGGCAGATATGCTATCTTGCTGATGTACTTTGAAAAAATCCAGAGGTCAACATGTGCAGAACTTTTGACATGTGCTGGGATTGCATTTTCCCTTGCAGTTGCTGGCTGAATACTTTGCGATATCTTCTCCAATAATTCCATGATACTCTCCATCTTCAGTCTGTAAAACTGGATGACCTCCTCCTCCCTGAGATTAATGAGGGATATACGTTTACGGAATACGGAATACATGCTTCTTCCTCCTTTGCTACCTTCGTTGTTGTCTCCTACCTACTCCGATTGCAATTTGACTACCTCCAGAGCATAGTTGAGCTTGACAAAGTGTACTGTGATGGTGAAGTTTTTATACTAAAGGCACAACGTCATTTCCTACGCCTGCACTGGTGATGTGAAGCATTCTGGTGCATTTCTATCATTGCATTATACTACGTGGTGATGCATGATGCAGTGGAATGATGATAAACCCCACTGCATTACATTTGCATTAAAATTTACAAAGGAACATCTACATTTTATAAATGATTTGCTGCGTGATGCAGGCAGATTCAGCATAGCACTTGAACATTGCAATTGCCTAGAAACAACGCAGTTGTGCTTTTGCGTTGCTTTATAAATTTGACTTACTGCTTGCTTTGCCTTGCGTCACACTGCGTGACTCAAGGCCGACACAAACCCTTGATAAATATGGGCCTGAGTGAGCAGACACCATATTAAAATTTTCGAACCCGGGCTTGTTAGTGGAGAAGTAGTCAGGCCTTACTAGATCATCTGGAAAAGAGCATTAAGAAAGTGCTTCCATTGAAAAAAAATTTGTATTGCACGTTTCGCCTTGTGGGAAATCTTATGCTCAATTCAGTTAGCATGAGCTGATTAGGCTGGCACACAAATGATCAATGGTGATCTGTTTATTATGAAATGTTATCATAAAGGCAGTAGTCCTAACATGTTTTTTGTACAAAGCACATTCTTAAGAAAATAGGCCTTTAAATGTGGATTGTTTTTACACTGTGCTATCATCTTTAGACAGATATTTCATTTCCGATATAGTTCCACATGCTACTGTAATAGGAAATATTTCTGGTGTTGTGTACTCCTCTGGCACACCCTGAGAATAGACAATGTATACTGTGATAATCTTTGTTAACATTGTATAGTTTGCCAAATGTAATTGTGTACATATTTGTCATTTTAGGACTGTGTGACTGATGCTTTTAAAAAAAAAAATTTTATTCAAGTTTCCTATATAACAACAATCAGGATAATATATTCAATGCAGCATAACATTTGATATTTTTGTATTACATTCCATATCAATATAATTGACATTGACAGCTTGAATCAGAATTTCTTTTCATTTACTGAAGTGATCTGTGCATTCCGCATCCCATTATCATGTCAAGGATCCCGCCCTATGATGTTACACCCAACATCTCTGGTTCCTCATTATCTGACAACCCTGAATGTAATTGCAGGGCACCTCAGGCAGGTGTCTGTCCATAACCTCTGATTTAATCTACATGCTATCTTATGTAGTTCTCTCGCTGTTCGCCCCCGTTGGTTGTAGTGGATTACTCAGTAGGCTTGTTCTCAAGGGATCCCATATATCTTTCGGCCTGGAAGCTAGTGGAAGTAGTTCTGCATATGTCAATGACTGTTCTTGACAGAATAAAAGGTCCTGGATCCATTCCTTAAACTTGAGCACCCTTCCCCTGCACCATATACAGGCCACCCTCCATTTGGCTAGCAGTAACCCCAGCTCTATCCTACCTCTACTTCTTCGGTATATCCCAGTAGGGCTGTGATTGGTAAAGCAAGCAAGGGGGGCCCAATCATTTGCTCCATTTCGCTGAACACCTGCTGCCAGTACTGGTTGATCACACAGTCCCACGCTAAGGGCCTGTTTCCGATGCATATGGAATGGCTCCGACCCTCAGTCAGAGCCATCCTAACCGCATCGGACCTGCCCGTTCGGATTCCTCTCTGACCGAGCCATTCCATAGGACTCAGTCAGAAAGGAATCCGACTTGGTTTTCTGGATGGCTTATGATGGGCTCGGAAAGCCCGTCCGCCATCCGGAACCCCTTCAGTACTCCCCCGGCTGGCTCTTTCCGGCCGAGGGAGTACGATAGCAGTTTCCCACTGCCTTTCTGTGCCGGCCTTTCCGACACAGAAAGGCAGTGGGAAACTGTCTTTGGGGGCCCCCAGCAGGGCCCCCATTGGTGCGAGGCCAGTGAATGGCAGCCTACGGGGGCACCAATGGTGACCCCCTGTTGATCCCCACACCCAGTGGCAGGCACCTTGGGGTGCCTGCCACGGGGTGCAGTGATGAACTGCACCTCTGCACTTAACGATGCACCATGCATTCCATTCGGAATACATGCTCCCATTGTTAAGTATAGGATTGCGACCGAACAGGGTTCGGTCGCATCCTACTTGCATGTTTGGAACCGAGGACAAGAGGTCGTTCAGTTCCAGTTCATGACCGATGTCGGACGGACTCCGGTCCGTCCCACATCGGAATCGGCCCCTAAGTGTAAGACATCTGCAGACTCCATCCTGCAGCGATCACATTTATCACTGTCATGTAACTGGAATTGATATATCTTAACTGGTGTGTAGTATAAGGGGTGGAGAAATTTGTTGTGTATTCTGCTTAATCGGCTACTGGCAGAGATTTGTCCAGTTGGCAACAGTATTCCCAATTGTTTGTCCAGTAGAGCAACACCCAGTACCACCTCCCAGTATGTACGTGATCCTGTCTGGTGCCCTGTAAGTGAGACTTGCGTGTTGTGGTACAGGAGATAGACCATGTGTGTGGGCAAAGTAGATTGCAGCAATGTATGTAGTGGGGATGGAGTGAGCGGTTCCTGTGGTAACGCAGGCATAGCTGCCTTTACACTCTGCCTTAGCCTGACTTATAAAAATAAATCCATTGGTTTGGGCTTTACCTCATGAAATAATTTTTCCTGTGTACGGAACATCCCATCAGCATATAGGTCCCTCCATGTCTGCACCTGAACCTTGCGCAACAACTGTCTGCACCTTAACTATTGAGTCACTTTCAGGTCCGGGTGATATGGAAGGGGTAGTAGAGGTGAGTACAGCATTGGTATGTCTATTTTCTTGGCAAGTCGCTGCCACACTGAAGTTGTACATACCACCGTAGTGGGTTCCGCATCTCTAACCTTGGGTTTTACCGCTATGATCGCTGTCAATGGAGTCGGGTCCATATATCCTAACTCCATGGCAAGGTTTAGCAAATATGGGGGGCCAGAACCAGTATGCTGCAAAATGCGCCAGCGCACATAAATAATATAATTCAAAATCAGGAGCCTCAAAATCTCCCTGTGAGAAAGGCTGCGTCAGAATTTACCATTTTAGCCTGGATTGTTTGCCAACTCATACTAATCGGATCTGCTGTGTCTTTAGGGCTGTAAAGAATGATCGCCCAGGGTTTTATGGGATGTTAATAAACAGGTGAAGGAGTTTGGACAGTATAACCAGTTTAATCAGAGAGATCTTTCCTCCCATGCATGGCTATCCATCGCAAGATAGAATCAGTCAATGTTGTTAGGGTCTTCCCATAGTTGATGCATAGCAGCTCAGTTCTGTCTCTGGTGATCATGATCCCCAGGTACTTCAACTCTGTTGTGCACTATTCTGTTGTGTTAAACTGTAGGTACATCATGCATGAAAATAGTTTGCTTACTGTCACTCTTTGAGGCACTGCCTCTGGGCATGGACCCCATATTTGCTCTGTTTGGGGACTTACCAGGGTCGTTCCCCCTTCACATTTCTGCCCCATAGGAAGTCAGTTGGGTGAGTAGAGAAAGGGATAGGAGATTAGAGTGATTAGTTGTACCAGCAGCAGAGTGTGATTCAGAACAAAGAAAGAATAAACCAAAGAAAATTGAGAGGGTTCTCCCTCTGTGGTAACACCAGAGGGCATTGCAACTCTCCTCCCCATTAGAAGGAAAAGCAAAAGGGGGTGGTGCCCGGGCACAGAAACCTCGGCAGTTCTAATGAGGCAGCATAAGTTTGTGTTCTTCAGGGATGTATAATTGATCTATTGCTTTAGCTTGAGGCAGCTCATATCTCTGGGGAAAGTCCATCTGTTAGTCCTGTACAAGTCCATAGTATACTGACTATGGCGCGGTCCACAGGAGAAGAAAGACCTCTTCACCCTGGTCAATCTAGCGATCATAGCTATCACTGTTCCAACATCGGCGATTGCAAGCGGGTGGGCGAGCGGGTCAAACCTGTGTCGGACACATTTCGGTGAGTATGTTTCAGGATGTTTTCCACCTGTGGCGGATTAATAAAGAAATGGTGTTTTCCTTGATGGGTAACTCTGAGGCATGCTGGGTACATCATTGCGTAGTCAATCTGGGCCTGTTACAATTTTCTTTTCACTGGCACAAACTTTCTCCTGGCTTCCTGCACTGCAATGGTGAAATCTAGGTATAACGTGAGTGTGTTTCCTTCAAACCTGAGCTGTTGCTTCTCCCTGACTAGGCGGAGGGCCACGTCCTGCTCGCGATAGTTATGGAGTCTAGTGATTATGGGCCTTGGAGTGGCACCTGGGGGAGTACGTGGTCCCAGTGATCGATGTGCTCTCTCAATCACAAGCTGTGAGGAGAAAGCTTTGGCACCAAAAACAGTTTGTAACATGCGCTCAACATATTATTTCATTCGTCCAGTATTCACGCTCTCAGGCACACCAAGAATTTCTATATTGTTGCACCTTTAGCACGCTTCTAAGTCCTAATTTTTGGCAGCCATAACTTTCAATTGGCGTTCCATTTGCAGTAGTTGTTCCTTCCTGCCATCCAATGTGCCTTCCAGTTCTGATATCCTGTGGTGTGCTTCTGTAATGTGGTTATCGTGCTTTTCAAGTTTTTTGACAATGAAGTCCATATGGGCAGACATGGAATCCATTTTAGTCTCTGGAGGTGAGAATGTGTTTCATGGTGAGCAGTAGAGATTTCATGTCTTCATTTGGGCTCTTTGCAGTTTGGAGGATGGTCCATTCCGGTCTGTTCCAAGTCAACCTGCTCCGTGTGTGGTATCTTTTCTGCTTTAAAGGGCAGCTTAGCTTGCTTTTCCTCAGTTCTGCCCCTGGCTGGTATGCAGTTGGTGCGACTATGAATACTGTGTACTAGATTTGATGAGTCACTTCTTCTTGCAGGACCGCTATCTCCAGTCTGTTTTTGATGGGGCGTTACAGATTCAACTACTAGGGTAGTATTCTGTTTTACCTCTCTATGCCCCAGGGAACAGCACCATTAGCAATGGGATCGCCCCGCACTTTCCACTGTGTATGTCTTTTTTTAGCAGCTCACCTGGGGTTCTCCGGTAAAGAGGGCTAGTTCCATGTGCAGGGGCCAGTGGCCTGTAATATGCACCTAAGCAGTCTTTTAGCACTTCATATGCAGCCAATGCTATTAGTTTTTCTTAATCAATTGCCCTCAAGTGAGCCACTCAGGTGAGTAAATTACTGTTGCATACTGGAACTTGTAGTGTGTCTTAGCACAGTTACTTCCCCTCATGAGTACTGTATCCTGGAGGGCAATCAATCAGCAACTTGTAGAGGATAAAGCCGTGTTAGCAGCAGAGTGAACCTTTGAGCCAAGCCTATGAATAAGGAGCAGGAGCTCCGAAACCTGCAGGCCAAAATAACTATTGGAATGCAAATGCCGGTTTTTCATGAAATAAAGGCTTTTGAAGAATCATCTGCTTGTTGAGTGCGTCCTTGCTCTTGAGGCACCTTTGTAAAACATTAATCAGGCAGCCCGGCCGTGGAGGACGCACCACTTTCGTGATTTCATGTGGGGCCATGGGGGCTTGGAATTATGCTGAGTCTTCAAGTGGTACAGCAGTTTTACAGATTAAAACCCCATTTGCAATCTGAGGCACAAGGGAGGGCTGTGAATATTTAACTGCAAATAACTTAAAGGACACAGTGCCCATGATGGGAAGGAACTGTGCTAAGACACACTACAAGTTCCAGTATGCAACTATAATTTACTCACCTGAGTGGCTCACTGGAGGGCAAGCAACTAGCGAATTGTAGAGGATAAAGGTGTGTTAGCAGCACTGTGAAAACACAAGGAGACGATGGACGGAGAGCTGAAACTTTTCAGACACTCACCCCCAGTCACAGATCTGGGTTGAATCCATAATCATTCTTTAGCTCACTTTGCCACCCCAGTTCAGTACTGTGAACCTTGCAGCCAAGCCTATGAATAAGGAGCAGGAGCTCCGAAACGTGTCAGGCTGAAATATGGACGTTATAGTTAGGATGACATTTCACTCGTACAAAATCAGAGAAATTCAGCTGTTATAGTTAGCTGAGCTAACTATAACTTGCACCCCCACTATGTACTGCTGATGAAGTCACATATTACATCTCTCATGACATGGTCAGTGACATCACTCATGACATCACTGATGACATCTCAAATGACATCACTGATGACATCACTGACTGAGTGTTTCTAAAAAGTTTAAGAATGATATATATATGTATATATATGTATATATACATATATATATCTATATCTATATATATATATATATATATATATATATATATATATATATGCCAAGGTGTATTGAAGAATGAGTGGGTGTATGAGTGTCTAAATGGAAGATTTAGTGGGTGCGTGACTGACTGTATAAGTGAGTGATTAAACATGTCTTAGTGAATGCATGGGTGAATGACTAATCTGTATGAATGTCTGTATCAGTCTGTCAGTTGGTGTGTAAGTTGATGTGAAAGTGGCTGCATGGGTTCTTGAGTAGCTACATGAGTGTCTATATGGGTTAATGATTGGTTGTCTGAGTACCTGTATGAGTGCCTGAGTGTCTGTGTGGGTGGGTGGGGGGGGGTGTGACTCCCTGCATAGATGTGTGAGTGGGTGATTCACTGGGTGTATGGGTTCATGAGTACATCTGTGAGGGGCTGTATGGGTGAGTGAGTGTGTGTCTGGCTGTGTTGGTGAGTGAATGGATGTCTCAGTGGTATATGTGGGAGTAACTACATATGTGAAAGGCTGTAAATGTGAGTGTTGGAGTATATAAGTGACTTTATGTGAGAGTGAGTGATTGTGAGAGTGGCTGAATGAATGAGTGTGTGCTTGTGTCAGTGATTGTAGAAGAGAGTAAGTATGTGTTAGTATCTGTATGAATAAGTGAGGTGGTGTGTGTATAACTGTATAGGTGAGTAAATGGCAGTGTGATTAATTCTTTGGGTGACTGACTAGGTGTGTAAGAAACTCTATTGGTGAGTGGCGGTGTGTGAGTGTCTGTATGGGTATATGAGTGCATATATCAGTAGCTGTATTGATGAGTGACTGCGTGTATGAGTGACTATATGGGTGGGTGAGTGGATGTGTGTATAGACCTATAAATCAGTGAGTGGATATGTACTAACTGGTATTGGTGTGTCTATGTTTTCAAGAATGGTAGTCTGTATTTTAGAGTGGGTGAATGAAAGGTTAAATTAGGGTGTGAAGCGGTGCACCAGATATTGAGTGGATGATGTCAGCAGTGATGTCATCAGTGATGTCATTTGAGATGTCATCAGTGATATCATTAGTGATGTCACTGACCATGTCATGAGTGATGTAATATGTGACATCATCAGCAGTGCATTGCGGGGGCGCGAGTTATAGTTAGCTCAGCTAACTATAACGCCTGAAGTTCTCTGGTTTTGTACGAGTGAAATGTCAGCCTAACTATAACGTACCAGAAAACCTGTGTTTTTTTCAGGGAATATCTAAGGTTTTTTAAATGCTAATTCCTAACTATAACGTCCCTGAAACCTGTGGCTTTTTTCAGTGAATTTCTAAAGTTTTTTAAATGCTAATTTATAACTATGCCTACACAGGTATGACATGTACAGAAAGAGGAAGAAAGGCACAGAAAGAGGCAAGAGAAGTGCAGAAAGAGACAAGAAAGGAACAGAAAGAGCAAGAAGGTTGCAAAAAAAAGCAAGAAAAATGCAGAAAGAGGCAACAGAAGTCCCGAAAGAGGTAGAAGCAAGAGAAGTGCAGAAAGAAGCAGCAGTGGTGCAGAAAGAGGCCTACTTCGACTGTACCTTAGCACAGACTCATACAAAGTAGCCTAATCACTAATCCTTCTTCCAAGATGTCTTAAATCTCACTTTTCTCTTGAAGGTTCACTATTCATCGACTGCTCAGAATGTTAGGTCTACCAAATGTAAAACAGCAATCCTAACCATATCAGTGGTGTAAGTCTGACCAAGTTTGTGAAGGTATGCATGCGTGTGTCTCTGCTTTTACCTAGTGACATGTTACAAAAAAATAAACATACAAATACTTGAATACCTGTGTTTCGAACAGCATACTCTGTAAATTTGTGTACAAAAAGGTGTATGTATTTCTTTCTGCTCCTAATACAGGGCACATGGGTATTCTATAATATATTTGAGTGTCTCTGTAATACCTATATACATAAGACATGTCTGCCTGTGCAACCCAATGACACAGCAGAACTGAGAAGATTTGACCACCTATAGGAGAAGCTACCCGCTTTTTAAGCTACCATCTTCAGATGCATGACACATGTGAAAATACATGTACAAGTGGACATATACCTCAGTCACGAGAGCACGCTGTCTAGCGTTACAAAACATTGCTGAGGGATCTTGAAGAAAGAATGCTGCATCGCATAAAGACACCTGGGTAGGAGAATCATTTTAATTACAGTGATTCTACCCATAAGGGATAGGGGCAGTTCCTGCCAAAGGCGCACCGAACCTCGTAATCCTTTGATTACTCTCCCAAAGAAAAGCACCAGGTACTGTTCAGCCTTCTCCGCCAACCTAACCCCAGGTATCTAGGTGCAGTCCTCACCCAGGGTAACCCCACCTCTGGTAGTCTCCCGTCAGGTATCAAAGCCAGTCCTCCCAGTGGAAGCAGTTTCGATTTCGCGGCATTTATCTGTAACCCCGATACGCTTTCAAACCTTCCAAGGACGTCCAACAATACTGGTATCACCTGAACAGGGTGACGAAGGTACACAAGAGTGGCATCCGCATACAGGGACACCACATGATTGGTCCCTCCCAGCGGAATCCCAAAGGCTGCCGTCTCGCTTCTAAGGGCCGCTGCTAGGGGCTCCATCGCCATGGCGAAAAGAAGTGGTGACAGCGGACATCCCTGTCTGGTGCCGCATTGCAATCTAAAGGCCCTCGAAACCAACCTCCCCAACCTGACTCTGGCATAGGGTTCTGAGTGAAGCAGCTGCACCCATTTAAGGAATTGTAGCCCCACACCCATCACACGAAGCACCTCCCAGAGATAAACCCACCCAACTGAGTCAAACGCTTGCTCTATATCCAATAGCACCAGAGCACACTCCTCCTGGTGCAGTAAAGGGGAGTGTCACACCTGTGCTAGTCTCCTCAAGTTATGGGTCGGGTTGCGTTTGGGGATAAATACCGCTTGGCCGGGGAGAATTAGTTATTGCATATACAGTTGCAGTCGGGCCGCCATAACCCCGCGAAGAACTTTTATATCTATGTTCAACAGAGAGATCGGCCAATACGATCCCAGCAGCTGAGTGTCTCTATCCGCCTTAGGTATCATGACCACTAACGCTTCGTTCATAGAGGATGGTAGTTTTTGATTCTGGAATGCCTTGTTATATACCTCAAGGAGACGGTCAGCTAAAAATGGGTGCAAATTTTTGATAAAATTTGGCCGGTAGGCCATCACTCCCTGGGCTCCTCGCCGTCTTCAGTGCCTTTATGCCCCCTAATATTTCCTCTTTAGAGATCGGTTTGTCTAGTAGTCGACTAGTCTCCCTTTCTAAACAAGGTAAGCCCAGCGCGGCCATGAACGCAGTCATCTCTTCCATTTCCAGCCTAGGACGCCCTGCGTGTACCCTCGCTAAATGATCTGTCAATATTTCCAAGATTTCCGGCTGACTGTCTACTGTACTCCCCTCAGCAGTCTGCATCTGTACTATGGGAGACACCGGTTTTTAGTTCTTAATAAGTTTGGCAAGCAGAGCCCCCGAGCGATCCCCCTCCACATGCAATTGCTGCCGGTGCACCGTGTAGTAGAACTTCTCCAACCTACACAGCGCCGGCAGCAACTCCTCCCGCTTAGGGGCCGCCGGCAACTGTGCTTCCGACTCAGCTAGATTCCTCTCTAGTACTTTAATGTCTTTTTCAAGCTACTGTCGAACCCCGTAAGTGGTGCTGAGACAAATTCCTTGAACTACCACCTTCATCGCCTCCCATTCCACGCCACTAGAAGACGCCAATACCCAGTTTGTCACAAAATAACTAGTGCGCTCATCTTCTAACTTTTTAACAAATGGTGGATGAGTGAGCGGTTTGGTGTGAAGTCTCCACGTGGGGATCACAGATCTGGGCCCCAATACCTAAGGACAGCAGCATGGGAGAACGATCCTGGATATGTCTCGGGAGGTACACTATCTCTTCAACCCTGGACAACAGGGTCTCTGATACAAGAAATTGGTCCAGTCTGCTAAACGTGTTTGTCGTGGGTGTATGACAGGAAAAGGTCCGACTATCAGGGTGTCTCATCCTCCACACGTGCACCAGCCCCAATTCCCTCATAACGTCCACTAAAGCTTCAGTCATACCCGGATTAGTATTTGTCCGGGGGGGTTCCCAGTCCAGTGTCCCGTCCAATACACAATTAACTTTTCCAAACATTACTATGTCCCCACCCATGATAAGGGGTCGCCGCGGCCATCATCTCATACAAGAAATTGTGGGCATCAGAATTGGGGGCATACACGTTATTTAGACATACCTCTCGTCCATTAAGCCTATCATATAAAATCACATAGCATCCCTCAGGGTCAAGAACTTATGTATATGCTGAAATGGAGTCCCCAGGGCCACCCATATAAGCACTCTCCATGCGAACCCCGAAAAGGACGTGGAGTACAGTTGTCCCCTCCACCTGCAATGAATATACGTTAACGTATCTCCCCAGATGTGTGTTTCCTGCAGGCCCGCCATGGCCACCTTATACAATCGTAAATAGGAGAACACCCTCCTATGCTTGTCAAGCATTGCCATACCATGTACATTCCAGGTAAGTAATTTCATCAGAGAGGGAGCCATGAGACCATGTGGCCGGCATCGCTTTTACGTTCCCATCCTGCCTTTCTAGTTTTGGATTGAGCGCACTGCGGAGAGTTACAACCAGAACATGGATCCCCTGAATTTACCTTGGAACCATAAAGAACAAACAAAACAGATTGATTCCTTGTATCTCCCCCACCCACTGGGCAGTGAAACAGGCCTATCCCTCCAAACGTTGTAGAAAGCGAACAATCCCATCTCCCGCCCTACACCACCCCCCTCCAAATTCTTCAAAAATATAACAATGCTGTGTTACATAGGATAAAACCTTCGCAAATGAGCATTGGTCAGAACCCTCTAAATAGATGCAATGCAAGTGACTGGGCTCTCAATGGGGTGTGAGGTCAAAACCTCCAGCTCCCCAGGCAATTCCCAGCCGCTACTGAGGGGCGTGTTCCCTCCCAAGCACAGAATATGCATACCATATCATCCCTCACCAAATACCAGAAGAAAAGAAAGAGAAAACAAGAAAGCGTTTGTGGTAAGCTTGCTTGTGTCCACTTATCTGATTGGTCAGAGCCCCCAATCAACTCTCCTACACAGCTCTTGGATCTCAGGATACATTACTGTCCGGTATAACCTCCGACGAGGTTAAGTCAGAGTCCGACAATCCCTCCACCACCTGTAAAGTTCCATCTTCACACACTCTGACTCTTCCAGATTCACGTGCATCCTTTTGATATTCTCCTCTGGATAATCGGCACCTTGTCATTGCTGGGTCGAATAGCACTCGTTACATCGCATAGAAATACCACGCATGCCTTTACAATGCGGGTATTACTATGCGATGTCAATTACAAAGAGTACCATTACAACGCAAACTTTTACCACGACTGTACCTTTACCACACATGCCATTTCAACACCAAGGCATGCATGGTAAAGGTATACTCATGGTAAACGTTTGCACAGCCCCCGACACTACACTAATTCCCTGACCCTCCCCCGAACCCCAGTCCTCTCCCTACAATATCACTACACTACCCTGCATAACCCCCCAATACTACACTAATTCCTAAGACACTACCCTAATCTACACATATACCACAACTCTGCCCTAAACCCTAAAACTTTACCCCCTGCATGACCCTCCCCTACCCCTACCCCCAGTCCTGTCAATACACTCTAATACTACCCTGCACGACCCCCCTACACTACCCTAAATCACTACCATGCACTACACAAATACAACACTACCCTAAACCCTAAAATACTACCCCCTGCACGACCCTCCCGCTACCCCCAGTCCGTTCCTACACTCAAACACTACCCTGCATGACAACCCACATTACCCTAAATCCTAAACCACTATCCTACACAAACAACACAACACTACCCTAAACCCTAAAACACTACTCTACACTACACAAACACCACAACACTACCCTAAACCCTAAAACACTACCCCCGTACGACCCCCAGTCCGGCCCCTACACTCTAACACTACCCTGCACGACCCCCTCTACACTACCCTAAACCCAAAAACACTTCCCTACACTACACAAACACCACAACACTACCCTAAACCCTAAAACACTACCCCCAGCACGACCCTCCCCTACACACAACCCTACACTACATAAACATTACTACACTACTTCAACACTACCCTAAACCCTTAAAAAGTAACCCCCACCCCAAGCACAATCCCCCTTACCTCTCTCTCCTCGTGGTTCCTCTCTCTTGGTTCCAGCATCGACAGAGGGGTGGTGCACATCATTGTGAGGAAACGGAACAGCCCAGTTTTCTCACAACGATGTGGATACCCATTACATCGCATGCATTTTAAAAGCGCATGCAATAGAATGGTTTGCGTTGTAATGGTAGTCATTGTTACATCGCATGCGTTGTTTACCTGCTGGGTCCATTGGTTCTGTAACTGTCTTTGGGTTAGGCTGCGACTTCCGCCTGGCTTCACGGTCTCCTGTAGTATCCATCCAGTCTGAGGCCTCCTCCGCTGACCCAAAAGACAGAGCCCTGCCTTTGTATTCAATTCGGAGCTTGGCTGGGTAAAGGAGGCTAAATTTCATTCCGGCCTCCCTCATGCGTCTCTTCACCCCCAGGAAAGTACGTTGCTGATCCTGTTCTCTTTGTGTGTAATCAGGGAAAATTGCAATATGGTGTCCCTTGTAATGCAAGTCGGTCTTGGCGCGGGTGGACTGCAGGATCAGGTCCTGATCCAGAGAGTTAAAGAACCGGGCTATGATGGCTCTCGTGGAGCCCCTGGACGTGGGGGAGGGACCAGCGCCCTGTGTGCCCTCTCAATATTAAAGAACTGAGATGTTTTACCCGGTACCAGCACTTTTGTGATCCAGTCCTCCAAAAACAGCTCCGCCGAGGGTCCCGCCGCTCACTCCGGGAATCCCACAAATCTTAAGTTGTTCCTCCGTAAGCACCCTTCCTGGTCTTCGGAACGTTCGTCCAATCTGATCGTCTTCCTCTGAAGCTCCATGACCGTCTCCCTCAGAAATTTGACCTCCGCCTGGAGTACATCCAAGTTTTGTTCTGTCGTGGTGACCCTGTCGGAGAGCTTACGTATGTCACACCGGAGGAGATTGACATCAATCGCCACTGCGTCTATTCTGGTCACCATCTCGTCTCTCGCAGTCCAAACGGCAATCAGGATATCACTCAGAGAGGGAACCTACTATTCTTCCCCTGGAGCCCCATGGCATTGTCTTCTCCTCGCGTATCCCTTTGATTGGGGCCCTGGGGGATGGGCTTCGCATAATTTAGTATTTTGTTAGATTGCGCTCTGGTACCTTTATCCTTAACCATGATGAGCAGTGACGACCCAAGGCCCCAGGGCCGACCTACACGAGGACCGCTCCGGTCTGCCACCTGCAGTACCCTCCGCCTCCAGCGACTCAGCCGTAGTTCATGCCCAAGACCCCCGGCCTTCTCTCGACTAGTGCCTCCACTCTGGGTTCTCCAGGGTGCCCTGTACGTCCAGGACCAGCTACATTGAGCCTGTTATCATCACCAGGCTAGTCTGCCCTCACCGTTAAGCAGCCAAGTGTCTACCGCCCCATGGGGCCAGGCGTTGGGGCAAGGGGTATCCTACTCTGTCCCCCACCTCCGGGTAATCGTCGATTCCGTCGCACCTCTGCTCTGGCGCTTTGCCAGTGTTCCTCCTGCCCTCACCAGAGTCCACTATCTGGCAGGTGAATAACATGAGGGTGGATCCCCTCCATAACTCTCCCTTACACCGGAGATTCCCCTTTCACTTTCGAGCCTCAGTGCGCCCCTCGGCCTCCAGGATTAGGGAAACCGGGGCCGAGCACTGTCCGGGATGAGGCCTCCCGCACTTCTGCAATCAAATTCTCCCATTGGAGAGTCTGCCTCACCGGTGCCGCACTCCTGCTGGCACGGGCGGGTCCTGGCCGTTACGGCGCCACAGCTCGCCTGGTCTCACATCGTCTGAGGGGATCCCTCAGATCAGCGTCTCCTTCCGCGGGTGTGCCTTCGTGGAGTTCCTCAGGGTTGTCGTCCCTGTCACACCGCTACTTCCCAGGCCGCCAGGACCCTTGCTTAGGAACTTGGCCGTCAACCCTCGGCCTCCAATTCACGCCACAGGAGCTTCCGCGGCAGTCTAATATGGCGGCTCTGTCCCGGGGACACCCGCCTCTCCGCTCTTCATACACCTCATTTACTGCATCCCAGAGTTAAGTTCCCGGACCGGGGGATACTCCTGGCTGGGCCAGTGTGTTATGTGAGGTCGGTGCTTAAAAGGCACCGAAGGATTCTAGCGGATGTTGCCGCGTTGGGACGGAGCTCCGAGAGACACGTCCTACCCGCCCATCTTATTGGCCACGCCAAGATCCCTCCTTGTTACTTTCACCACCCTTACTCACAAACTGGCAGCCATGACAATGTTTCACAAATAATTATAATTATATAATTATTCAAATATCGCCCTATTGGGAAAACTTCAGCATATATTTCAGCCACAATAAACTCCTGTTTCCAATTGGCAATAGGAAGCTTACCTAATCATATGGCAAAAACACTCTTGCCCAATTGGGCCAAGTTATCAAATCATAGCGATAGTCAATTAACCCTATGTTCATGCTTCCTAAGCTATCATTTGGCAAAACCAAAGTTACAAAATCTCAACACTGTATCGACATTTCTTAAGCATTCATGAAACAAAAAAAGATTCACCAAAGACGGTACAACTTCCGCACTGAGGCGCGAGCTCGCGTTTCCGTGCTCGCGCACAGCACAAACGATCACTCGCTGGAGAGAGGGCACGAGAGAGCGTTTCATGTCTCTAGCAACAACTCATACCACACCACGTGGAAGCTGTAAGACGTAATATCATAATATGGAACAAATATGATGGATGCCGGCAGATTCCTACTTGGTATACGTGGTGCTGCCAGATGTCCATAAAGATATCCATTGAGAAAGTGCCATAAGATGGTGCAACATTATAATCTATATATCTCATATGCGAAGATAAAGGAAAAGGAGGTAAAGTGAAAGTGGAGCCCTTCATCGCACACGCCACTTTCTGCCGGGGTGCTGCCTGACTGGGGTGGACTCCACTGCCCATCCTGCTTTGCGGCTGGAGCCGCTAACGATGCCAGTAACGCACCATGAGGCGCTTAAAAGCTGCTCGGGGCTCCCGCAGCGCGGGAGCCCTTCATCGCACACCACTTTCTGCCGGAGTGCTGCCTGACTAGGGTGGACTCCACTGCCCATCCTGCTTTGCGGCCGGAGCCGCCAAGGCCGCCAGTAATGCGTCAGGAGGCGCTTAAAAGCTGCTCGGGGCTCCCGCAGCGTGGGAGCCCTCCATCGCACACGCCACTTTCTGCCTGGGTGCTGCCTGACTGGGGTGGACTCCACTGCCCATCCTGCTTTGCGGCCGGAGCCGCCAACGATGGCAGTAACGCGCCAGGAGGCGCTTAAAAGCTGCACGGGGCTACCGCAGCACGGGACGCACGCGGACGTGCCAGGGCCGCGCCTGGGCAAAACCCAGGCCAAGGGCGGGCCCGTCTGCACCCGTCCGCATTAGGACAAGGCTGGGCTGGGCCACATCTCTTGGCTTTGCATTAACTTTGCTGGACTTATTGGGATTCTCGTCCGTCAAAACACAAACTGTGAGTTTTTGATCGTTGGTCCTTAACTCCTCTTTTTCCTCCAGTACCTTGTCAGTGCACCTGATGTGTTATTTCGATTCTCACATTACTAAGTACTTGTTGCATTGAGCAAAGTTTGAAACTGTTTTTAATTTTTTTTAAAGTTTATTGTACTAAGTTATTTTCTTTTGTCTCAGGAATATATTCTTATTGGTAGCATGGGGAATAGGAAGTCTACTGCAAGCAAGGGGGGTGGGAAGTCTGATGGGCCTAACCGGAAAGTTAGTAGAACAAAAGCTGCCCGTAGATCAGCAGCTAACAACTGTGTGTTAGATCGCTTTGATGATCTATTGGAGGAGTGTCAATATATTTTAACTCCTGATCCTCTTCCAGTCTCCACAGGTAACCCACACTCTTTAGTCGGGGCTTCTCCTTCCATTAGGTCAAGTTCCAAATCTGCTGTACGTATTCCCTCTATTTTTACCAAACCTACCACAAGGAGTGCAAGGAACAAGCCCCCTAGTCACAGCAGTGTTAGACAATTTGCAGCGGTCACCGATGATGTAGAATTAGAGATCCCTAACCTCCCCTCGTTTACGGATGAAGGTTGTACAACAACTATGGACACTGATGCCATCGATAGTACCAACATTTCCACCAACATCCCCCTGATCAACAGGTTTTCCCCTTTACAAGATCTAACTGATAATAATGCAGAGAGTTGGTAACACATCCATCGAGTTTATGTACAACCCATGAGGGATATGAGGAGCATGTACCTATTAACCACGGAAATTAGGCCCAGGAGTGGTTATGGACATGACCGCGATTGTTAATGATCTCAGGGCTGAAGTCTATTCACTTAAAATGTTAATATCAGACCTTGCAGACCAGGTTAAACACCTTCTGGGTGGGGAGCGACCTAAGGCATATACCGCAGATCATCCCATAGGTCCTGAAACACACCTTCATTCTTTCCAGGATAGCACCGCTTCTTTTAAGCCTGCGTATAACATCATTCCACTGATGTCCATCTCTACACACCCCCCTATAAAATCCTCTATTCAGAAGACTCAGGAATTAGGGAGTAGAAAAATGGGTAGAAACAAAACATTTGAGGACAACAAGTAGCGTTATTCTAGTGATATATATGATCTGACCCATTGTCCAGCAAAAAGTATCTTCATGATAAATGTGCCTAAAATCCCGACACACGTTAAATGCGAAGATCATAACTCCCTAATCAATAAATCGATTCATTGGATTAGAAAGGTCAGGGGGTGTAGATCAGTCATCAGAGAAGATATACTATGGGCAAAAAGGTTAAGCCAGTGCTCTTCTCAAATGAATTCCATCGAGCTGCACATAAGGGATGAGAATTTGGTGCATAACCTAATAGCACCGGAAATAAGGACAAGCTCGCCCTCACCCACTGGTATACAGATGAAATACAACTTAAGCGGCTTGTATCTGCCCAAAGCCCACAAAAGGCCTTGCACTCGATCAGCCTCAGTCTCAACGCTTGATAAAGTGGATTGACTGGTATCCTCAGACTCACCTAATCACATTCCTTCTGATTACAGTGTATCGATTGCTTATCCGGTCTGCAAAGATAAGTTACAAACAGATTCAGCTCTGCTAGTACCTCAGCCCTTGGATTCCATGGCTCCAAGTTTGTCACTTCTGGCTATATATAGCGATGAAATGTGACCTTCTGATCTTGCTAATAAACATCATGGGGCTCTAGAAGTCAGGAGCGAAACAGGGTCTGACCAAGCCCCTGATAATCCACACATGTCAAGTATACCAACTCAGCAATCAGAAATAAGGCTGATATCATGGAACATAGCAGGGCTGAAAAGAAATCTAAGGGATGCAGAATGGCAGGACTATATTGACCACAGTGAAATTGTTTGCTGCAAGAAACATGGGCCTTGGAAACCCCCCACAAGCTTGGATTCAAAACATTCAGCGTTAATGCCATACCCTCAGCTAGAGGTAGACCCTTGGGCGGTCTTGTCATATGGGTAAAAATCACCCTAAGCATTGATATAGCCCAGCTGGATCTCCTATCTCAAGATTTATTGGGGTTAAAGATTTCAACATATGACAAAACTGAAATCTACATAGTAGACATCTAGAGTAGACCAAGTTCGTCCAGTAAGGAATCCTCAGCAATAGACCAGCTAGATACATTTTTATGCTCAATTGACCCGAGGGCAATGGTAATTGTGGGGGGATACCTTAATTGCAGATTTAAACCAGTTGCGGGATTAGAAAATATCTTCGAGGAGGAGGACATTGCAAATAATATCCCTCCTCTGGACAGCAGTCCGGCAGTTCCCTGCACAGTTGCAGTATTGCAACTTACTCGATTAGTTGCAGGGCATGGACTTAGAGCCTGTAATGGTCGACTGCCATCAGACAGACCGAATGCTTCTACATTTAGTAGGGGAAATTATAAGAGCAGTATTGTTAGAACTGGGGGTCTCTAGTTGGCAGAGGTAGGTACCTTTGTCCAAATAGGGACCCTTGCTTCTAGTCAGAGTAAGGGGGTGCACTCCTGAAATAACCCCTGCTCACCCTCTTGGTAGCTTGGCACGAGCAGACAGGCTTAGTTCAGAGGCAGTGTGTAAAGCATTTGTGAACACATACAGTAATCTAGTGACAACACTACAAATGGACACCACACAGGTTGTATTATAAAAATAAGTATCTTTTATATAGATTTACCACAAGACCATAAATGACATAAATAATCCACAATACTGTACTTTAAAGGTGGTAGAATTAGCTTGAGTCTCTTAAAATAGCAATGCGACACTTTGAGTTCAATGTACCTTAAGATGCGTAACGCAGGGCAACGAAAAGTGTTGCAGGGAAGGTGATGCGGTAGTCCCTTACACGCAAGGACGGTGATGCGTTGAAGATCTGGTGCAAAAGAAACAAAGTGGCGTCTTCTTGAGGTTGCGACAACGAAGATGTGATGCGTGCACGCCCAACGGCCGTGCGACGATTTCGATGAGTCTTTGGAGCCGCGACAGGCCCTGCGACACGCTTCCCTGGCGATGCGACGGCGTCTGATGCGAGGTCGACGATCTTTTCCTGGGATGCGGGGCGCGCCTCGTGTTGCGATGCATCGGCGTCTGATGCGAGGTCGATGCTCTGTCCCGGGGATGCGACGGTGTCTGATGCGACGGCGACACTTTTCTCCGGTGCTGCGAGGCGCTTCGAAGGATGCGGCGCGCTTCTTCGGGGATGCGCCGGCGTCTGCTGCGACGTCGACACTCTTCTCCGGCGATGCGATACTCAGCGGCTGCGGCGACACGCTCCTTCGTGTTGAGTCGCGCTTCCAGCTCCCAGAGACACGCAAGTGTGTCAGAAGGTCCAAATTCCCAGCAAGGGAACACAGGGGGAGCTGGTGGGTGAAGTCTGTTGTCCCTGAGACTTCAGCAGGAGGCAAGCTCTGAAATCAAGCCCTTGGAGATCCTTCACAAGTTGATGAAAGTACACACAAAGTTCCCTTCTCCTTTCTTTGGTAGTCAGGCAACCACTGCAGGCAGATCCCTCTCAGCTTAGGGATAGTCTTCTCCTCAGTTTCTTCTTGGTTCCGCTCCTCAGCAAAGGTTTCTTCTTGTTTCGCAAAAGTGATCTAATTTCCTAGGGGTCTGGGTCCCCTTTTTATACACCTTTTCTCTTTGTTCTCTGAAGGCAGAGAGGCCTTTGCCTAGTCCAAAACCAGTTCTGGTCAGTCCTGGAGCACTTTGTTTTCCTGACTCCTTCTTTCCTTTCAGAATGTGGGGCAGAGTGCTCAGCCGCCCGGCAGGAGGTGGAGCCAGCATTGTGGAAGGCAGGCACAGCCCTATTCAGACCCAGGTGCAACTCCTCCCTCCACTCTGGATGCAGATCTTTCTATTCAGCCCTGTGCTGACTCACCCTGTCTCCTATAGCCACCCCCAGCCCCTGTCACTCAATCTCCAGACAAGGAATACACAACCTAGCAGAGGCAGGCTTGGATAGTTAGGCAAGAAAATACCCACTTTCTAAAAGTGGTATTTTCAAACACAGAGTGTTAAAACCAACTTCACTAAAAGATGTATTTTATCATCCTGAGTTCAGGCATACTAAATTCGTTTTTCTACCATGTTCCCTGGGTCAGTTCTGACTATAAGGTGTAATAGTCAGTCTGCCCATTCTGGCCTATGGGGAGCAGGTAGCCTTGCAATAGTGAAAAACGAAAATGGCTGTAATTCACTATTAGGACATGCCACACACACCAGGGCATGTCCCACCTTGTACTTACAATGCACCATGCCCTAGGGCCTACTTTAGGGGTGACCAACATGCAGTAAAGGGAAGGTTTAGGGACTGGTAAGTGGGTGTACTCACCAAGTCGACATGGCAGCCCTAGGCTGCACACAGGCTCTGCAATGGCAGGCCTGAGACACATTTTACAAGCCGCTTCTGTGGGTGGCACAACCAGTGCTGCAAGCCCACCAGCGGCATTGGGTTTACCAGCCCTGGGCACACTCAGTGCACTGTACTAGGGACTGACAAGTAAACCAATAATCCAAGCATGGAGTCACTAATACATACATCAATTTACAATAGGGAGAGCATATGCACTTTAGCACTGATTTGCAGTGGTGAAGTGCCCAGAGTCATAAAACAGCCAACAACAGGTCAGAAAAATAAAGGAGGAAGGCAAAAAGTTTAGGGATGACACTGCAAAAAGGGCCAAGTCCAACACAACCCCCTTCCAGCCAAAAACGCAGGGGAGACCAATCACTACCCTGATGGGCTTCTCTGCTTTGGGCGATAGAACATGGACCCTGGCCCGCAACAGCAGGGGCATTCTCCAGTTCTACGCCAATCTGAACCTATTTGGATCCCTCTGTCCATACTCTCAGGGCCCACCAAGCTAACCCATGGGGAACCCTTCTCCTCACCTGTGGACACCATCTGTGCAGCACCTAACCTTAACTTGCTCACAGGTGTGTCCCCACAGACAGACAGCAAGCCACAGTGGCCACTGACAGTGGTCAGGGATGAGACCCAGGCCTTATGCCTCTCAGGGCTCTCAAACCTCTGTGGCATCAGAGAGCAGGGGGCAGTAGCCCCAGGTGCCTGGCACCCTTTGTCCACTCTCCCTCCTGTCAGGTCAGGTATGACATCCTGACACTGACCCACCAGCCCCAGGCCTGTACCCGACGGCTGGACTGGAGACTGGGGTGGGCTTTCCCACACCCGGTCCTCCTCCTTGGGGCTCTGTACCCTCCCACCTGGAGCGTTACCCCCTTCCAGATTTGCCAGGGCACCTGTGGCAGGTGTCCTGCACAATTCGCCCACCAGTTCAGGGGTTCTATCCTGCAACTGGGCGTCCAGGTCAGGGGGGACACCCTGAACCTGGTCCTCCATTCTAGGGTCTAAACCCTCCAGTTGAACTGGGGTCAGAGGCGAGGACTCCCTCCCTCTGCAAACCCTTCCAGAGTACTGCCCCCTCCCATCAGGAGCGGTACCCCCTACCAGAATTATCACGGCACCTGTGGCAGGTGTCCTGCACAATTCGCCCACCAGTTCAGGGGTTCTATCCTGCAACTGGGATCCCAGCATAGGGTCTGTACCCTTATACTGGGCAGAGGCCAGGGGTGAGGCTGTCCTCTCCCCACCCCCCTTACTGGGGTCCTGCACCCTCCCACCTGGAGCGGTGCCCCCAGAAGACAAACTGGTAGGGGCACTGTTAGCAGCTGCCCCTTCCTCCAGGTCAGGGAGGACACCTTGAACCCGGCCCTCCAACCCAGGGTCTGTACCCTTAGGCTGGACCTGTGCCTGGCAACCCAGGACTTCCGGGAGGGTACACCAACCCCCCCCAAGGGAAGCACACTCCTCTAGAGTTGTGTAAGAATCTGCCTGGCGCACCAGGACTTCCTGGGGCGCACGCATGCCCCCCCAGAGGGTAACACATCTCTCAGGTGTTGTGTGACAGTCTGCCTGGCGCAGATCTTCCAACCCCTGTCCATCTGACAGTGCGTGAAGATCCCCCAGGACAGAAGTGGTGTCACCATGGTCATTCACTGGTGACTCAGCCCTTCTGGCTGGTCCCTGACCCACTGGTTCTTCCACTGGGGACTCTCTCCCCTCTCACCCCTCACTCTGGACTTCTGCACCCTCCCAAGTGGAGCGGCACTGCCAGATACCAGAAACACTGGAGCTCCATTTACAGACGCTCCAGGTTCTCTAGACACTAGGAGATCCTCCTCAACAGGCGGCCCATCAGGACAGCCTAGGCTCCCTACCTGGTGTTCCCTTAAAGAACCATCCAAGCTCTGAGACTGGGTTTCGGGCACCTTGGGACACGTAGCCCCACACTCACTCCTTCTCCACTGAGACAGGACGTGAGTCCCTACACCCCTCCCATTACCACGGGACCTAGCTGGGCTACACTGAACCTCTCCCACCATTCTGGGTTGGAAGACACCTGAGCCACTCCTCTTAGGGTCACTCCCCAATGCCTCTTCAGACCCTCTGGAATCCACCAAAAGGTTTGCCTCCAATGTGAGCTCCCTGAGGTCAGAGAACTCACACTCCAATAGGTGTTGGCATAGCTCTGGAAAACAGGGACTTACAATATGCTCTCCCAAAATTGGATCACACAGTCCCCTACAGGGGTTAACCAAACTATCCTTCACCTCACCATCCAGTGCCTCGCACACGTACCCCACAACACTCTTCTGAGATTGGCAAGACAGTATCTGACTGTCTCTGTCACTCAACCCACACTCTTCTGGGCGGTCTTCACACTCACATACCAGGACTTCAACTGTGGGGGAACCACTCTCCCTGCACCTCCCATCTAGAGTCAGTAGAGTGTCCCTCCTGCTACTAGGACCATGAATCCCTGCGTCAGTTTCCCTATTCCTCTCAGGGACACTGCGCACTACTGGAACTACCTCATGTCCTTGAACCTCCTGGTGTATGTTAACCCCCTCCAAGTCAGGCGCCACATCTCTGGGTGTGTGTACTACTCCCTCAGCACTAGATAACATAATTTTGCTGCCACCATCTGAGCTGGACTCCCCTCCAACTCAGCAAAGCTCATGTCCTGAGCTGCCCAAATTTCTTCTTCTTGGGCTAAGGCACTCATGGCCTCCAGCCTCTCGAGCTCTAAATCAAGCTCCCTCATTCTCAACTCATGCTCCTGATCCATTCTTTTCTCTTCTAAGGCCAACTTTCTAGATTGCAATTCAAATTCCAACTGCCCCTTGAACTTGAGCTTGGTCAGCTCCATTTCATGCATCCTACTCTTCTCTCTGTCCTCCAGCTCTTCTGGGGACAGACCTCTGGAGGAAACACTGCTACCCACGGGGGAAGATTCTCTCCTCTCCCCTGGACCCACTGGCCCATCCAGCTGCTCATTTGCAATCTCAGCCCCCTCCTCATTTTCAGGGGTATTCCTTGCTTCGACCCAGGCCCTCAGCGCCTTTTGGATCTCATCCTTCTTGGAGAGACCGGTCATTGAAACTTTGAATCTTCTGCAGAAATGCTTGAGCTGTTTCAAGTTGTAGCATTCTAGTTTCTCCTCTTCCCAATCATTATCAACAGATGCTATGGATGCTGCTGTATCCATGGTGATTAAACTTGGCAGTTTTTAGCAAAAATAGAAAGTCCCAGAAAAGAATATCTACCAAAAGTATGTGGTTGCGTTATGGTCTGCACTCACTAGGTAGTGTTCACCAATCACTGTACATGAGTCACAAATGCAAGTCCAGAATCCCCACCGCTGACCACCAATGTTAGAACTGGGGGTCTCTAGTTGGCAGAGGTAGGTACCTTTGTCCAAATCGGGACCCTTGCTTCTAGTCAGAGTAAGGGGGTACACTCCTGAAATAACCCCTGCTCACCCTCTTGGTAGCTTGGCACGAGCAGACAGGCTTAGTTTAGAGGCAGTGTGTAAAGCATTTGTGAACACATACAGTAATCTAGTGACAACACTACAAATGGACACCACACAGGTTGTATTATAAAAATAAGTATCTTTTATATAGATTTACCACAAGACCATAAATGTCATAAATATTCCACAATACTGTACTTTAAAGGTGGTAGAATTAGCTTGAGTCTCTTAAAATAGCAATGCGACACTTTGAGTTCAAAGTACCTTAAGATGCGTAACGCAGGGCAATGAAAAGTGTTGCAGGGAAGGTGATGCGGTAGTCCCTTACACGCAAGGACGGTGATGCGTTGAAGATCTGGTGCAAAAGAAACAAAGTGGCGTCTTCCTGAGGTTGCGACAACGAAGAGGTGATGCGTGCATGCCCGACGGCCGTGCGACGATTTCGATGAGTCTTTGGAGCCGCGACAGGCCCTGCGACACGCTTCCCTGGCGATGCGACGGCGTCTGATGCGAGGTCGACGATCTTCTCCTGGGACGCGGGGCGCGCCTCGTGTTGCGATGCGCCGGCGTCTGATGCGAGGTCGATGCTCTGCCCCGGGGATGCGACGGCGTCTGATGCGACGGTGACACTTTTCTCCGGTGCTGCGAGGCGCTTAGAAGGATGCGGCACGCTTCTTCGGGGATGCACCAGCGTCTGCTGCGACGTCGACACTCTTCTCCGGCGATGCGATACTCAGCGGCTGCGGCGACTCGCTCCTTCGTGTTGAGTCGCGCTTCCAGCTCCCAGAGACACGCAAGTGTGTCAGAAGGTCCAAATTCCCAGCAAGGGAACACAGGGGGAGCTGGTGGGTGAAGTCTGTTGTCCCTGAGACTTCAGCAGGAGGCAAGCTCTGAAATCAAGCCCTTGGAGATCCTTCACAAGTTGATGAAAGTCCACACAAAGTTCCCTTCTCCTTTCTTTGGCAGTCTGGCAACCACTGCAGGCAGATCCCTCTCAGCTTAGGGATAGTCTTCTCCTCAGTTTCTTCTTGGTTCCACTCCTCAGCAAAGGTTTCTTCTTGTTTCCCAAAAGTGATCTAATTTCCTAGGGGTCTGGGTCCCCTTTTTATACACCTTTTCTCTTTGTTCTCTGAAGGCAGAGAGGCCTTTGCCTAGTCCAAAACCAGTTCTGGTCAGTCCTGGAGCACTTTGTTTTCCTGACTCCTTCTTTCCTTTCAGAATGTGGGGCAGAGTGCTCAGCCGCCCGGCAGGAGGTGGAGCCAGAATTGTGGAAGGCAGGCACAGCCCTATTCAGACCCAGGTGCAACTCCTCCCTCCAATCTGGATGCAGATCTTTCTATTCAGCCCTGTGCTGACTCACCCGGTCTCCTGTAGCCACCCCCACCCCCAGCCCCTGTCACTCAATCTCCAGACAAGGAATACACAACCTACCAGAGGCAGGCTTGGATAGTTAGGCAAGAAAATACCCACTTTCTAAAAGTGGTATTTTCAAACACAGAAATGTTAAAACCAACTTCACTAAAAGATGTATTTTATCATCCTGAGTTCAGGCATACTAAATTCGTTTTTCTACCATGTTCCCTGGGTCAGTTCTGACTATAAGGTGTAATAGTCAGTCTGCCCATTCTGGCCTATGGGGAGCAGGTAGCCTTGCAATAGTGAAAAACGAAAATGGCTGTAATTCACTATTAGGACATGCCACACACACCAGGGCATGTCCCACCTTGTACTTACAATGCACCCTGCCCTAGGGCCTATTTTAGGGGTGACCAACATGCAGTAAAGGGAAGGTTTAAGGACTGGTAAGTGGGTGTACTCACCAAGTCGACATGGCAGCCCTAGGCTGCACACAGGCTCTGCAATGGCAGGCCTGAGACACATTTTACAAGCCACTTCTGTGGGTGGCACAACCAGTGCTGCAAGCCCACCAGCGGCATTGGGTTTACCAGCCCTGGGCACACTCAGTGCACTGTACTAGGGACTGACAAGTAAACCAATCATCCAATCATGGAGTCACTAATACATACATCAATTTACAATAGGGAGAGCATATGCACTTTAGCACTGATTTGCAGTGGTGAAGTGCCCAGAGTCATAAAACAGCCAACAACAGGTCAGAAAAAATATAGGAGGAAGGCAAAAAGTTTAGGGATGACCCTGCAAAAAGGGCCAAGTCCAACAAGTATTGCTTACCTAATGGCATCAATTAATTTTTGGCCGAATGTCCACGAGTGATCACTATCCCCTTTGTCTAACTTTAGCAGGCTCCCTCTTTCAACCCACGAATCGGAGAGAAAATGATACTAACTCAATTCCAACCGAGCCCATAGTTAGCAATAATCGTAGAGCCTTGAGATGGCCATTAATAGTGGGAAAAATGAGGTCATGACACGGATTTATGACACCTTTTCAGATGTCATCTCTCCGTATATTGATCTGCCTGTTGCAGAGATCCCCATAATACAAATGCATCACACAATGATAGGTAAACTAAAACCTATTTTGAGTAGGATGGCCAAGGAGAGTGGTGGGGGTTAAACAGATGTTAATAATTCAACTAACCCATGGTACAACAATGAGTGTCGTAATGCCAAGAGTGAGATTATTTTGGCAGCCAAAGCAAATGATGTCGAGACACTCTGGGGCCGATTCCGATCCAGGCCGGAAAACGTACCGACTGACTCGGAGCCGGAATTTATTCCGACCGACACGTACCGGTGCAGCCCGACCCGCAAAGTACGATGTAAAGCGTGCAAAATCCGACCGACTCGTACGGAACACAATACGAATGACCGAACCGCGCGGAAAACAGCTATCCGGCCGGAAAAGCACGCAAATCGAACCGACCGACACGCACCAGGAAGAATCCCGAACGAAACGTACCTGCGAACTCCGACCCGCCAAGTACGATGCAACGCGTGGAAAACACAACCAAGTCGCACGGAGCACAAGCCGTACGACGAACACACATACAAAACAGCGAGCCGAAGCAACCCAATACACCGCGACCGACGCATACGCAGCACATAAAACAGCACAAACACAGCGTGAACAACTCGGAGAAGCTCGCACGAGACAACTGCAGGGTCCGACTCGGTCAGAAGAACGTCTCCTACATGCACAAAAAGTACAAAGGGAAAAACAAAAAAAAAAAGGCCAAACAAGCAATTACAAAGCCAATAAATACTGGGGGGGGAAACAGGGAACAAAGACACACCCACAACTCCACCCATATAAAGGACATGATCCTTTGCAAATTCAAATTACCTGCCAGTACACACCAACAGACAGCAACCACACACACACTCACAGCTCATCCATCACACAAGCCACACACCATCAGCACCTCAACAAATAGCACCCTCACATACACCCAGCAAAACACACACTCACACACCCTCACTTGCACACCAACACACATCACTCACCACCACCACCCATCACCATGCCCCCCAAGAAGAATCCAAAGTTCCTAGATAGTGAATTGGAAGTCCTGGTAGATGAGATCCTCAGGGTAGAGCCACAGCTGTTTGGTACACTGGTCCAACAGACCCCCATGTCGCAGAAAACCAAGATGTGGGCGAGGATCGTCGACAGGGTGAACGCACAATCACCATGTTTGCGCACAAAGGAAGACATCCAGAACAGGTGGTATGATGTGCGCAGGAGGGTCAGGGACCTACTGAAGAAGGATTACATCTTGAGCCAACACACCGGCAGTGGCCCTCCTGCCAAACCACTATACCTCAGGCCCTGGGAGGAGAAGGTGCGGGCCATCCTACCACCAGTGAGCGTATATGGACTAGAAAACATCCCAGAGCCTGGTGAGTACACAACCAATATACCCAATATTGTGTGACAATACACACACATCAGTGTCAAGGGGATAGTCAAACCATGCCCCCTTAGCAAATACACAGCAACAAAAACAGAATCATCCCAAGATGTGTATGTCAGTCAGATAAACACAACACATGCCATCTCATAGTGATATGTAACTGTGTCATGACATGTACAAACCCTACAACAAATAAAGCTAGGCAGTGGCACAAATATAACCAACAAACACTGTCAGATATGTAGCCACCACTACAAAACCACCACACAGGGAATCCCACAGAAAGGAAGGAATTCTGTGTATGCTGGTCAAGTCAGTGTAGCCAATAGCATCATGGGAGTTGTAGTCACAGATATTGCCCACCCTCACAATACGCCCATCAACACCACTCTGAACCATGCTCACATCACAGGGAGTGGAAAACAACAGACAAGATGGCTGACACTGGCTACTGCTGTGGGGAGCACAAGGCCCTGCTGGGAACTGGGCACCAACCAACAGCAGGACACCACTGACTGACATCCTGAAAGACAACTTGCACTCCCTGCAATGGAAGCACGTTCCATGGTGGGATATCTGGCTGGGTGGGAAGGAGGACTGACAGCTATGACCATAGTTACCAGCAGCTCTCCCCACACACACCCTAACACAAACTACACACAACCCACCTGGGAAAATGCATTGCCTCACACTACAATTAATTATCCCACAAAGAACCACCACCCTGGGTCATGCTGTGGGAAGCACAGTGACACACATGGGACTTGTAGCCAAACAAACGCCAGGACAACACTGTCAGCCATCCATTCAGCACAGGCACACTACCCCACAGGGAAGCAGAGTCAGAAGGAAGGAAGTATGGGCAAGCTGGGAAGGGGGTGGAGGCAATAGCATGATGGGAGTGGTAGTCACAGATATTGCTCACCCTCACAATTGGCCCATCAACACCACTCTGAACCATGCTCACATCACAGGCAGTGGAAAACAACTGACAAGATGGCTGACACTGGGTACTGCTGTGGGGAGAACAAGCCCCTGCTGGGAACTGGGCACCAACAAACAGCAGGACACCACTGTCAGCCACCTTGCCATTGCTGTCACACCCACACACAGTGAAGTACACTCAAAAGGAAGGAAGTATGGGCATGCTGGGAAGGGGGGTGGAGGCAATAGTATGATGGGAGTGGGAGTCACAGCTCAACATCCCCAAACCACATGGCCCAGCAAGCTCACACTGAAGCATGCACACATCACAAAGAGTGGAAAGCCCCATCAAATATGTCTGACACCGGTGCTCTGTTATGGGGAGCACAAGGCCCTGCTGGGAACTGGCCACCAACCAACAGCAGGACACCACTGTCAGCCATCTTGCCATTGCTGTTACACCCACACACAGTGAAGTACACTCAAAAGGAAGGAAGTATGGGCATGCTGGGAAGGGGGGTGGAGGCAATAGCATGATGGGAGTGGTAGTCACAGCTCAACATTCCCAAACCACATGGCCCAGCAAGCTCACACTGAAGCATGCACACCTCACAGAGAGTGGAAAGCCCCATCAAAGATGTCTGACACCGGTGCTCAGTTGTGGGGAGCACAAGGCCATGCTGGGAACTGGCCACCAACCAACAGCAGGACACCACTGTCAGCCATCTTGCCATTGCTGTCACACCCACACACAGTGAAGTACACTCAAAAGGAAGGAAGTATGGGCATGCTGGGAAGGGGGTGGAGGCAATAGCATGATGGGAGTGGTAGTCACAGCTCAACATCCCCAAACCACATGGCCCAGCAAGCTCACACTGAAGCATGCACACCTCACAGAGAGTGGAAAGCCCCATCAAAGATGTCTGACACCGGTGCTCAGTTGTGGGGAGCACAAGGCCATGCTGGGAACTGGCCACCAACCAACAGCAGGACACCACTGTCAGTCATCTTGCCATTTCTGTCACACCCACACACAGTGAAGTACACTCAAAAGGAAGGAAGTATGGGCATGCTGGGAAGGGGGGTGGAGGCAATAGCATGATGGGAGGGGTAGTCACAGATATTGCTCACCCTCACAATTGGCCCATCAACACCACTCTGAACCATGCTCACATCACAGGGAGTGGAACACAACTGACAAGATGGCTGACACTGGGTACTGCTGTGGGGAGCACAAGGCCCTGCTGGGAACTGGGCACCAACAAAGAGCAGGACACCACTGACTGACATCCTGAGAGTCAACCTGCACCCACTGCAAGGGTGGCATGCTTCATGGTGGGATAACTGGGCTGGAGGGAGAAGGATGTCCGGATGTCAACCAAATACCACCAATGCTGGCCATGCACACACCTCAACATTCACATTGAAATGCTTCATGTTGTCAGGACAATGCGCTACACCAATATCAACAGCTGACTGTGACAACTTAGGACAATGCAATGTTCAGGCCCGCATCCAGAGGTACAGTCACAACTGTCAGGTGTTTGAACCATTGATGCCTGTAGAAACATTACATACATTGTGTGTCTCTTCCAAATACAGGTGATGATGGGGACACAGCAGCAGACGCTGAGGAGTCCCTGTCCCAGGCTCCGGGGGACACTGAGCTCACTGGTGTGGAACAGCCTCTGCCCACCTCGGATGACGAAGACCTACCTGGCACCTCCGCAGTGAGTCATCATGCAGCACCAGCAGGACCACCAGCTGCATCCCCTGCACCCACCCCTCCAACAACTGCCAACACACAGACCACCCCTGCCAACACGGACAGACCAAGGACCACCACCACCAACAGCACACAGACCCCGGCCCAACGTGGAGCTACGGACAACAACACCAGCAACAACCCCCAAGGGGGCCCAGGGTCACCTGTGCGTGCCACCGCAGGTCCTTCACGTGTCACCAGGGGTGTTGGGAGAGGTGGTAGACATAGGTCGCTACTTGCAGAGGGGTCTGGACTGCATGATGACCCACAACTGGTACGCATAGCTGATGCGTACCAGACTAGCACCGGAGAGTTCAGCCAGGTAGTGGGGATCCTCAGGGACATTCAACAGCAGCAGGCTGCCCATCATGCCCGCTTGGACTTACACATGTCCCGCATGGAGTCCAAGTGGGACACAGTGCAAGAACAGACGGCGGTGCATAGGGACATATTGCAATGCCTCCGCCAGATTTGCACCAACATGTCAACACCTCCCTGTGTGCCCACAACATCTGGTGCTGCAACAACTGCAACTGCCACAGGGAGGGAGGATGACTCTGGCGGAGAGTCCCCTGCACCGCAGCAGCCTGCACTTGAGGGTCCCCCAAAGAAGAGGGGTCGTCCGAGGAAGGACAACTGAGAGGCAGATGGCCATGCACAACCCCCAGGAAGCCAACACCTGTTCTGGAAAATCACCTTTGTGCCCAAACTCTTCACCCTGTCGAATGCAACACAACTCTCCCACATGACATGGGGAGCTCAAGTTGGACCAATGTATCAGATGACTGTGGACTTTACTCTGGACATTTCTGCTACCAGGACTTCCAAATCATCTTGGAACTTTGGATTACAATCACAATGTACAGCACCCCCCATCCTGTGCACTATACTCACACATGTATGTCAATAAACTCACTAATACACCATACTTGCCTCTGTTGTGACTCCAACATTGTTTCTGAAGTGGAGATGATGATCTGTGAAATGACACGGTGCATGCTAACTGCTACAGCAAGTACAACACCGGCATGTGAGTCATGGCAAGGTGACACATATGAGGGAGACACACCACCAGGGCTACACAACACATACACACCAGGGCCATCTGACTTATCGCCTACACTGATGTTGCCAGGAAATACGGTGCAATGCACAGACCCAACACCTATTCACAGTCTGTGTCAACTAGCCCACTGGTGCAGTAAGCAAATGTCAGTCAGATGTGTGACCACAGACAACGCACATCACAAAGTGAAGCACAGGTTTATTACACATTTGCAACATGTTGTAACCACTACAGATGCAAGGTAATCCCACCTGGCAGTGGGCACACAGTCAACAAGTGTAGAAGAAAGGAAGTCCATGGGTGTGGCGCACATCACCTGTAGGGAAACGACAGCTACCACCCTGGAAGTTGATTCACAGTTACGGGGGATCACAGTTGACCAAACAACTCTGAAAGTACCCTGTGAAGGACAGAAATGACACACAGTCAAAAGCACTGAAGAACAGGACATAACTGCAATACTCATGCCCAATACATGTCACAAGAAACCCACCCAGAACCAAGTTAGCATGCCAACACTGTTGGGGAGTACAGACTACCTGTAAGGACACATCGCTGCACGCATCCAGTCAAGTAGCACATGGACACACTCAAACAGCACCAGAGCACCACCAACACATATCATGCAAACTCACATAATTGACATAACATCCCTGGATACTCACATTCAGCTGAAGAAGTTGGTGATGAGTTGTGTGCGGACATCACCCTCATCATCATCATCATCACTGGCATCGTGGTCCAGCCCAGGATCCTCCACAGGTGGCGGATGTGGGTCATCGTCATCCAGGATGAGAGGCAACTCCTTCCGTACTGCCAGGTTGTGTAGCATGCAGCAGACGATGACAATCTTGCACACCTTTGCTGGGGCATATGGGAGGGCCCCTCCTGTCTTATCTAGGCAGCGGAAGTGGCTCTTCAGGAGACCAAATGTCCGCTCAATCACCCTCCTCGTCCGACCATGTGCCTCATTGTAGCGAATCTGGGCTGGTGTCACAGGGTTCCTGAGGGGTGTCAGCAACCACGGCATGTTGGGGTATCCCGAGTCACCTACGGACAGACAAGTGCACATTAGCTGACTTGGAAAAGTGGGCGGAATACTACACAGACACGAGCAGCACAGACACACCCAAGAGTAAGGCAAGACGTGCACACAAGCATCCTCAGGGGACTGATACCACAGACACAGGGGAACACACACACACACAGGCATCCACATTCACTCCGCAGTCCTCCAAATCCTCTCCCTCTAAGACCCCTTCCCTTGCCTCGCCTGCTACCCCACCTACACAGCAGATCTTCCTGTGTGACCTCGGCCTCTTCCCCTCCATTCCTGCTGATCCAGCATACCAGGGGAAGAGGAAGTCCACCCACACTGAGAGGAGTGCCCCTCGCCCCCGGACACCCTCCCCCAGGCGCAGGCAGACACAGGAGCCCATTAGAAAGTCCCCCGGAGCAGGAAGAGCAAGACCCCACCACCACCACCACGCAGCTCCAGTGCCCAGTCTCTCTCCTCCATCCCCCAGGCCACCACTGCACAGGTTCCCCCGCCACACCCTGCCCCAGGTTCCCCCACACACCGATACCGCATCCCCAGACTGCTTAGGCCCTCCCCCTGCCACTTGCTCTTCCACCCCCAACCCAGACGCTCTGCCTGTTAGTGGCACTGTTGTGGGGACCGGGTCCCCCCCCTCTGTCCTGCCCACCTCATCTGCCCACCCTTCCACTCCCTTGGAGTCATGCACTGCAGTGGAGTCCACAACCACCACGTCTGACTCGGGCACTGCAGTGGGTACCCAGTCCACTACATCAGTCCAGCCCACTGCAGTGGTTGTAGCATCCACACCAACTGACTTGTGTACCACAGTGGTGCCGGCCCCCCCTGAGTCAGACACCTCCACTGCAGTTGCCGGTGACACTCCTGCACCCACCACCCCTTCACTGCCTCACTCTGCCATCCCCTGATCCTGTCCCTGCGGTGCCTGGCCTGCCCCTTGTATGCCCCTCCAAGGGGGATGTCCCCCAACCGTACCAGTGCAGGCAAGCAATGCGTGACCAGTTGTCACTTCTCAACCTGTTGGTACTGTGATTTTGGACTGGTCATTGGCCTTAGTTTCTTTTGGACTTCCGTGTTTACCCTGACATTTGCTGAATAAAGCCCCTTTTTGTTTACTTTTGGGTTTTCTTTTGATGTACATGATGTGGATGAGTAGCATCCTGCATTTGCAGTTGAATAGTGTTCACATCAGGACGAAGAAGTGTTGCAGTGATGGACTCCATGTGGTCCATGGGATATGTGTCCTGTTGTAGTCTGGATCTATGGCATCCTTTGCTACAGTCTGAGGGTGTAATGTTCAGCATTTTACACAGGGATGTCCTTTTTGCATTTGTAAATGAACATCTTTGTCTTACACTGATGCACATCTGGTGGGCTTACCACTGTTCAATGTTCCGATTTCCCTGACGGTGTGCCCAGCTCCACTGGACATGCAGTTTTGCACATCAATGTCGAAGGACTCATCTGTGTATACAGTGCAACTTGCTTGACACGTGTTTGGTGTGTGTGCAGATGACTGAAGTGACACTCCCATACCCAGGCTGATGTGAGCAGAGCCTTCTGTGTGTTGTGGTTGTTGACTCACTGACGGAGTGTTCTGCTGACATTTTTGGGTCGTGCACAGACAAGGTTTGGCACAGCGGACCTTCCACAGGAGTGGAGTGCCCTCATGGCAGTGTGTAATCTGTTGACATTGCGTGGGCCTGTGTTGTGTAAGCATGTCTGTGCGTGTTCCCTTCCCTTTTCCTACACAGGCTGTGTCCCTAGGGATGTTCCTGTTTGTGATGCTTGCTGAGTTGTTCTGTGTTCATCCAGCATCTTGGACCTGGTTTCTCTGTGATGTCGGTGCATGGCAAACTAATTTTCATGAGGTTGTCATCCCAGGTTGTCTTTGTTGTCAGTGCTGGGGATGTGGGCAAACGCAGATGGGACATATTCAGGATTCCCCTTGGCACTTGTTGTTTACACGAGTCATGTGATTTACAGTTTGTGTTAGCTTTCAGTGATTGTGACACGTTGTGTGTGTGACTGCTGCCACTGCTCAGGGTCAGAGCTGCAATATTGGTAGTTGTGTACGTGTGTTCTTCGTGTGTCACCTTGGCTTCTTCATTGGTGTGTGACTATGGCCAGGATCCCATTGATTGTGGTGGATTTCACATCATGCCCATGTACGGCATACTGTGCTGTGTGTCAGACATTGACGAGTCTTGTTGACTGGCCATGTGTGATGGGTTTCTGCACCTTAGTTCCCACCACCACCCCTGGTATTGTCATGGGTGCATGTGCAATGTCATCAGTCCATGTGAGCTTCACTGCTGCACATTGCTGGAGATCAGGGTGTGTGGTGTTGAGTGTGTGCAAAAGTGAGTTGTTGCACGGCCAGACCCCTACCTCCATATTGGCCTTGGCTGGCAGGCCGTGCTGATTGATTGGAGCTTGTGTAGGTGGGATGGTAGTTAGTTGCTCAGGACACATGGCTGGGGTTCACAGTGTGAACGACATCTGACATTGTCATCACAGTGGGATTATCATGCAGGCTAGTGTCAGCACAATATGGGGTCCCTGGGCGTAGTGCTGTGGTGGGTCTGTCTCTTGCTGTGTTAGTTGCTGTTCCTACAAGCTTGTGTGACATGTGTAATTTGTGCTCCCTCTCATCTAACAATGCCTGATTGCCCACATAGGGGATTTGGATCCATGAGTTACTTTTGTGTGGCACTGTATGTGCATCTGTGTAATTGGTATTCAGGCCTCATCATGTGTTGTGTGGTTGCCTGGGGACACTGGCACCCCCCTCACCTGTTGTGTTTGATGTGCAGTGTGGGTCTGCCTGTTTGTGTTTGTGCATCTGCACCACTGCATTGGCATATCTTTAGTGTGCCATTGGCTGTATGTTGTTTGGTGGGTTTCACCTGCTGTCCCTGGGACTCCTAGGTCATCAGTCAGCACAATGATCATTGTTTGTGTGTCCCATTGCTGCCATGGTATGTTATTTGTTCACCTCACATCTACAGTCTCCACAGAGTATCTCCATTTGTGTGGCCATTGGTGCAAATATGTGGGTCTGCAGTATGATGGTCACTTCTGTCATTGTGTCATTGATGGATGTTGACAGTGTCAGCCCCCATGGGTGATGTTTGTCTGCACATGGCCAAAGGTATATCTTATTTGCACTGCACTGTTTGCCTCCCCAATCTATGTTGCTATGGGACACAAGCACTACTTTGCCACTGATGTGTTTGTTGTTCTGTGACCAGGAATCATCCATGCAGTTTGGCAGTTGCAGCTTTTTCAATGTCAACACTTACATTTTGGTCACTGTGATGATGGGGGTTTAGACCCCATTGCCACAATGTTCAAAATGTGCTTCAGCTATGGACCCCACACTTACCTTTTGGTCACTGTGATGATGGGGGTTTAGACCCCATTGCCTCAATGTTCAAAATGTGCTTCAGCTATGGACCCCACACTTACCTTTTGGTCACTGTGATGTTGGGGGTTTAGACCCCATTGCCACAATGTTCAAGATGTGCTTCAGCTATGGGCCCCACACTTACCTTTTGGTCACTGTGATGATGGGGGTTTAAACCCCATTGCCACAATGTTCAAAATGTGCTTCAGCTATGGACCCCACACTTACCTTTTGGTCACTGTGATGATGGGGGTTGGACCCCATTGCCACAGTGGTCATGGTCTGCTTGCATTGTGGGGGCCACACACATTTATGTGTGACACATGTGATAGGGGGTCACATTGTATGTTCAAAGTCATGTTCATTGTTGTAGGCATTTGACACAGTCTACACACGCTTGTCATGGTGTTGGGGGGGGATGTCTTTTTGTTGCATTCCTTATGTTGGTGTGTGCTTGTTGTGTCATGCATTACCCATCCTATGAGTGGGGGTGTTGTTGGTGGTAGGCATCCAGCCCCCCATGGGTAGAGGTGGTAGTAGTGACAGGCATCCAGCACCCCCTGGGTAGGGGTGGTAGTAGTGACAGGCATCTAGCACCCCCTGGGTAGTGGTGGTGGTAGGGGTAGGCATCTAGCACCCCCTGGGTAGGGGTGGTGGTAATGGTAGGCATCTGGCACCCCCTGGGTAGGGGTGGTAGTGGTGGTAGGCATCCAGCCCCCCATGGGTAGAGGTGGTAGTAGTGACAGGCATCCTGCCCCCCATGGGTAGGGGTGGTAGTAGTGACAGGCATCTAGCACCCCCTGGGTAGGGGTGGTAGTGGTGGTAGGCATCTGGCACCCCTGGGTAGGGGTGGTGGTAGGGTTAGGCATCTAGCACCCCCTGGGTAGGGGTGGTAGTGGTGGTAGGCATCCAGCCCCCATGGGTAGAGGTGGTAGTAGTGACAGGCATCCTGCCCCCCATGGGTAGGGGTGGTAGTAGTGACAGGCATCTAGCACCCCCTGGGTAGGGGTGGTAGTGGTGGTAGGCATCTGGCACCCCCTGGGTAGGGGTGGTGGTAGGGGTAGGCATCTAGCACCCCCTGGGTAGGGGTGGTAGTGGTGGTAGGCATCTGGCACCCCCTGGGTAGGGGTGGTGGTAGGGGTAGGTATCTAGCACCCCCTGGGTAGGGGTGGTAGTGGTGGTAGGCATCCAGCCCCCCATGGGTAGAGGTGGTAGTAGTGACAGGCATCCTGCCCCCCATGGGTAGGGGTGGTAGTAGTGGTAGGCATCTTGCACCCCCTGGGTAGGGGTGGTGGTAGTGGTAGGCATCTGGCACCCCCTGGGTAGGGGTGGTGGTAGTGGTAGGCATCTGGCACCCCCTGAGTAGGGGTGGTGGTAGTGGTAGGCATCTGGCACCCCCTGGGTAGGGGTGTTAGTGGTGGTAGGCATCCAGCCCCCCATGGGTAGAGGTGGTAGTAGTGACAGGCATCTAGCACCCCCTGGGTAGGGGTGGTGTTAGTGGTTGGCATCCAGGCCCCTATGTGTATATGTGCCATTGGTGATAGCCATCCCGCCCCTATGGTGCTGCTGTTGCTGGTGTAAGTAATTTCTGCATCCCTATGTGTGTGTGTGATTTGTCGGGTACGTGTGGTTTGTTTGTGTGGTGGGTGTCTGACTTACCTTCTGGGTCGTACGCGTCCGTGCCAGTTCCGGTAATAGATGTAGAATATTGGTAGGATCGGCACGATGGGATTCATGGTTGGTTCATCTCGTTCGTCTTTCTCTTTGCTTCGCCTCGTCCTCGTCGCTGGCGTGTTCGTCTCGTAGCCGTGGATCGTCTTGTGACGCGAATCGGAGCTTATGTGCGCCTCTCCCGGATGCTTTGACGTGCCGTGCGTAGCGACGGGTTCGGCGCGTATGGATGGCGCATCGTACTTGTCCGGCCGGACGGGGCTGCATTTTGGCTTCCGTGCGACTCGATTCTGCGTTTCCGGATCCGCCTCGGTCGGAGAACAGGACCTGTATTGGGTGAGTACGACTGGGTCGGGATTTGGGCAGTTGTGCGCATCAAACTTGCTCGTTCGGACGTATGTGCGAATCGGTCGGGAAACAGGCATTCGCCTGGCTTTTTCCGCGGCCGAATGGTATTAGGTGCGCCTCCGACCGGGATCGGAATCGGCCCCTAAGAGAGAAAAGGTCCAAGTATAAAAGATTATTAGTGCAAACCAAGAAAAACTGGGACGATAGTGTCTGGGCGGAATTGATTAACGCAGCCAAAATCAAGGATCATCCTGGCTTTTGGCGATTGATAGCCAAAGGTAATAAATTGGGAAGAAGTCACAAGGATCTTTTCTTAGACTCTGGTACCTGGGTGAACCATTTTTCTAAACTGTACTCAAGGACCATAACTGATACAACAAATAACCAGCAAGGTCATATAACAACCCCCATTATAACACCCCTGTTTTTTAGTTTAGAGGATACCTTAGCAGCAATTGACGCAGTAAAACCCGGGAAAGCCCCAGGCCCAGACAAAATACCAGGCGATCTGTTGAGACATGATAAAGCTGTTTGGGGGCCATATATCAATCTTCTTTGTAATGCAGTTGCAGCGGGCGCCCCAGTCCTGGAGTCATGGAAAGGGGCTGAAATTATTACAATTTTTAAAAAAGGTGATCGCCAAGACCCCGCAAATTACCGGCCTATAGGTTTAATCGACACTTTACAAAAGATTTATGCTAAGCAGATTTTAACAAAATTAAATGATTGGATTGTGGAGAATCATATTTTATTACAATACCAGGCTGTGTTTAGAGCTAGAACTAGTACAATTGATCAGGTCTTTAGAATTCTTTGCAGGAGTTGGAAATATATGATATTATAAAAAGGCCACTTGTACATAGCTTTTATTGACCTGAAGGCTGCCTTCGACCTCATTCCTAGAGATTTGCTCTGGAGTTCCTTAAAAAATCAAGGTGTACCAGAGGAACTCCTTGGGCAAATAATAAGACTGCACCACAACAACTATGCAAAAGTCAGATGGGGTCCGAGGGGGGAGCTTACTGAGGCAATCCCCGTAAGGAGGGGCGTGAGACAGGGCTGTGTACTGGCACCCACCCTATTTTCACTATATGTAAATGATGCCCCAAAATATCTTTTTGGGGTGTACACATGATTCACCAAAGCTAGGTGGGGTGCCAGTGCCAGCTCTTTTATTTGCGGACGATACTATTTTAGTGTCTCAAACCCCGAAGGGATTACAATGCCTATTAGACTCTTTTAGTGTTTAACTTTATTATGATTTTAAGGGTCTAGAAATAAATTCTAGCAAAACAAAATATATGGCAGTTAATCCACATAAATCGTTTAAGAAGAACATAACTGTCGGATAACAGAAGCTAGAATATGTGCCAAATTTCAATTATCTAGGCATTACAATTGACACTAAAATGACCTGGTAGCCTCATCTGCACAAAAGTAAGACCATTTTGCTCCAAATATCCCTACCAATATTAAAAAAACATGAGAGCAGCATTACCAAGGCAGTGTCCCCTGCACTTGAGGTGTATAAATATAGGGCACAATCATCATCCCTTTATGGTGCGGAACTATAGGGGCCTTCTTGTAGGACTACTTTTGTGGGGGGAACAAAATAAGTTTTTTAGGAAGCTGCTATGTCTCCCCGTGCGCACCTCTGTAATTCCTATTGTTATGGATTTAAATATAAAACGCATCAATCACCAGGCTATATTGAGACCATTGCTGTTCTGGGTGCGACTGTGGTCTACAACAGAACTAGCATGTTATAAAGAAGGGCTAGAAAAGATCTTAAGGTTCGACCAAGGTATTAGCCTCCAGTGGGTCAAGCACGTGCATTCATGGTTTTGCAAACTTGGGTTAAAACATTTCTGGGAAGCACGTACCCAATTGACATTAGCCTCCAAAAAAACACTGAAAATTGTCTTTTGGGCATACATACAAAATAGTGTGTCCCACAGTCCAAATACTGGTAGACTAACGGCCCAATTTCTTCTCATGAAACCAACCCCGGTTTTTGAACAATATTTGGATGAAGTGCAGCCCCAGTTGGCAAAATCTTTATATATGAAATTTCGCTATGGTGTTCTACAAATTAATTCAAACACAGCGAAATGGGGTCGAAATACAAATGAGAATAATGAGGTCTTTAGTGTATTATGTCAAACCAAAGCACAAGAAAATGATTTACACTTATTATTCTTTTGTCCTGCATATGACATGCCTGGGCAAAAATGGATTAAACCAATCTGTAAAAATTTGGGAACTAGGTCTTGTCTTGAGGCAGAAAGAATACTAAAAATAACACTTCCCAGAAAATTGTTTTTAGTGTTAGTAGATACTTGTTTGCCGTGGGAATAACAAAATGAAAAAAAGGTCTGAAATTTAAAAATTATGAATTTTATGTGTCATCCTAAACTCTAATTTGCACTTTTCTGCATTTGCACTTTAGAATCGTCCAGAGCTCAGGTAGAACATATTGCTGTGTATACTACGTCCCGCTCATGGTAGCCCTCAAGCACTTTTAAAGCACTTGCACTTTTGTTGCTGCTCAGATTTTTATGAGAGAAGGCTTCATTCATCATATGTACCCTTCTAGTACTCGCTTTTTTTCAACCCAACCTGGACTTTATATTCTCCTCAACGTTTTAACTATATTGGACTGTAAGCTTAGCATTTTTATCATATTTTAACTTGATAGATCGATTGCCGGTTTTTATTGTGGATATTTTAGCATTTCTATTTGTCTAAAGCGGCACCTTTGGAACGTTTTGTATTTTAACTGTGTCTTATCAACTAATATGTATGAACTGTTACTATGTATCTTTTATGGTTTAAGCAAAACCGAAATAAAGATTAATGAGTGATTCACCAAAGATATAACAAAAGAGAAAAAAGATATCTCAGCACTTTTGCGTCACTCTCATTGAACCGAAAGTCCACACTCCAATGAAACAGTTACATCTAGATTGGTCTTGAAAAATAAATAAAAACAGTGCATATGAAAAAAAGTATGCACCTACCCTCTCCAAAATTACAACACCATCAAATCATAACTGTGCAGATTATAAACAATTAAAATCATATAGAAGCAGGCTTTAGTATTACTATAGGTAAGTATAAATCTCCTCATCAATATTCAGACCCATAGGTTCTCTTGTATTCAATCATAGAATGTACTTGCACTCTAGCTGCCTAAGTGCCCTCTCTCTATCACCTCCTCTGGATGATTTCACTATCTGATCAATCACTGTATATTTCAGGGAATTTGGATTGCTTACATGATATTGCTTGAAATGAGGTGCCACAGGGTAAGATTTATCTATGTTCTTAATTGCCCGTATATGTTGAAGTATCCTTTTATGTACTTGTAGTATAGTGCTTCCTACGTATTTTTTGTAACAAAGACAGGTTAACACATAGACCACAAATTCGTTCTTACAATTAAGAGATTTGTTTATTGTTATTCTCTCTCCTACATCAGTGTGAAATATCATAGTATTCACACCATGTATGCAGGCGTTGTACTTACTGCACTTCCTGAATCCCTTTAATGGTTTTAGCCACATTCCATGATCAGTGATCTGATTCTTGACTATGGCATCTTTCACAGACCTGGATCTCCAGTAGGTCATTGCAGGTCTATCTCCCACATCCAAACCTATTGCTGTATCCTGTTGAAGTAGATGCCAGTGTTTATGCAGAATTTTGCTAATCTGGGTATGCGCCACACTGTAAGTAGTTATAAACCTGCACTCCTCATTTGCCAATGTATCACTTCCCTCAGTTGTTGCTACCCTCTCTTTGCTTTTGTTTAGATTGGCACTTTCGTTGGGTTGTTGATTAAACAGCAAATCAATTCGTGTTTTAGGACTGACTTTCTCTTTGGCGAGGTTAAAAATGGCTTCATTGTACCCCCTCATCTTTAACCTCTCTGTCATTTCTTTTTCTGTTTGAAGAAATTAGTGCTACAAATCCTTTTTGCTCTCAATAGCTCTCCATAGAGTATACTTCCCTTGAGAGCACCTGGGTGTGAGCTAGTGGCATATAGGGTTGAATTACCTGATGTTTCTTTTCTATAAACCCTTGATGTAATCCTGTCCCCAATGACTTCCAGCCTGATGTCCAGAAAGTCAATGCACTTGTCACTCACACGACTAGTAAAAGAAAGGTTCAAATTATTGACATTGATCTGTTTGACCAATTAAACAACTGACCTCTGATCTCCTTTCCGCAATATAGATAAATCATCTATATATCTGAGCCAGATGATAATATTCGATGACCAGTCCTGTGACCTTGTACTGGACCTTGCAGCTGCTCCTCCCACCAGCCCATGTGTATATTAGCATAGCTGGGGGCGAAGCAGGTGCCCAAAGCAGTCCCTTGTAGCTGTTGGAACAAATCATTGTTAAAGAGGAACACATTACTCTTCAAACACCATTTGATCATACTAATCAGCATCTCATTGTGTTTTAAATATTGAATCGGTCATGTTTTCAAGAAGTACCGGATAGCATTTATCCCATCTACATGCCGTATACTGGTATAAAGCGAATTGATGTCTAAACACACCATCAAAAAATCTGGTTCCCAGTGTACGTCAAAGATATGTTTCAGGAAATCTGAACTATCTTGGATATGTGAAGGTAAATCTCATACATATGGTTGTAAGAAGTAGTCTACATACTTTGATACATACTTTGATATATTCTCCAAAAAGCTACCAATTGCTGATATAATTGGTCTCCCTGGGGCATACACTGTTCTTATGTACCTTAGGTAAAAGATAAAAAATTGGCAACCTGGGATGTTTGACATGTAGGAAGTTAAACTCTTCATTGCTTATGAGATTAATCTCCCTCCACCCTTTCAAACCTTTGTAGAACCTTTCTTTCAAACCTTAGTAGTAATTTTACAGTAGCATCGTTTGTCATTCAATTGATTATACGCTTCATGCAAATACATCTCCTGTGGCCAAATCACTATGTTGCCTCCTTTATCCGAGGTGCGTATGACACATTTGTCATTATTAGACCATTTGTCTATTACATTTTTGAATTTCAAATTCCTGTGAGTTCAGCCTAATCACTCGACTTCTCTGATGCCTTCGTTTTTTCAGATCTTGAGTTACACTTTCACTAAAGACATCTAAGTTGTCATGTGGCATGGATGGATTAAAGCGTGACTTTGATTTGAATGGAGTGGCTATTCTTTCACTGCAATGTATGTTCAATGGGGTGCACATTAACCCTGGGTGTAGTTTGCGTAGTAGTACTTCACGTAGCTACGTGAAGTACATTTTAAACTACACGTAGCTATGCAAATTGCGTAGTGCATAGCTGTGTGCTTGACTGCACTGTACAATAATTGCCAAAGGCATCTTGCACAGTGCAAGTTAAGATAAAATAAGTATCTCTGTCTTTATATGCTAAAATGCATATAGCATTTCACAAAAGTGAAATCAATAAATTAACAAGCAGTGAGAGAGGTGATGATTTTGGTATCCTCCCTAACCTAGGGAGAGAACCAAGCAGATGCCTTGAAAACAAAAAGCACATCTTTTGAACGATTCAGTGGTGGTCCCATCCTCTTAGGACCACCCCAAGCACAGTTATTGGCAAAAATACAATCCCAACCAAAGGCCCTGCAAAGCATTATGGGACGAGATTAGCAGTGGGCAGTGAATATTATAGTATCCAATATCAAAATAATTCTACAAAGAGCTGCAGTTCCACTAGTCGTTACTAGATGTCCCTCACAAGTCAAATGCAAAAGCTTCATGAAAGGGTTTCAATGCTTTTGCATTTGACTCGTGAGGGACATCTAGTAACGACTAGTGGAACTGCAGCTTGATGTATTAATAATTTCAATGCTTTTGCATTTGACTCGTGAGGGACATCTAGTAACGACTAGTTGAACTGCAGCTCTTTGTTGAATTATTTTGATATTGGACACTATAATATTCACTGCCCACTGCTAATCTCGTCCCATAATGCTTTGCAGGGCCTTTGGTTGGGATTGTATTTTGCCCATAACTGTGCTTGGGGTGGTCCTAGGAGGAAGGGACCACCACTGAATCGTTCACATGATATGCTTTTTGTGTTCAAGGCATCTGCTTGGTCCTCCCCTAGGTTAGGGGGAACCCAAAATCATCACCTCTCTCATTGCTTGATATTTTCATTGTCAAAGTTCACTTTTGTGAATTTGTTATAAGCTTTTTAGCATAGAAAATTACTTTAACAAAGCATTTGTATGTGTTTAATATACTGCTGCTACGTCGATTAGCAGAGTTTTTTACTCTGCTACGTGCAATTTGCGTAGTGCGTAGTAACACAAACTTTGCATGCTCCGTGAGCGTAGCAAAGTATTATGCCCAGGGTTAGTGCACATACATATATATTTATTTATATTAGGGGTGGGTGGAAAACTCATAGAGTTTTACTCCATATAATACTGCAGACTTACATAAAAACTTTGTGAGATTCCGCCCACTCCCAAAAACTATTCAAATATAGAGAACTTGGTTACATCTTCTATGTTGTTGCCCCAAATTGGCCAGTGATCGCAATCTACTGTTACGCCCGATTCTAAGGGTCAAGGGCATGAGGTCCTGCATGGAAGCTTTGGATTGGTGCTTCTCAGAAATAAACTCCTGCCTACTCGCCAGAGCAGGGAAATGTATCCATCAAATCAGAATAGCACTTGATGCCCAGCTACAGGTGACAGAATCCAGGGTCGTTACCGATCAGGTACAGAATCTGTTGGTGCCCCCGCAGCTCAAGTAGGCCAAGGATGTAATTCAATCGAGGGGCTACCACACTGTTAACTCGACCACAAAGGAACTAGCGGGGCCCTACATTATGAACCTTAAAACCGATGCCACTGGGCGATTATAAATGGCAGCAACGCCAGCACAACAGCAACCAGGGTACAAAATAACAACCAACTAGCTCCGACCCTTAAGGATGGGTACTGCTTGGCATGCCCGAAGAGGACAACAAATGGGGGCTGGGTGCCCATATATAAAAAAGACTCCTGCCAACTCCCAAGAACTGTCTTACTCAGGCAACGACTCCACTTCACTTACTGATTTTATTAAACTACTGCACTTTTAACAGGATTTCGGGCAATGCTCGCAAAAACAGAAGCAAATCCCAATAACAATGATGAAGAATTTACATTTTTAATCTATTTTAAGGAAAAGTTAGCGCAATTAAAATGTATTTCCCCGCTTGTAGGTTAGGAAGGGCACAAAGCAGCAATTGGTATACTTGCAAGCACAGTATTTTTTAACTTCAAGGGATGGGAGGCTGTGAGGGTGGTGGGAGGTAGGGCGGAGGGGCGTTGATCATGTGTTTTATACAGTAAAGATTTTAAGTAATTGTACAGTTAATAATAAATTACTTACTTACTATAGAGAACGCAAGAGCGACTGATGCATTCCTAGGTTACCACTCACCCTTTCACCACCAACATACTGCAGTTATGACTGTCAGCTGAGGAAAAAGAATGCAGTTGGTATTTCAATACAGTGCCTCTTGTGATGTATCCAGCAATCATGTTTGTAGGAGGCAATGCGTTATTTCACGAACACAGAAAAGGACAAATATATAGGGATTGAAACAGCCTAGGCTCGTATAAGCAATGTAAAAATGACATTATGGGGTCGATTACGATCTCGTTAGGAAGGCCTCCAGACGGGTCCCGGAACGAGCAAATCCGATTCGGAGCCTATGTTTCTGACCGAATCTTCCCCCGTTCCGAACGACCAAGTACGATTCGAAGATCTCGTCTGCGTCAACCGAATCGTTTCCGAACACAATCCTGTCAGTCTGACTCGTTCGCAGCCGAATCGTGCTGTGTAATGGATCTGGCTTCCGAACGAGCGAGTACGATGCACGATTCGGACAGCTGTATCGACTCGGTCTCAGCGAAATGAAACAGCTGTGGAAATCAGACTTCGGGGGGCTGTAGCAGGCCCCCCTTCACCCAGGCCCCTCCGAATCGGTCCCATAGGGTGTACGCTTTTCCCCACCCACCCCTTTTTGCTATGGTAGCCTGTGTACGGGTTCAGTGTACAGGCTCCCATTGAGTTAAATGGGAGTCCAAGCGAACCGAGTCCGTCACCATACGGGTGCATCGGAATCGGTCGCTCGGACTCGCGGAGCGCAATTCACTAGGAAAGCCCTCCGGATCCGAGCCGTACGGAGGGCTTTCCTAGCGAGATCTTAATCGGCCCCTAAGGATTGAAGCTCGAAGAGAGAGCGAAATCCGAAGCACTCAATGATATATGTTGGTTAGAATTAAGCAAGGTTCCTTCATTGATGTAGAAAGAATGGATATTTTCTCGAGGCGGCTGTGGCACACAAAACCTCCGAATCACAGCTGAGAAATGAGAACACACCTAAACATTACTGATAACATGTTGCAAAAGAGGTTATCCGAAGATGTAAGATGTAGTTTAATGACAGAAATGCATTATATGTAAAGGTATACAACTGGGAAAAGGAGGGGTAACCTGCAATATATTTGAAATGAAATGTTACTTATAACTCACTGAATCTTATCTCTTCGACAAATTGCTAGGAAGTACAGCATTTAATGCTTTACCATTAATTCCACGCACCGCCTTACCCCCTCCACACTTCTGACAAAACATTTGCTATTACAGTATTATTAAGGGGAAACCCCAATGTCAGCCTTCCATACTGGTGGTCATCCAGGTCTGATATTTGTAGATAATCGGTGGCTGATTGTTTGGGAGTAGTAAGGAAGTATGTAACCTCATTTTGGAGGTATCATCAAACACTTGCGTTACTTGCAAGGGTGCTGGTTATAGTTTCTCCTATATCGGAGATGGTAATTGAGGTGCACAAGGCTCAAAGACATGGGTCAAACATTGATTGTGTTAAATGCATTTCGTCCCTTGCCTGCTGGGGGCGGTGACATTCATGGTGCCCTTCACCCTAGGGCAAGAGTGACAGGACCCGCAGCTGCAATACAGACCACAAGATGTGGCACCCGCAGTAGTACTTCAGGTAGCTATAGATGCCCATGGCGGCAGCTGTCCTGGTGCTGCAGGTCACCTACAGATTCCAACCGGGCCATGTGCTGTGCTGGTAGGTGTCTGCCACTTCTGCCCCGGCCGCCAGGTAGATGTCCACTTCAAGTTCCTTGATTTACAAAGTTAAGCCTCTTCCTTCCGGTAAGGCGGCTCGTGATTGGCTGTAGCAAGCAAAGTATGGGCTGTGTTTTAGAAGCATGTGCCGCTTTGGCCTCTGAGTCAGTTCTTCTCCCCTGCTCTCTGTTTGAAGGGGAAAGTCCACTACTGTGAAGTTGGCAATGCCTTTTAATAAATCGTTGCAAAACTTGGCTTCGCCCCTGCCTTATGCACAAAGTATATCATAAACTATCATTCTCTACAACTCCAAAGTTTATGTTAAAGTACCTGAATGGCCCTTTGATGCAATACCAGTTTCACAGTGTCCTATTCACTAGGGGTTGGCGCTGGTAAACTCTGCCATGCATTGGTTGGTGGAGTTTTTGGTGAACTCCGTACTACTAGCGGGGTGGCAAAACTCTATGCCTCTATGCTTGATAGCTGCCTTATGGGAAAGTTTATGCTCTATACTGTATGCAAGGAATGTGATGTTGTTTACTACTGTTGAACCTGGGGCTAATAAATTTGCATTGTGAGAATACTTGTTAGGCCTTTTTAGAAGTGGTATATAGTTTTACCAACTGTGGTTTTGTTCATATCTGTGATTTTATGACTGTATGCCCAATAGTTGGGTTCTGCGTAAGGTTATGCTCAATAAAATAGGATTAAGCTGGTTATATTGACAAACCAAAGGTAAATGTTATAGGCCTGATTGGTTCATTGAAAGAAAAATATCAGAAGTATGATCTGTTTATTAAGGAAAGGTTATTAACTCTTTAACTTCTGGGCCTTTTCCCCACCAGTGCTGTGCCATTTTTTGGCTATTTAGGGTAGTTCACGCTTAGAGCTCAATTTTTTCAAGTATGGTATCCTCACAAAATGTGTGTTCTTTTTTTTGAGCATTCCTGGGAATTCAAAAAGTACCCAAGGTTTGTGGATTCCCCAGAAAGGGACCGAGAAAATAGGCAACATGCAGCTAAAAGTTTAGTTTTTTGTGAAAAATAGGAAAACAATTGCTCTTGATAAAAGTGTCTGTTTTTTCCCCTAAAAATGACATCAATGATCAATTTGTTGTGCTAAAGTCACCATCTTCCCAACTTTCAGGAACAGAAAGAGCTGAATTAAAAAACAATTTTTTTACCACAATTTGGCATTTTTCAAAGGTAGCCCATTTTTCCTATTATTTGTGATCTCAATCTAACTCCAGTTTGTGGTGGAAACCAGTGTAAACCCAATGGGAGATCCAGAAATGCTATAGATTTTTGGAAAGAAGACAAAATTCCAAATTCAACAAGAGGTCATACGTTTACATCCCTCAAGGTATTTTTAAAGAAACTGACTGTTGAAATAAAGAAATATTGCAAATTAGTATGAAAAAACAGCCTATTTTTACAATCGTTTTCATCTGTAACTTTTTGTCACAATTGCCAATTTACAAAAGCAATATACCATTACGTCCACTAGACCGTTCTGGTTGCAGGGATTTATAGGGTTTGAAGAAGCAAAAGTACCCAGAGCCAATAACTGAGCTGCACTGTACAATGGTTTTTGATTGTGTACCAAGTAAAGACCAATTCATATGGTGAACTTTGTAGAATGAAAAATTAGTAACAAGGAAACTTATGTATTTCCAATATACACAGAGTTTATGAGAAGTGGCTATTTGTGCATCTTTGAATTTGTGGGTACCCACACTAGCGTATAATTTAGAGGGCATTTTTCAAAATTTCTTCTTTCATACACACTTGCTTATATTTGGAAGGCACAAATGCCACAAAATCCAATTGGCAATAACACATGTTCTACTATTCTATGCTCCCACATGTCTGCTGATAAAAATTGAGTAAAAAAACACATTTTCCTCACATTTCTGGGAGGGAAATTACTGGAATCTGCGAGGAGCCACAAACTTCCTTCCACCCAGAATTCCTTTAATACTCCCAATAAAAATATTGCCTCACTTGCGTGCATAGGTCTACTGCCCACCACAGGAAATGGCCCAAAATGCAACATGGATACCAGTGGCGGCTGCTGACATTAAAAATGGTGAAGATACAGAAAGTAAGCTGTTCCTAATTACGAGACAAGGGAAAACTAGGGCAACCAGTTTTGCGTGATCATGAGAAGTAGGAGGACGCGGATTCCTCCTCTTGGAACTTGGGGCCCTCACACACCCGGCTGGGTAATACAATCAAAGAACAAGTTCTCTACCTGTACAAATCTATTCGTGCAATAAGTCACTAATTACTAGAAAACTGACAATGCAGGCCAAAAAATGTGATCACACCACACATGGATTAATAAAGTTTATCAAAAGATTTTTTAATTATTATTGGTTATTACTTCATCAAATTAGATTTTTTTAAATATATAAATAAATACAATATTCTTGAAGCACATCCCACAGCACATTCACTCAAATCATCAGACATCCAAATTCATAACCACACATACACACACGCCCAACAATATCAGGCATCCAATAATACAATATTTATATACAAATAAGCGAATCCCCAGAATAACAGGAGTTACACAAGAGGTATTATCCACCTTGCACGGAGTATAAGTGTAACTCAGTTAAGAATAAAGAATAAGGACATGAGAATCAGTTAATCAGTCAAATAATAAATGCAATTTTATGACCATGGAATGATAAATATTTCTCAAAAAAGGGGGGGTTTTCAATCATAAAGCTCCACGTTGCTAATCCAGCGCCGACGCGCGTTTCGGTGTTAGACCCCAATGTAGGTCTCACCTTCCCCAGGGCGCATAAACCGAACGAATTGGTGGTGGGACGTGCCTAGAACAATGAATGAACAGTATTGATACACTTGGGGGCATTTTTACATTCCCTGGCGCATCCCTGCAAATCAGCAGGGATGCGCCAGGGAAGATGCGTCACGCAAGTTTGCCCTTGCGCCACCGCCGATGCGCCGCATTTACAATGCGGCGCGCCGTGGCACACGGATGGGCATATGCGTGTCGCATCCCCCGACGGAAAGGCGGCGCATTGCTGGAGTCGCGTCGCAAGCGCGACGCGGCTCCAGCAAGGCTTGGGGGTGCCCTATGCCTAACATGCTGCGTCAATCCTTACGCCTGCTTCAAGCAGGGTTTTGACGCAGCATGGGCATAAAAGTGACTCAGTGAAATCTTGTAGATTTCACTGCGTCACTTTTACGAGGCGTACCTGCGAGGGAACGCCCACCCTGCGCCGAACGCCCACATGAAACCTGACGCAGGTTTCATGTGGCAGGAGATTTACAACGTGACGCATCTCCCTAGATGCGTCACATTGTAAATATTGCGCAATGTGGCGCATGTTTTGCGTCGCTGCTGCGTCACATAAGTGACGCAACGGCGGCACAAAAGTGGCGCAAGGGGCTTGTAAATCCACCCCTAAGAGTCCATCTTACGATTGCACAAAGTTTACATAATAAAAAAAATTTTTTTAAACATGAATACATAATATGTATATTTATGTTCAATAATCACAAAGTGTGGTCACAAAGGCACTGGTTGAAAGTTATCAATTTAAAATGAAAACTTGTGCACATTAAAGAGAGAGAAGAATGAGAAAAAAATGCAGAATAACATGTAGACCAATAAGCAGAATTTTTCTTTTAAAGTAAGGAAAATACGGGGTAAAAGAGTAATCCAGTCATGTTATATCACCACTGCATAGAATCTATTTACAAGAAAACTAAGGTCTCACACATTTCTAATAAGAGATGACAGAATATAATTACAGAAAAAAGAAATAGTAAGAATCTCAGATCTGATAAGGTTAAAAGATAAACAGAGTGAGCATTTAGAAAATAGAGAACAAAAAGTGATAAATAAAACAAGAGAAAAAATGATTATATAATAACAATAAGCATGATAAATCCAGGTACCTGGAAGTAAAGACAGGCGCACAGATGGTGACCCAGGAGAGCCAGCGAAAGCACGATAATTGCAGAGCCTGGTTAGATACAAAACGACAAAAAACAACAGCGCCGCCAAATAAGTCTAGTGATGGATAAATATTTATGTAGTACAAGGGTCACCAAAGTGTGGTACAACTTACCACATGGTTAATACAGCGGCCTGAAATGCTTGACAACGATACAGACATAGGGAATCCTGTACATCAGAGGCAGACCTAAAACTGCTTTGTATCAGCAAAAGATGAGTGAAGTCCCGCGGGGGATCAAAGCGGGATAGGGAACATCCAATACATGCAAATGGTCGTGGAACGCAGTGAGGCGTCCCAGCATTGCAGGCAGGTGGATCCCTAAAGAAAAGATAAAAAGAAAGATAAAAGTGGGGAGACAAATGGCGTTTAACTCCCCCACGGCGAGAAGCAAATTAAAATAGAGAAAAGCCCTCAAGGGCCAGTGTCTCACCTAAGTTAAGGGAAAAGCATCTGCAGCGGCGGCGTTTCAACCAAGTGAGCGGATTCAACAGAATCCGATAAATGAATAACAGCGGGCACACACACAATAAAAATGCTCCAAAGCCTAAGGGAGAGGGAACAAATAAATGAGTGAAGGAACCCCTGCCATTAAAGGCGCGAGCAACAAGCCGTCCCCCGCGGCTAAAAAACAACTCACCTTCAGAGAGAATGCATCGGCGTTCAGCAAGGTGGCCGGTAGAAAGCCGGTAACTCTAAACGCACAAGGGGCGGAGATGGGCTTTAAATGCACCGCAGGTGGACGCGCTAGCGTATGACGTAGAGACAAAGGTAATGGTCACCGCCCACTGTATATTCATCAAGGTGGAAGCAGCGGGTTAAGCGATATGCGGTCGGCTGCCGAAATGTAGTCGGACACCAAGACTTTCCAAGGATGTGACGGGGAAAATAATAACAATAAAGAAAATTCAAAAGACAGAATACTAAGGACAAAAATACGATAAATAATGAAAGAAGATAAGAAGTGAAAACAGAAGCCTAATAGGATAAATACAGAGCAACCAAGGCTGGTAATGGAAATGGACAGTCCCAAAGGGGGTCCATCTAAGGTATCAGTCAATCTACACGCGGGAGATATTGGGGTTCATATGATGGCATTTTCCCATGGGAGGGTCTTATTGAGTCCCTTGTCCTTGGTGTTAAGAGTAAACATCCAAAACACTTCCCGTTTCTTCCGCGTCGCAGTAACATCAGTGCCCGTTAGGGAGTGGACTTTTTCCAGTATGGACCATCAAAGGTCCCCTTCAGAATGACCCGCCTCGGCCCAATGGCTAACTAGGGGGGCAGCATGTTTGAGCAATCTGATATTGGATTTATGCTCACCGATGCGGGTTCTGCATTCTCTTGCAGATTCCCCTACATATGCCAGATCGCAAGGACATAAGATGACATAGACAATGTTCTTTCAAGAACACGGTCCTATCGTTAAGCCGAATTTGATCACTAACAATCGCATTGGTACAGGCTTGGCATGAGCCACATTTGTAGTTGCCCTTAACAGGTTGACCTCCCATTATAGATCTTTGAGCAAAATTGTTCTTCTCTGGTCTCTTGACCCTTACCGAGATGTTTCTCAGGTTTTTATTCCTCTTGAAGGCAAAGAGGGGTTTAGATAGCTGCGGAGAGTGGTGGTCCAGGTTTAAGATGTGCCACTGTGAATTAATGATTTGGCGCACCTTATGATCAAACAGAGAATGTTTGGTGACACAGACCACTTGGTCTGACTGTTCCTTCTGTTTTGGCTGAAACATCGTGTCACGGTCATAATATCACGCTCTCTTCAACGCGTCTTTAACGAGTTTGTAGGGGTATCCCCTCATGACCAATTTTTCTTTAAGAATTTCAGCATGTGTCATGTAGTTCTTGATGGTAGTACAATTTCTACGGAGACGTAGAAATTGACTGAAGGGGGTCCGTCCTTTTGATACCTCGGATGGAAGCTGCTGAAGTGCAGGAGGGTGTTTCTTGACGTGGGCTTAGTGTATAAAGATACCGTCAGTTGGAAGTTAAGGTGTTCAATCCACACGTCAAGGAATTCTAGTTTGTTGTTGCTCGTATGTGCAGTGAATTTAAGATTAGGGTCCGCCGCATTGATCCACATAATAAACTCATCAAGAGTCTCCTGGTCACCCCTCCAAATGAAAAAAATATAATCTATGAAGCGTGACCAGTGACTTATGTTCTCATGAAATGGGGCCATCTCATTGTAGATATTGAGGCTCTCGAAGTGTCCCATATAAAGACATGCTACACTGGGAGCGCACACCGCGCCGATACTGACTCCCTGGATCTGATGGAAAAAAGAGCCCTCAAATTCAAAAACGTTTTCCGACAGGACAATCTCGAGGCATTGAAGAAAAAAGATCGAAATGGTATACGTGGGTTCTGCCTCTACAATTCCCCCGATCACCCTCAGAGCTTCCTTCTGGGGAATATTGGTATATAAGGACTCAAGGTCCATAGTAACAAGGATTTCATTCTGATGATTGTATGGGAGACCCTCAATTTTGGATATAAAATGGCCAGTGTCCTTAACGTATGACGGCAAGGAAGACACGAGGGGTTGCAAGAAGCGGTCAATGTATTTAGAGAGTGGTTCTGTGGCCGCCCCGATGGTAGAAACGATCGGTCTAAGAGGAGGGTCATGTTCATTCTTGTGGGTCTTTGGTACCCCATAAATGATGGCGATACGAGTAAAAGAAGGAGTAAGGAATTCAGCTTCCTTCTGAAAAATGTCGCCTCTTTCAACAGCGGCCTCAACAATGCCAAGGATTCTCTGTTTGAGTTTAGGTTCAGGGTTGGAGATGATTTTTTTATAGTGTCTGGGCGAGCCTAGAAGGTAGTCCATTTTTTCTTTGTATCTATTAGAATCAAAGATCACAATGCCGCCCCCCTTATCACAGGGTTTGATCATCAAGTTTCCATTGTCCTTGAGTTCTTTGAGGGCGGCATTCTCCTCCCGTGTGAAGTTATAGGAGGGTTTGGGTATATATTTGATACATTTTAGAATTTTAGTGAGGACCGCCTTTTCAAACATTACCACTTCGGCCCCCACAGAGTCGATTCCAGGTGTGAAACTGGAAGGTGGTTTGAGACAAAATAGGTTATCTTCCGTAGTATTGGTAACCCTATTCTGGAAGAACTTCTTGAGCCTAATTCTGCGGAAAAAGGAATGGAGGTCCTTCATGAGTTCAAATTTGTTAAGGCTTGTAGTAGGGACAAACAAGAGTCCTTTCGCCAACAGGGTCTCTGCAGGGGCATCAATGGTGCATGAGGACAGGTTGAACACGGGAATGGTGTTTATGTTCGCCAATACTGTTGATTGCGAGTTTGAATGTACTTCTGTGGTTGTTCCTGTTCATAGTAGTATCCTCTCTGTGGTTGTTCCTGTCCCGAGTAAAACCCTCTCTGTTATGGGTTCCGATATCTGGGGCGAAAATTGCCCCTTCGGTTGCCTAAAAAACGGTTCTCTGTGGTTGCCCTATCAGAGTTCTGTCTAGGCTGGTAATTTCGATTTGATGGACCTTCACTATCCGAATTCGTGGTGTCAGAGAAGGTGTGTCATGCTTCATCATAGGGCTGCTCCTCGTCAGGTCGGCGCTGCAATACCTGATGGGCTCCCTATGAGGGGCTCTTTGGCGGAGATCTTTTATTCCAAATTGCTGTTTGGTGCCGTGTGGGTGAGGGGCCTAACCAGTGTAGATGAGTGAGTGGAGGTGTGTAACCTGAAGGAAGTTTAAAACAGGTTTGGAAGTACCAACGAAAACAATTTTAATCAATAGGTCTCCCAACCTGATTAAAAGAAACAAAGGCGCAAGTCTGAGATTATGTCTCAGGTAGGGCGCTCTATTGTGTGGTCAACATCTTTCTCCCTGGTAGTCAATCAATCTGGTGGCGATTTGTCAGGACCTTATAAAATCAAATCTATCTACACACGGGTGGTTATATGGTGTAATCTACCTCTGTAAACCAGCCTAACACATACTATGTGTAGTACCTGATAGAACATGACCACTGTGTGCTGTGAGCTTGTCACACAGGGAACACAAGAGTTTTGTTTATACTGAAGTCTCAGATCTTAATATTTGTTTTTATTCCTTCACCAGGTTGGTGAAGGAATAAAAATTTGATTAAAACATTGATTAAAATTGTTTTCGATGGTACTTCCAAACCTGTTTTAAACTTCCTTCAAAAAGCCCAGAGTCCCTCCTTTGTGATTGGTTATAAGCACGGGCAACCCCCGTGGGACTTTCCTCGTGTAATTGAGGGCAGGTACTTACACCTCACTTGGCACCCCAGCAATTGCCGGTCTTGCCTACCCTTACTACGACCGATATTCTCCTGATCCCAGGGTCCTTGACCTTTATACCATGGAGGAGAACCAAGGTCTTAGCTTTGGGGATGAAATAGTTGCAGAAATTTTAAGAGCACTGTCACTTCTAGGAGCAGTCAGTCAGAAGACTGGCAATCCCTGACATCCATGAAACGTGAATGGGTAAAAATCACACTACATGGCGCCTATCTCAGGGCTAATATAGCCCCCAACGGCATACTGGTAAAAAACTTCCCACGTCTATTCCTTGAGGATGACATTTTAAAAAAAGAATGGTCCCTAGTGGCATGGAAATGCACTAGGGATTTGTTAATTCTTATAATTAACACAGCTAAAAGGATAGCCGATGCCCTGCTAATAAGGATCCAAATAGCGGAAGGCGCGCTTAAGACCACGATTCAAATCACCGCTTTCAAATCAAAGTTGACCGAGATAAATAATGAGATTGCTGAGCACAAGGAGTACTTGATGATGCAAAAAATTGCGAAATTACAGAAAGATATTCGCAAGTTTGACAAAGAAAAGGTGTACCCATACCTTAAAGCAGACTTTGTTCCCCCTTGAACAAACAACTCTTCTGATGAAGGCTCATACACCACAAGGAGGGGCTCATTCACCAACAGTGACTCAAGTTCTGAGAGCTGGGGCGGGAACAACCCAAGAAGGGGAGGTCACCAAGGGTTCTCAGGGTTCCAGATGCCACAGTACCAGGGATCGGCCTTTTGGCAGTACCCAATGTTCCCCCAAGGCCCCCCCCCCCAGTTCTACCCACCTGGCAATAGCCAACCTTTTTTAGACAGAGGCTGGGGCAGAGGGCACGGGCGAAGAAGAGGCAACCAGCAACAAAAAAGAGTACAATGGGAAGAACCACAACAGAATGTAGTGGAGACTCGGAGCCACACCATGAGGAAAATTTGATAGTCAATCTTTCTCAAAGGGTTTTGACAGACATTGAAAAAAGAGTTCTACAGAAAGGCCTAGGCTATGTACCAACCCCCAGAATAGATACATTTTGTGAGCAATGTGAAATTCAGAATTTGTTCTGCAAAGTACACCTCAAGGCCTTCTTTCATGAGACAACAACGCCCGAGACAAGTGATTCAGGTTTACGCAACCCTTCGACTTTCACTCCCAACAGTAGTATGGCTCCTAATGAGGTGCTCACCTTTGAACAGGCTGTACTTAAGGACTTAGCAAAGAGCACCACCACAAGACACTTTTGCAATATCTCTACAGCAGAATTGACGGCTGTCAGTTCCCTTGCTAATGACACGACCATCACTATTAAACAAGCTGACAAAGGCGGAGCAACCGTGATCTTGTCTACCTTAGACTATGACACGGAATGCCAGAGGCAACTCAGTAACTGCCAATGCTACACACCGATTGCCAGTAGCCCAATGACTCGACTGACCAAGACCATTACAGCTATGGTCTTTACAGCAGAAAGCCAGGTTTGGTTGATCAAAAAGGAGGCAGACTTCCTTATTAAAAAAGATCCTAAAGTGCCCTATTTTTACATCTTGCCGAAAGTACACAAAGGCACCTCACCTGTCTCGGGCAGACCCATAGTCTCGGGAATTGACTCAATACTCGAACCATTGTCCAAATTTTGTGACCATTTTATACAGCCACTAGTCAAACAAACCCCCTCCTTCTTCAAGGATACCGGTGACGTTTTACGTCTTATTACAGAGACTCAACACACTAATGACATCAACCTGTTAGTTACCCTTGATGTGGAGGCCCTCTATACCAACATCCCCCAGAGAGCCACCCTGGATGTGATAGAAGAGGTCTTCAACAGAACCAACTGGGACTCTTCCACTCCACTCCCAACAGTAGTATGGTTCCTAATGAGGTGCTCACCTTTGAACAGGCTGTACTTAAGGACTTAGCAAAGAGCACCACCCCAAGACACTTTTGCAATATCTCTACAGCAGAGTTGACGGCTGTCAGTTCCCTTGCTAATGACATGACCATCACTATTAAACAAGCTGACAAAGGCGGAGCAGCCGTGATCTTGTCTACCTTAGACTATGACACGGAATGCCAGAGGCAACTCAGTAACCGCCAATATTATACACCAATTGCCAGTAGCCCAATGACTCGACTGACCAAGACCATTAAGAGCTATGGTCTTTACAGCAGAAAGCCAGGGCTGGTTGAGCAAAAAGGAGGCAGACTTCCTTATTAAAAAAGATCCTAAAGTGCCCCATTTTTACATCTTGCCGAAAATACATAAAGGCACCTCATCTGTCCCGGGCAGACCCATAGTCTCGGGAATTGACTCAATACTCGAACCATTGTCCAAATTTTGTGACCATTTTCTACAGCCACTAGTCAAACAAACCCCCTCCTTCTTGAAGGATACGGCTGATGTTTTACGTCTTATTACAGAGACTCAACACACTAATGACATCAACCTGTTCGTTACCCTTGATGTGGAGGTCCTCTATTCCAACATCCCCCAGAAAGCCACCCTGGGTGTGATAGAGAAGGTCTTCAACAGAACCAACTGGGACTCTTCCACTACAAGCAGTTTTGTCCTTGAATGTGCAACACTCGCTCTCACGTTTTTTAGTTCCAGGGCCAACTTTACCACCAAACCCAGGGTACTTCCATGGGTAGTACCTTTGCCCAGAGTGTAGCCTGTTTATACATAGCAGCTTTTGAAGAGAGTTTGATCTTCAATGACTCGAACCCCTACCACACTAATCTTCTCCTGTGGAAGAGGTTTATTGATGATATTGTCATTTTTTGGTCAGGTGACTTGAGGACCTGCGAAGAATTCTGCAACTGGGTTAATACCTTGAACCCCTACCTGAGGTTCACCAGTTCTATATCTCACTCTGAGATCCCTTTCCTTGACCTCACCATTAAACTCGAAGATGGAAACCTAAGCACAACTATCTATAGAAAACCTACAGACCACAATAGCCTGTTGTTGTTTAGTAGCCATCATCCACGAGCATTAAAGGAGAACCTGCCTTTTGGTCAATTTTTGAGGCTGGGAAGAAATTGTAGCAGCTTAGAGGACTATAAAACTGAGACAGATCTGCTGGCTAACAATTTGAGCAGACGTGAATACCCACAACGCAACATTACACTCTCCAAAAAAAGAGCTAGGAACAATAACCACAAGGCTCTACTCGAACCTAGAGAGAAAGAAAAAACAGACACTCTCACATGTGTAACCACCTATACACCTGATTCCAACAGAATCAGGAACGTGATCAAAAAACATGGTGGATATTGAAAACAGGGTCCCTGGAGCTTGACATTCCCAGATTTGCATTTAAGCGCATGAAAAATCTCAAAGATATGCTAATACATACGAGACCTAATCCACAGAAAGTGATTTCACAACGGCAATTATGGGACTTGCCGCCAGTTCAGGGCCATTTCCCTTGCGGGACCTGCACAGGATGTGCATTTACCGAAGTGAATAAAACAATAACTTTGTCAGACTCCTTCACATGTGAAGTACGCCCTCACACGAATTGCAATACATCCAATTGTATCTATATGATTACCTGCCCATGTGACCTCAGGTATATAGGTATGACCACCAGACCTGTGAAAACGCGCATAACGGAACACCGCAGTAATTTCCGGTGTCATAAACTTAACACGAAAATGTGTGCACATTTTAACCGACTGCAGCATTCACCTGACACCCTACGATGGGTAATACTAGAGGCACATCCCAAGATTAGTAAGGGGGCCCTGTTTATGAAAGAACAGAGATGGGTTTACCGCCTGTCAACCAATACCCAAGGGTTGAATGAGGAAATTCCTTGGAGTACACTTAATATTTGACACTCCCATAGGCCAATAATGCAGAATCCCCATTCACTTTCCAACATGCACACTAACATCTTAGCATGTATGAGTGAGGGTTAGATAACCCCTCAACCATGGAGATCACCATGACTCCTTATGACACCTTGGAGGTTTATCACATACCGAGTGCACTCTGTTATCATCATACAGTAACCCACAGGAATCATCTTGGGGTCCCGGTACATTTTACCTAACCTCACCATGACTACCTATGACACCTTGGAGGTTAATCACATACCAAGTGCACTCTGTTATTATCATTTTACCTAACCTCTTTAAATATGGCTTGGTTAGTGGATTGCAACTTCCTTTTAATTTAATTTAGGGCAACACGTGAATTATCGCCACTAGACTTAGTTGGATCATAATAGCAACTCCACACCACGAGAGAAACCCACTCCAATATGGCGGTTCCCATGATCAGGATCTCATGTCATCCAAGATGGCCCCCCACTGAATACCGGTTTCCCTCCTATGACTTTAGCGGTCTAGTGCGGACTGCGAGTCCACCGGGAGTTTCCCGCCAATTCAGGCTGAGTCACTTCCAGTATTTAAACAGGTCCACAATCCTACCAAGTACCTCCCGATCCCGGCAGAAGTGGGTAAGTCAGAGAGCCTGCTACTGATTCAGCAAACGTGAGTACCTTGTGTCCGATAACGCTGTGCTTCTCAGGGTACACTTTGCCCAGAGCCATCGTAATTCTCCTTAATGGTGGGGTTTTCTTAGTTACTCTGCAACACGCAAGCTCATCTAGTGTTAGTTTGGCTTCCATTATGCACAGTTTACCGAAACAACAAGAGCTTTTGTACACCTAGCGGGGACCCATTATCTATGCAGTTGTAGTACCACACCAAACAATCTTTGGTACCCCCGCCACAGACCAAATGTTTCTAGACTATTGTAACCTGACATGTGGCATTTACACAAATATCTGTCCTGACAGGACACATGCAACTTGTAACAAACAAGTTTTACACCCAGCTCATGTCTATTTGACCACCATATGATCTGGGCAAGTCCGTTTACATAACATATATTAACGGCTGCCTCTCGTTAACTGTTGATTGCTTTAACAACCCCGTCACTGCTCCATATACCTAATCACGTACCTACAACATCATACGTGTTGTGCTCTAATCTCCTTTTCTTTTAACCTACAACCCACACAGTACATAGGGAAATTCCTTGTGTGATACCTGCCGGGTATTGATGAAGTAAAATGAGAAACCCGACTGGGGTGAGTTCATCATTTCTTTCTGCAACCATGGTGGTGTTCCACCATATGTGCCTGTGTAATTTTCATGATAAAAGGTCTGTGAGAGTCACCCACAGGGCACTCACATTGTGCATGTTTTTAGCCATCACCACTGTGTGCTGTGAGCTTGTCACACAGGGAACACAAGAGTTTTGTTTATACTGAAGCCTCAGATCTTAATATTTGTTTTTATTCCTTCACCTGGTTGGTCATGTTCTATCAGGTACTACACATAGTATGTGTTAGGCTGATTTACAGAGGTAGATTACACCATATAACCACCCGTGTGTAGATAGATTTGATTTTAGAAGGTCCTGACGAATCGCCACCAGATTGATTGACTACCAGGGGAGAAACATGTTGACCACACAATAGAGTGCCCTACCTGAGACATAACCTCAGACATGTGCCTTTGTTTCTTTTAATCAGGTTGGGAGACCTATTGATTAAAATTGTTTTCGTTGGTACTTCCAAACCTGTTTTAAACTTCCTTCAGGTTACACACCTCCACTCACTCATCTACACTTGTTAGGCCCCTAACCCACACGGCACCGAACGGCAATTTGGAATAAAAGAGCCCCTCATAGAGAGCCCATCAGGTATTGCAGTGCCGACCTGACAAGGAGCAGCCCTATGATGAAGCATGACACCTAGCCAGGTGTGTGAGGGCCCCAAATTCCAAGAGGAGGAATCCCATTCCTCCTACTTCTCATGACCACGCAAAACCGGTTCCCCTAGTTTTCCCTTGTCTCGTAATTAGGAACAGCATACTTTCTGTATCTTTATTAAGTTTGGGCACATATGCTGGACCTGTCCAAAAAGCCCACAGTCCCTCCTTTGTGATTGATTAAAAATGGTGCGGCATAAATGTAAATATTATAAAGACTTACCTTGATGAGTGCAAGCACTCGGAGTCCCGAAGGTAACCCTGGCACCTTGCTGCCTGCTTGTGAAGGTGTAACCTAGCTAGGAAGAATAAAACCTGAGCTCCCCAGCCAATCCAAGCACTGTTCTTATGCTGCATATACTACCAAGCAGCATAAGGGCAATGCTAGTATTGGCTGGGGCATGCTATCACAACGCTCCATTGAAGACCAATGGGGCTGTGTCTTTGCTTATTCAGCTCCATGCTAAACTTCAATGGGGAAGCCTGAACTGTGCATGTCAGACTGACCACAGCAAAAACATGGGCCAATCTAACATGTACATCTTAGTTTCAGCTGCTGTCCCACCCACGTTGAGCTTTTTAGCCCTGTCCAAAAGGAAACAGAATGAATGGAGGTATGGCCATACGGGGCTATTTTCATTAGTTAAAAGTAGCCTTGAACCGCAGTAGCTCGTAGCGGTAGGGTGACAGTGCCCCTGAGCCCCTATGAAGAAATTGCTGCTGATGGATGCATCACAATTTTCCACTCAAAACCAGGGGTAGGTGAAAAGTTCTGCTTCACCGGCAGAGATCGCAGAGTTTTGCCCACTCTGGGCTCCTCTTGGAGCTCAGAGTTGCGGCAAAACCCCGCCAACCACTGTGTGGCGGAGTTTTTCCTCATGCATGCTTGCCAACATTAAGGGGTCGATTCCGATTCGGGCCGGAAATTTCTCCGACCGAGCCGGACCCGGAGAGATTTCCGACCGAATCGGACCCGTGCAGTCCGACCGAACGAGTACGATGCGTCCGTATGTTATCGGACTCGAGTCGGTCGGACTCCCATTGAAGTCAATGGGAGCCGGTCGTACAACGCGTACGCGGGCTCCCATTGACTCAATGGGTGCGAGTCGGACAAGGGCGCCCCTACAGCGGGTACGCGGCGAAGCGATTCGCGCCGTACACGCACAGGTAGGGGGACCCATGGGTCCCCCTGTGTGCGACTCGCGCGGCTACGCGTACAGGGGGTCCGACACGGACCCCCAAAGTACGGCTCCGACAGCTCTTACGAGCCGGAGTGCGCGGCTCGGTCGGACTGCTCGCGGCGCGCATCGTACTTACCCGGCCGGGAAACGTCTCCATTGCGCGGTGCGAGTCGAGTCCGAGCGAGTCGGTCGGAGCGGTTCGAGCCGGGAGCGAGTCGGTCGGAGCGGTCGGGACGCCCGGACGAGTCGGTCGGCGATTTCGCATCGTACTCGCTCGGCCGGACCCGCGTACGGTTCGGTCGGGAAACAGGGCTCCGAATCGGATCCGGTAAAGCCGAATCCGATTCGGAGCCCTACCGGCCGAGATCGGAATCGGCCCCTATGTTGGTGAGCATGAGCGAGAATTTGCATCCCTTGGCCTGATTTCCGGTGGCTAGAATGCCTCCCTGAGAGATATATCAATGTGGCAGGTTGCTCCCATTCTCATTGAGGTAGCTGCTGCTCGCGGTGAGAAACCTGCCACTCGAGTAGAAAATATACTTGAGTAGCAGCAAAGAAACAGGGCCCTTTGGCCCACATCACGGTGCCGTTCACGCTGATTTGACACCGCAAAACAAGCTCCTTGTGTTAAAAATCAGTGCGAGCAGTGTGACGTGTTGAAATTCTGCCGCTCATGGAATTCTGAGTTTCTAGGTAACCGTGCAAGTTCCACCCAGCCCTATTCACAACTGACCCTTTTTTTTACAAAGTGGTTAGCTGTGGATTTTGTGCACTAGCTCAGAAGGCACCTAGGGAAACATAGCAAACTAGCACATTTTTGAAAACTAAATATCTGGGAGAATCCAGGGTCGGGTGACTTGTGTGGCTCTCACTAGGTAATTTTACACAGAAGCCCTTCAAACCATGCAACTCTGCTAAAAACACACACATTTTCCTCACATTTCTGTGATGGAAAGCTCTGGAATCTGTGGGGAGCCACATATTTCCCTAGCACTCTGAGTTTCAATTTGTCCAAAGATAAGAATGGTATCCCTCTTGTGTGGGTGGGCCACAAGACCATGACACAAAAAGGCCTTAAAGTTCTACATTGACAAATAAGTATTCAGGGTAGCTGCTGTATTTGTGGCTGTGCTGTGGTGCCACCCATGCAAACCTACAAACCACAGACATTTTTGAAAACTAGGCAACCAGGTGATTTCGGGGTGGTGCGCCTTGTGGGATCCCATGAGGTATTCTCACCCACAGTGCTCCGCAAACTCAAGCTACGCCTGAAATCACACATTTTCTTTACATTTCTGAGATGGAAACTTCTGGAACCCGCAGGAATCCACAAAAATCCTAAAGCCTGCAACAGAAATGGATCAAACCAAGGTCAATCGTGAACCCTTGTGAGGGGACTCCCATTGACCTTGAATTGATCCATTCCTGTTGCAGGCACTAGTCCCAGCCACAAAAGTGGCACAGCCTTTTTATTGGCCCAAGTGGGCTAATTTTAGGTGGTAGAAATATTCCCATGGTCATCTAGTTTTAAAAAATTCTGTGGTTTGTAGGTTTCGATGGGTAGTGGCAGAGTACGGCCACAAATCCTGCAGCTACACCTATCATTCATCTCTCCATGTGGAGCTTTAGGGCCTTTTGCGTCAAGGTCTCTTGGCCCACCCACACAATTGAGGTACCATTGTTATCAAAAGACTTGGAGGAATGCTGCATGGTAGGATATTTGTGGCTCCCCACAGTTTGCAGATGTTTTCCTCACAGACATGTGTATTTTTAGTCAAAGTTTGTGGTTTGCAGGACATTATGAGTAAGAAAATGTTCTGAGATCCACACAATGCACCCCACCCTGGACTCCCCCGGGTGTCTAGTTATCAGAACTGACTCGGTCTGGTAGGTTTTTCCAGGTGGAAACCTACCCAAGCCCAACAAGTGCTGTCATTTACCATTGCAAGTGGGACGGTATTGGGTGTTAGCCACACTCTCCAGACCCATATGTACAAACAACACCCAAAGGAATCAAATGTCCTTTCATTTGCCATTGGGGTGGGAATTCTTAGTTGCAGGGAAGTAAAAAGAGGCTTTAAGGGGGAGAGTGGGGTGGACGTTAGAATGGGCCAGACCCACCCCATTGTTTTATTAAAAATATATATATTCCTGCTATGGACTTTGTGGCTCCCAGGGGCAAATTGGGGCAAGCCTCCTATATTCCCAGGGGGGGCGCAACAAGACTGGTTTGTATCTATTTTGGCTGTGTGTGTGCGCAATGCCAGTGTGAAACACTTGCACCCCTTTCTTTTGCCGCAAAGGCAAAATGCCTGGTGTCAGGAGACCTTTCTACCCCCAGAGGGCCTATTTGGTGCAAGCTTCATAAACAAGGACAAATTCTGACAAACCTACTACCAGCCCCCAGTGGACAAAAAAACACTATTGCCCCTTCTGGGGAGGGGGTATTTCTTGATGCCAGAGAAGGCCACACTCTCCTTTGTTTGTTTTGCCTTCTTTTTGTAATGCCTGATGTTTAGTGGGTTTTCTGCCCCCCCAAGGGGGCAGATTGAGAATGAATACCCCTAAACAGCTCCTGGGGGAGTCTATTGGACCATGAAGTGGGGCATACTATGGACCCAAACCCATGGTGGCCACACCCACTCAAAAACAAATACTGAATAAATGTAGTCCTTGCTGGCTAGAGTGCTTTCTGCCCCTCGGGTAAAGAATTCAGGTAATTGCCCCAATTTGAACTCAAAGGCGGGCAGAAAAACTGTCTATCTTCTTGTTAGGTGAGGCCATGGCTGCCATGCCCATGGTGGACAGCCCCCACCCCTTTAATTTAAAAATCCCTGGTGTTTAGTGGGCTTCCTGCCCACTCGAGAGGCAGAATGGGGGTAATCACCCCCATTCACCCTCCAAGGATGGCAGAATGACTATCCCCATAGTTTTGTGGGGATGGGGGCATGGCTAAACCCATATTGGGCAGCCCTGAACCCTATATTTATTTTGAAAAAAGAGCCTGGTGTCTAGTGAACTTACTTCCCCCGGGGGGGCAGTTTGAGGGTAACTACCCCATCCATCTCCTGGGGGACAGGAAGACTGTCTCTCTTCTTGCTGGGGTGGAGGACTGGCCATGCCCATGGTGGGTAGCCCCATCCCTATATTCTTTTTGAAACAATCATTCCTTGGTTTCTAGTGGTTTCTCTGCCCCCCGGGGGGCAGATTAGGCGTTCACAACCCCTTCTGTCCTCCAGGGGGCCTTTAAGATGGTCCCCATAGTTTTTTGGGTTGTGGGGGAATGACAATGCCCATAGTGGGCAACCCCCACCCCTATATTTATTTGGAAAACAGACCCTGGTTTCTAGTGGTCTTTCTGCCTCTCCCAGGGGGAAACTGGGGGTAACTACCCCATCCACTCCCCAAGAGGGACAGAAAGACTGCCTCTCTTCTTGTTGGCATAGCGTTATGGGCATGCCCATGATAGGCAGTCCCCACACCTATATATATATATATATATATATATATATATATATATATCATTTTTTTTTCTAAATATTCTCTGGTGTCTAGTGCATTTTCTGCCCCTCAGGGTGGCAGATTGGGGGTAATAACCCCCATCTGCTCTCCCAGAGAGCCAGAAAGACTGTCACTAAAGTTTTTTTGTGGTGGGAATGGGGGCTTCGCAACATCTATTGGAGGCAGCCCCTATTTCTAGATTTATTTTAAAAATGGACACTGGTTTCTAGAGGGATTGTTGCCCCCAAGGGGCCGAAATACTGTCTCTCTTCTTGTTGGGGTGAGGGCACGGCCATGCCCAGAGTGGGCAGCCCCCACCCCTCTATTTAAAAAATAACATTCCCTGGTGTATAATGTGCTTTCTGCCACCCCAGGGGCAGATTGGGGTAATCACCTCATCTGTTCTCCAGGGCAACATAAATACTGTACGCATAGTATTGTGAGAGGTTGGAGCTTAGCAATGCCCATTGTGGGCAGCCCCATCCCTATATTTACTTTAAAAATAGGCACTGGTGTCTAATGGGCCTTTTGCCCCATGAGGGGGCAGGTCGGGGGTAATTACCCCATCTGTCCCCCAGGGGGGCTGAAAGACTGATCTCACTTCTTTATTGGGTGGGGGCATGGTAATGCCCATAGTGGGCAGTCCCCACCCCTATATTTAAAATATATATATATTTCCTGGTGTTTCAGGAGCTTTCTGCCACCCTAGGGGGCAATTATCCCATCTGTCCCCCAGAGCTGGCAGAAAGACTGTACCCATAGTTTTTTTGGAGGGTGGGGGCATGGTCATGTCCATAGTGGGCAGCCCCCACTCCTATGCTTATTTTAAAAATAGACCTTGGTGTCCAGGGGGGGCACAAAGACTGATCTCTTTTGGGGGAGCACAAGCTCTTGCTCAAGGGGCCACTCCTCCAAAATTACTGGTCTCTAGTGGGTGGTTCCATGCTTGTGGATTGCTCTACTATGCTAATTCCCAAGAAGGGATTCTCTGGGCAGAGGTGTCATTGAAAAGGGGAGATTCTCCCCTTTTCAACGATACCTCTCCCACCCTACTCAGTGCTCTGGGGGCTGAAATATGCCCCAAGCACCAATGCACTCAAATTAAAACAAGCCAATAGGCTTTTTTTAATTTCACTTTAATGTAATGACGTCAGTGCCCCCTGCAAGCTGATCATCATTACACTAAATGAAAACAAGAAACTTTGCCATAGCAACCCACATTTAAAAAATAATAAAATGACTCCCTCTGGTGCAGAGTACCAGTGGGCAATTTGTATGCCTCTCCAGTGTTGGTCAATGGCCAACAGATGCACTGGGGAGGTAGTGCAAGTGTTGGTCATTGGCCGACACCCGTTCTAAAAGGGTTTAGAAAGGTTATTTAAAAAGTCAGTCAGGTCGACATGTTCATTGTAAAAATCATATGATAAAGCAAATAGGCCATTAATGGTGGATGTTCATTATATTTTATGTACCCTATTTACAATAGCATTCCAAGATGTCTCCCCATTAATTTGTTTTATGTATCACCTATTGTTTAATACAAGTATATGCAGCACTATGCTGCAGCATGTTTTCTTTTTTCTACTACTGTTTTTTCTAATTGTATTGCATATGCTTGTTCAGTTATATTTTTTGTTTGATTGTGGAAGGGTGAGCGAGTGAATGCAAGAATGACGAAGTAAGTGAATGAGTGGAAGAATGAATGCAACACTGAGTGAAATAGCATATGTATGCTGAGTTATTGAGTGCAAAAACTCACCAGTGACTGAACAAGCACTTTAATTTACAAGAGAAACCTATTGGCATTGCCAATGCTTATTTTATTTGTGTCTTGTACAGTGCTCCTACCATGATTGGTGTTATTTCTTATAGTTCTGACTATTTAGTCAACACTACACAGGGTACAGGTGGTTTCTGCCGACACAGGTGTTATGGAAAAAATCATAATGGCTTTTCCTAAACTTCAAATGAATGTCAGTGGAGTAGTTATGTAGAGTACATTTGTTTCAGATGCTTGCAGAAGCACAGATAATGAATGCCCCCACCTATGCTTTCCTTCATGCAAGGAAACATAAGTTCGACCAAATAGGAGGATCTGCTTTAAGTGTGATGCTTTATTACTCAGGAAAGGGCCAGGCTCACCGTTCCCTCCTTTGTTTCAAATTGTGCTTTATATGAAAACCATGAAGCCACTAAAAACTAATGTAATGCTTTCAGCACGGGTATAATGTGCTCTCATGGTCTACCTTAGAACAAATTAGCCTGCTGGGGTCTGGAGTTGCTGCATTCATTGGACTTGGCAGTCCATTAATCCCAGTTACAGGCTGTTTGATAGACAACATTAGAGAGCTCTAGATCCATTGCGGCTGGAGCAAAGTGTGATTAATACAAAAAGAGAAAATATATTTGAATTATTGGCCAGTGGAAGACATCCTTCTTAACTGCAGAAACCTGGACCTTTGGGGATATATCAACAACAACCATAATTACCAGAATCTATTTTCTGTCGATGTCGCTGGTAAAGCTGTGATTGCCCAGTAGGGTTCGGATAAACAACTTTGCTGAGAGTAAAGCGACACCAGTGCTAAGACACAGGTAGCGACCCACATGAGGAAGCTGGTAAAAGATCTGAAGACTCACCTGTGATTGCCCAGTAGGGTCCAAATAAACAACTGTGCGAAGAGTGTACAGGAATTCGCCAGATAGAAAATTAATACTTGTGACCTATAGCTGAGGTTGCCAAAACGCTAAGGGCCTGATTATGAGTTTGGCAGTGCAGGAGTAGACTGCCAAGCCACCACCCCGCTCCCACACCACCAAACCTCACTGATAGCAAGATTATGAGTTAACTCATGGTCTAGCAGGTGGCCCTTTTGCATTCCCACAGCGGTGCATAATAAAAAGGCACAGCAAATGGAGTGGCAAAGGCCTTTCCTGCATGGCGTGGACTGTGCAGTCCATGCCATGCTGGAAAGGGGGTGCATGCAGACAGGGGGGCACACCATGTGCTCCTCCTGCATGCCTCCCATGGCCCTGAGGCAACATGGAGCCCTGCAGAGCCCCCTTTGTTTCCTCACCGCCACAGTTTTCATTGCAGCCTCACCACATGTTTGACTGTCCTATGGACCACCAAACTCATAATTAGGCCTTAAGATTAACTCAACCATTAGATATGGCCAGACACCCAAGAAAGACTTAAAGGGCCTTTAACGTCAAGATGAATTGGAGGAGTGACATTGCTGCAATGTGGGTAGTCACTTGCTTGTTTGAGAGAGAGATACTTAGAGATTGAGCCAGAGGGAGAACACGGTGACAAGAACCTTGGGGCTAAGATCTCTGAAAACCCCCACAGCACCTCTGGCTGACTGGTAGTGAGGCTGCCTTGTCTTACCTGAGGCTGCAAACATCAAAACTCATTGTATTCCCATATCCCATCAGTTGAACTGGAATCAGGCCATACTGTCAGCACATTTCAGGCCTTGCAATACACATCACCAGAAATTGGCCCACTCCCACTAAAAGTGACATATGCAAGATCTGCCTGCACCGAAAGACCTCACAGAGAGTTACCAGTTCATTGCACCCATAACTCAGGAGGAAATTCATACCTAACTGGTGGGGGGCTACGACTATGACTAGGGGAAGGAGCAAACCCCACAAAATTCACTCCAGTAAGCCCTACTCTGATTCCCCCTTCCCTGGCCCAATGGACAATTCTTTTCGCTAAAGAAACTGTCTCCAAATCATCACTAGTGCTGTTTCCCATTGGTTCTCCATAATTAGTGTCCTCTGGGGCATATTCTCAAGAACTTGTGATAACTACCGCAAATCCAGCTTAACACAACACTTCACATCGCAGTCCATCATGGGAAAATAACGCCGTGTCAACGTGGCATTCCCAACACGGCGGTACCCTGTGATAGTCACACAATAACGTGTCAAATGAACACATTAAAATCAACGCGACGCCGCAAAACCGCAAAACCCCAACGCGAAAATAGTAGCGATGACGGCAATCGCGATACAAAAATCTGCGAAAACCAGCCACAGGCCTGCAATTCCCATGGGTCATGTGGGAAAATGCACTATAAAAGTAGAAAAAAAGCATACAAACAAAAGCCAAACAACAGCGAAGCACAATGGAGGCATCCGGAGCAAGTACAGAGGACAACCAGAACCCCACAAGCCCCCCGGAGGACCAGCCTGGGACCTCGGGGTCAGGGAAGGGCAAGTACAAGAAGAGTAGGAAGAAGCGGTTCAGTCCGCAGGAAAACAGGATCCTGATAACAGAGGTGATAGAACACCATCAAACACTGTTCATCACCTCCAGTGTGTCACTGGCCAATAAAAATGGAATATGGCAGATCATCGTGGACAAGGTGAATGCAGTCGGAGTGCTGAGGAGGACAATGGACGAGGTCAAGAGGCACTGGAATGATGTGAAGCGCAAAATCAAGCTGAAACTCGCAAACAACCGGAAGGCAGCAATGCAGACTGGAGGTGGGATTCCAGCGCCACAGGAGGAGCTGGACGAAATGGAGGAGATGGTGTCCACAGTCATCAGTGGGAAGACGGTGGCAGGAGTTGGGGGACCGGACACTGCTCAACATGACCGGACACATCAGCAACAGGGTGAGTACTGACCAGGGACTGGGGGCACAGGGGGAGATGGGCACAATGGCACACGTGCCCAATTAAGCATAGCACATCTGCGAACAAACCATGCCCCAGACCCCCAACTCCCACCAAGAGACCAATGCACACAGGTATGCAACATCTCAGCACCGCATAAGCTAAGAAGCCCGAGGCACACCGCATGTAAGGGATAAGGGGCAGCTACATCAGAGCTGCAGGGGCGACTCCCCCAAAATGCGGCACACACACATAACATGCAGAGCACATCAACATTGACAACTATGTGGTACAAACCGCAACACGTCCACAACAGAACAGAGGACACAACTGGTGCTGCATGTGCATAGAAACTGGCCAATCACATTTGGTATTGCAGGGAAATGTTAGTTGACAATGTACAAGTACAAACACACATCCGTGATGTAGTCGGAATGTCCACTATCCCGCATCAAATGGGCAGCTCCCCCCAAACAGTCACAATGTACATTGTCATGCAGTCTGAATGTAAACATGTACAATGCATAAAACACACGTGAACATAATGTGAAACTGCATCTCACCTTCACATAGCAGGGGGAATTCCAACACCTCCTGAGGAGCAGTCCGAACCCCTCTACTCTGATGACGAAGAGGACCACCACACCTTCGACTCTGACGCCCTCCAACAGCTCATGGACAGCCTCCCCAGCCCACTTGCAGGAGCAGGGCAGCCCAGCTGCCACAAGGAGAACCCACCCCCTGCACAGAACACACAGCAGGCAGCACCCACCACCATGGCTGCCTCCCAGGACCCCCACAACGAACACATGGCCTTCCAACACCGTGTGTTGGGGTGCCAGGAGAAGCTGGCTGAACAGGTGCAGGTGGGGTTCGACCGCATGGCAGCCAAACTAGATGCCATACGTGGGTGTCTGAGTCCCATCAGGGACCACTCACAGTCCCTAACGGACACCCACAGTCTGCTCCATGCTCTCCAACGGACCACAGATGACATTGCTAGAGTCCTGACTCTGCGACAAGAATGACTGTCTAGCCAGAGTGCCTCCAGCGATCTCGCCCGGGAGTTGGGACACATGCGGAAGGTCATGGAGAACATGGAGTGGACGCAGGCGGAAGGAGCGGCTGCCACGGCTGCACACCAGCGAGAGGTAGCTGGGTCCCTCAATGCCCTAAAGACCCTCCTCATGGCATTGCTGCCACAAGGACTGGCGCTGATGCATGCTGCTGCTACCACCCCATCCACATCTCCGGCCCCTGATGTGTCAGTGCCACACAGTGCGGCAGACATTCCACCTCCGGCCCCTGAGGTGTCACTGCCACACAGTGCTGGAGACAGAACACCACCACCCACATGTGAGGCACATGCAACAGCAGAGGATGAAGATGTGGATGAATCTGCCTTCGTGGTCAGAAGGATGCAGTAGCATTCTTCTCCGCCATGTGGCCTGTTTCTGCTTGGTTCTGCCTTCTGCATCAGCACCTTCCACTGTCCACCGATGCACTCAGCGACACTCACCTTGGACCTCGACATGGACTGCCAAATTCTGTTTGGTCACCAATGACACAGCTATCAGACTGAACTCCTCCTCTCCTGATGTACCTGTCATTCCCTGACGGACTCTGGCTGGCCCTCCACGGGCCAACAATGTAAAGTGGGGTCGCATGGCCCTGTACTGCTCCAGCTGCAACACTCCCCTGAATGTGCAATAAACATTCATATTCACACAGATGTGTCATGTCTATGATCTTTCAAGTGTGGAAGTATGGATGAATGTAGGGTCATTGATTCCCCCTTACGTCCGTGTTGCTCATGTTGTGGGACTTTTGTCACAGGGTGACAGATTGCCGATTGCGGTCCGGGTGGCACAGACACTACAACAGAGACACATCCATTAGTCACTTCCTTGTCCAGGCCAGGACGGAACCACGCCCAGAGCTCCGGGGTCATTGTACACACCCTTACACTGGACTGGCATACACCAGG